>JAMPIV010012011.1:0-589127 GCA_024509875.1 Oreohelix idahoensis
ACAAACATGAAGCAGAGAACTGGAGACAGGCATGATAGCGACGAGCAGGCTCTGAAAGACCTTGAGCGAATGATACGGGAAGTCAAATCGTGGAATATTTTTGGTTTGATGATTTGGAAAATTAAATATGGAGAAACAAACAAGCAAATATGGGGACATATTTTTTGTAGATTTTGTCATGACAGAGGCCAATGCGCTGATAAAGCTTATTCCTTAAGATGGGAGAGCCCCTCTTTCTTTGGGCAGGTTTTAAGTTTAAGAAATCTGGAATTTTTCGTGAGATATTGGACGACAAAGAAGCAAGATACTGAACAGTTTGACATCATGGCATAGAGAGATGACAACAGCAGAACTGATTAACGGTAGAACAAAATAAAAAATACAAAAACACACAAATAGTAATACAAGGAGAAAGGACAAGAAAAAACCTACGTTGCGGCCACTAGGCTTTCGTCAGGGACAGACAAACAAGAGACAGGAGGGAAAGAAAGTGAGAATTAAGTGGAGAACATGAAACGATAGAAATAAGAGAAAAATAGGAGAAAAATACTCCCTCGTGGTGTCAAATTTTGGAGCCAAAATGTCTGCCAAAATCGGGACAGCGGAAGTGGATAGTACATAAAAAGCAAAAAAATAAAACATAGGGACTCGAAAACAGTGAGGAAAAAGGGATATAAAAAAATAAATAAATAAATAAAATATATAAAAAAATAAAAAAAAAATAAAAAAATAAATATTAAAAAAAAAACCAATTTAAAAAAACCAATTTTCTTTAATAAAATATATATAAAAAATAAATAACAGAAAGTCATAATAAAACTAGGACTAGATAGATAATGAAGCCTTAGAGCTTAATTGCTGGAGAGTGGATAACAGCATGGGACCAAAGTAAAAAAACAAGACACTCATATAAAATCCTTAAAAAAAAAACAAGCAAAAAATGTCAAATACAAGATGAACTAAAAATACCAAGTAATAAAAAAATTGCTGAGGCTCAAGCTTGGAACGGGATATTTCATGATTGAGGAACCCACATGAGAAGAGTGTCAAGAGCCAAACACAATTAGACACTTTCTGGTGGACTGCAAGAAATATGACCAGCAGAGACAAAACATTAAGACATACTGTAGTAACCACAAGGTAGATATGAATGTAGAAAATCTCATAGGCATTAAGACCCCATCAGAAGTGCAAAAGTTAATAAAACACTATATTACAAAAACTAAAGCTAACATATAAAAAATAAATAAAGAAGGATCCGAGAAAGTAGTCCACACTGGTGAAAGACTCCCCCCCAGATATATAAGGAGTAACCAAATAAACCGTCCAGTGAAAATTAAAAACATACAAGCTTAGAAAATACAATTTTTTGAGTAAAAAAGCCATTTTGAACTATAACTACAAGAGGAAAAATACCTACTAGATATAATATAGTATAAAATAAATACAAACAAAAACACATTACAATAAATGAAACACGTCCTAATATAACCAACAGCTCCGTGTACATGGTAGTTGGTTGAAAGGGCCTGCTACAAACAAAAGTAGCAAACACATTAATTAAAAAAAAAAAAATAAGGACGCCTCAGACAAAAGGATGCTGCGTGTTCAAACCATAGGGTTTAACGTAACCCATAAGGTGGATGAGGCGTTGTTCCAGTCGGAACCGACTGTTGGCATCCGAGGAACAGGATCTGATGGCTGTCACCTGGATGTCAGTGGCACCGTGGTGGCCAGAGCCATTGAAGTGGATGGCCACAGGTGGGGATTTAAACTGAGAAATGTCGTAGAGGTGTCTGCAGAATTGGTCTCCCAGTCATGTGCCTGTTTGGCCGATGTAAGTAATATTGCAACGTTTGCACATAATAGCATAAATCACGTTACGTGACTCGCATGTGAAGCCATGGGTGATGGTGAACTTGGCCTTAGGGAATGACACTGAACGTGTTTGGATTACATACTGACATGTCTTGCATCGTGTTCGGTGACATGGCTGGGTCCCAAAATGGCCATCGTTGACAGTTTTCAAACGGCTGTGGACTAGGAGGTCCCTCAAATTTTTATCCCTTCTATATTCCAGCATTTTCCTATGAATCCATGCTGGTCATTAATTTGTACATTTGATTGTTATGAAATTCATTGCATTCTGTGCAGGCAAGGGAGAAAACCAAAAATGCAACCAATAAAAAAATTCATTCACACTATCCTCAGTATCTGGTATGTCCACCGTGTGCTTGCAAACAAGCTTGGCAGCGGCTCCCCATGGAACGCACAAGTCTCTGAAGGAAATTCCGGGGAATCAAGTCCCATTCACGTGTAAGAGCAGCTTCGAGCTGTTGCAGATTAGCTGGAGAATCTTGCCTGTAGACTCTGCGTCCAAGCTTGTCCCACAGATGTTCTATAGGGGACATGTCTGGGGATAGGGCAAGCCAATCAATCGTCACAATGTTCTGCTGCTGTAGATATTGCTGCGCAATGCATGCGGTGTGCGCACGTGCGTTATCCTGCTGGAGAAGCTGCAAGTCTGGATAATTTGTGAACGCAGGAGCAACCAATGCATCCAGAACCTCATCTCGATATGTCACAGCATTAACATTTCCACGGAAGACGTAAAGAGGCAAGCGATGGTGAAAACTGAATCCTCCCCAAATGTGAATACTGCCACCTCCAAATCGGTTGTGCTGACGAACACAGCAATCTGCAAAGCGCTCTCCACACCGTCGCCAAATCCGCATACGTCCATCAGCAAAGGATATGTTGAATCTGCTCTCGTCTGTGAATAGGACAACATTTCACTGCAGTCTAGTCCATCTGACATGTTGCTGTGCCCATTACAGGCGCTGCTGACGATGTCTGTGAGTCAAGTTTGGCCCAACATAAGGTCGTCTTGCAGTAAGGCCTGTATCTCTGAGTCCTCGTATGACTGTTATTCGAGAGTCTTGCCCACGTCTACCCACTATTGCTCTTGCTGTTTGACTTGCCGGGAGAGAACGATTCCTTAGGTGACTCAGCACAATATGGCGATCTTGCGCAGGGGTAGTAACTCGTGGTTGGCCACTACGAAGTCTATCCCGGGCACTGCCAGTGGTTCCGTAACGTTCATTGAGACGTACAATAGTGCTGTGGTGGCAATTCATCCTTCTAGCAATGGCCCGCGAGCTCATTCCGGTCTCCAACATACCAATGGCTCGTTGGCGGTCGTTTTCAGATAGTCATGGCATTTCAAGCACATGTACTGGGTGTTTTGTCTCAACGGCCTTTTTATACCGAGTATACTGCCACAACGCGTACACATTTTCAGGGTCATAGCTGTTGGGAATCGTGTTGCACGTGTAACTTTCATTGTTTTCATGTAGTCTGTACACAAACCCGTGGGTTGAATCATGCACTTTCCATTCCAGCAGCCATTCGCTCTCTACCTCATGACAAACACGGGGAAAATCCATTCCCACACGTTTTTTTCCCAGCTTCTCGGCATCAGTATATATAATAGTGGTGCGTTTTTAATGTGCTTCAGTATACATATTTTATTAAAGACAATTTTTTTTATTTCTTAATTTCTTTTCTTTTTTGTTTATTTATTTTTTAAATATATCTTTTATATATTTATTTTTATTCTGTTTGTATTATTTTTATTTTTTTATTCTATTTATTTTATTTTTATTTTTAATATCACTTTTTCCTCACTTATTCCAGTCCCTATTTTTAAATTTTTTTTTTTTTGCTTTTTATGTACACTTTCGATGTCCCGATTTTGGCAGACATTTTGGCTCCAACATTTGACACAACGAGGGAATATTTTTCTCGTATTTTTCTCTTATTTCTATAGTTTCATGTTCTCCACTTAATTCTTATTTTCTTTCCCTCCTGTCTCTTGTTTGACTGTCCCTGACGAAGGCTTAGTGGCCGCAACGTAGGTTTTTTCTTGTCCATTCTCCTTGTAAGACGCATTACTATTTGTGTGTTTTTGTGTGTTTTTATTTTTATTTTTTTTATTCTACCGTTTTACCCCCGTCTTACGGCAGTTCTCCTCACATACTCAGAACTGATAAACATTAATGGGGACATGAAGTTGTGGACAAGCATGATCGCCGACGTCCCCAGGCATAGTAATTGAAGAAGAGTAATATTAGACTATGTAGCTTAATTCCAAAATAGAAGACCTAGAGTATTGGAAAAAAAAGGGAAAGGGGGAGAGAGGAAGAGAGAAGTATAGCGATAACATGATCACGTGACATGGGTGGAAACTTATAAAGGAAATGTAGCAATAGCCCAGATAGCATATGAAATGAAGCGTCATGATAGCCGTCGCCAGGGGGAATTTTTCTAATCTAGTATGTTCATACATGCATACAAAGACAGAGCCGTATATGTTATCGATTGTTGTGTGTCCTGTTTATTTGCATACAGAATGTTTTCAAACGTTACATGGCATTACAGACGTTGTTAAATTGGCAGGTTTTCATGACTAATGCATACACATTTGTTGTATCGATCGCTGTTCCGGTGAAAATGGTAAAACTCGGGGGAAACATGGATAAGGGCAATTTAGATACGGGTGTCTGGGAACGGACATGACGTCAGGCGCCTGAAAGATATTTATAGCCTTGTTTGATAATGGCAACTGTTGTCTGATCAGTTCGTTTTTTACTTGTTTTCATCTCGAACGTTCAATTTTTAGGTTTGTTTTGTGCAGAAAGAAGACGGCTTGGAGCCATAAACATTCATTCATTCGTTCGTTAGTGCGTTCGGTCGTTCGTTCCCTCATTCTTTAGTTCGTTTATTAATTCTTTCGTTCAATTATTTACTCATCCACTTTTCCCCATCAACAATTAATGAATGAAGCATAGACCTTCAACAGCCCCAGGCAATGTCGTACACAGCTCCTAGCATGAGGTTATGTACGTGGCTGATAACCTCATCATGTCAAACAAATGGCTACTTAAACAACTGCAGTAAGAACATGTCTATCTGTCTGTCTGTCTGTCTGTAGGAACATGTGAATGTTTTGTGCAGGCTTCCCCCAAGGGAGCTAAATGCAGCAATGACATCCATGCTCTATAGGGAACAAAAAGGCACATGATAATAAACCTTCATCACGCGCACAGCAAACCTTTCTGACCTGTGTCGTCCGTTCAAGGCATTTCGATGTCTTGTTCATCCATGTTATGTCTGTCTCCACTTGTCTTCTCCGTCTGTTTTTAGATTCATTTATGAAAGTTTGTTTGTTGTTTATGTTTTCCCCGATGTTTTAGAGCAATACAGTAGGAATGACTTGACCTTTGAGTTGAACTTTCTGATTTTTTTAGTTGGATTTTATTTATATTTATAGTGCTTGATTAATTTTTTTCCTCCAGCGTATACGTTCACTCCACATGAAGAAGTATATTATTGCTTCATTTTTCTACTTTGATCCTTAACAGCCAAATGTCAAAGCAGTCAGTGGCCATCACGCCTGGTGGCGTCTTGTAGGGCAGCAACAAACTGCTTCCACTTTTCTCGATCGGCGGCCATCCTTCGTGCAGTGTCCCAACTCTGGTTCATTCTTTACATCTGTGACCGCTTGGCCTACACTAGCATTTATACGAGTTATAACACTACACATAATAAGAATAACAGACGTTAAGCAGATAAGGCGTTTTTGCACAAAACGCAGTATAATTTTAGGTTCAGTTAGGAGTCACGACGGTGAGAGGCATGGTAGAGCTGTCTCAGAAAATAATAATGAATGCGTGTTATCCGTCGAAAGTGTGAATGAATGTTGTGAATTCTTGGGTTTTTTTTCCATTGTTTCGAGAGAGAGAGAGAGAGAGAGAGAGAGAGAGAGAGAGAGAGAGAGAGAGAGAGAGAGAGAGAGAGAGAGAGAGAGAGAGAGAGAGAGAGAGAGAGAGGCGTGTAAAAAAAGTCGAAAAACAGCGAAAACGTGTGCAAATGTAGATAAATGTAACGTGTGGGAAAAAAAGAGGGGGACATGTGGAAAAAGGCGAGAAAATGAAGGAAAGGTATAAAAAGGAGAGATGTGGGCGATATAGATAGTTTATAGTTTTTAGATTTAGAAGAAGGATTTTAGTTAGGCAGTTTTATAGTGTTAACAATACATTGTTTTTTTAGACCTATCACTATTGCGCACTTAATAGGCATAGTGTAAACATGATTTTAGGCCTTTATATGCCCTGGGAAGCCACACACACAAAATGGGTGTGACCCGCTTTATTGCGATATTCGCTTTATTGTGCTGGTGTGGAACCGAACCCGCAATATCTCCGAGGTATACCTGTATACAGAAAATTGGAAGAAGGAATATCCAGAGTCCAGTAAAGCAGAACCATACTATACATTACCAAGATGAGATCACGTGATTATTGTCAGACTAAGAACCGGCCATTGAAGACTCAGATACCATCTGTACAACAAACTGAAAATTGGACAGATAGATGTATGCCACAGGTGGGTAAGACAAACAGACAGTAAAACAAGTACTCCAAATAAAAAGATTGTTATTGTAATAAGGGACAAACAATTGTAGTGAACGAGAATGCTGCACAGAAATTTCAAGTGGTTGCAAATTATGAAGATTTTGAACTACAATGTTAAATGGTTAATATTAACATGGCATTCATTAACGTAACGTAAACGAGAGAGTGAGTGAGTGAGAGAGAGAGAAAGAGAGAGAGAGGGATAAACAGAGAGGGATAGAGATAGAGAAAGAGAGATAGAGAGGCAGAGAGATAGAGGAGAGAGATACAGGGAGAGAGATTTAGATAGAGAGATAGGGAGAGATAGAGAGAGGGAAAGAGAGATAGAGATTGATAAAGAGGGCTAGAGAGATAGAGAAATAGAGCAGAGAGAGAGAGAAGAGAGAGAGAAGAGAGAGAGAGATAGAGAGTGAGAGAGATTTTTGGCAGATGAAAAAAGGGAAACAACTGAATTATAAACTAAAATGTTGAATGTGTTACAAAAAAACAGACATCAGACACAGCCATTGTTAGATGTCTAAACAAATAGGGCGCTAGAATCAGATGCTCCCGCCTGATGACCGCTATCCGTCATGCACTTTTGATGAACAAATTTAATTAGCTCCTTAAAACCCCTTCATTTTTGAGATCAGCTGTGGGGAAAACACAGTCGGACATGTCACCTCCACAACAATAGAACCAATAAAATACTTACTTAATCGTTCCCCTTCTACCGTGAGGTGGAGAGGTTTGGAAGAGAGAGCGCCATACTATCCTATCGGCTGTCTTCCTCCGGGCCTGGTTCCATTCTAGTCCTCGGTCCTTCAAAGATCGCCTAATGTTATCCTCCCAGCGGATCCAGGACATGGCCAAACCATCTTAGTTGGGCCTGTTCTACTTGGGTCTGCAGGGGGTGGGATTTTAGGCCTTGACGTATCGTCTGGTTGCGGACCATGTCTCTTCTTGTTACTTCAACCACCTTCCTCAGATACCTCATTTCTGAGGTTTGGATCTGGCTTTTGTGGGTTGTAGTCATTGCCCATGACTCACATTCATATGTCAAGACTGGGACATAGGTGGAGCGGTATACAGCCATCTTCGTTTTCTTACCAACCTCTCTCTTGCTGAGGAGTCCTCGATTTATGGCCTGAAAAAGTCTCCCAGCTGCTGCTTTTCGAGTGGCCAAGTCTTCTTTGATGCCTCCCTTTCGGTCTATAATAGCTCCGAGGTATTTAAAGTGGTCGACCTGCTCCAGGATCTGTTCTCCCAGCTTAATCTAAAGTCTTCTTTCTTCTCGTGATATCACCATGGATTTTGTTTTAGAGCTGCTTATGACCATCCCTCTCTTCTCCAGCTCTTCCTTTCAGACTTGCAGGTTGGATTGGAGATGTGCCTCTGATTTAGCAATCAGGGCAACATCATCAGCAAATACCAGCTCTGAAATACAGACCTGTCTCATCTTCCAGTACCCCACTGAATACTTTCTTGTTCTCTCCTTACATGCTTTGATGACATCGTCCATGAGGAGTATGAAAATATAAGGTGACAGGATATCACCTTGTCTTATACCAGTGGTGATAGTGAACTCTTCTGACTTATGGTTTGCTGTCCTCACATAATTTCTGCAAGACTTGTAGAAGCTCTGTACAGCATGAATCAGAGGTGCTGGAATGTTCTTCCTTGCCAAACAGTCCCAAAGTTTGCTCCAGGGGACCCTGTCAAACGGCTTTTCCAGATCTATGAAACAAAGATGGATCTCACTCTTATACTCAAGGGCCTTTTCACTCAGCTGTTTGAGTGTAAAGATTAGGTCTTGAGTACTTTAGTTTGCTCGGTATCCGCACTGGACCTCATCCAATTGTGGCTCAGCTAGGCGTCGGAGTCTCTGCTCTAGGATTCTAGAGTAAATTTTACCAGGGACACTGAGAATGGATATGCCTCTATGGTTTCCACATTATCGATTGTCACCCTTTTTGAAAATTGGTGTTATGATGGCAATCTCCCAATCCTTTGGTATGGTCTTGTTGCACCACGCTGCCTGTAGGACCCTTAAGAGTAATAGATCGCCTGATGCTCCCATGTACTTAACCATTTATGGTGTTATATCATCATGCCCTGCGGCTTTGCCCATCTTGATTTTCTCCAGTGCTGCCTTCAGTTCTTCCATCTTTATGTCATCTTCACCACCATTGGTTTTCTCTTCTGTCTAGTGGTTGTCATTTCTGATGCTTGGCCTTGCTCACCATCCAGGAGTTCTGAGAAATATTCTTTCCATCTTTCCATTACTTCCTTCGGGGCAGTAAGAAATTTGCCTTGCTTGTCCTTTATAAATTTGAGAGGGCATTGTTTTTCCTTCCTCGTGTTCTTTAGGGTCTTATAGAACAATATATGGTTTTCTTGCGCATCTTTTTCTAGCTTTTCTCCAAATTCTTCCCAGGACTTCTGTTTTGCTGCTAGCACCTTGTTCTTTGCTTCTGTTCTGAGTGTCACATATTCTCTATATTTCTCTATTTGTCCTGCTATGTTTTTAGCTCATAAGTATTGTTTCCATGTCATTTTCTTCTCTCTTATTTTCTCTTTGACTTTCTCTGTCCACCAAGGTGTCCTCTTTCTCTTGTTCCCAAGTCGGACTTCACCACATGCTTCTGCAGCAGCTGTCTTTATGATGTCCTTGAATTTAAGCCAGAGGGTTTCCAAGTCATCAGGTTGTTCTTCTGTGTTTCTCACCGCTGTAGCAATAAGCCCCTGATATCTGGTCTTAATTTCTGGCTCTCTCAGCTTGTAGATCTTAATGCTCATTTCTCCCGTTCGTTTACTTAGTTTCTTTCGTGATGTTGGGCAGTTCCTAGGCTGAGCAACTCTTTCAGTTGTTCTTTTGATTGTAAGCAGGTAGTGATCACTTCCAATCTCTGGCTCCCTCCAGACTCTAGCATCCCGGACATATTTGAATGAGCTCCTCCTAACTATGGCAAAGTCGATCACTGACTTCTCATTCTTTGTTGGTTCACATCTAGTGTATGCATGTATGTGCTTATGGGGGAACTAGTTTTTTTTTTTTTTTGGGTGTTACTAACCTTATATGTTTTCCTTTGTTTTATGTATATATCTTTTACAGTAAATATTGATTGGGCATCTCTTGGGGCATCTATACTTAAAACCTTATCACCTGTTAAGTCTATATTGTGATTTCTATAGTAAGTTTTTAATTCAAGCCTTTGTTGTCCATACTTTTTACAGTGGATCAGGTAGTGGTCTATGTCATTCTCTTCCTGACATTCTTGGCAGTGTGGTTCCTCTACCATGAAGTATGCTGCACCGAGACGGAGACGCCACAGTTTTTTGTTCGATGGTATCTTTAATTCTTCTCTGACCTGGCACGTCCTTGTTGTTTCTTACAGCAGTTTGAACGCGTGTCTACCTTTTCTACTTTTCTTCCATGTTGTCTTCCATTCCTCGTTTATAGTTATCTTCACTTGGCTCTTGATCTCCGACCTTCCTGCTCTTATATTGTTTTTACTTGTTCTTCCATTCTTGGCGTTCTGGTCTGCCAACTCGTAACCAGCTATACCTATGTGTGCTGGAACCCACACTAGCCTCACACTACATCCTCTTCTTTCCCATTTATACTTCTTGTGTTCCAAGTTCCATAAGTCGTAGTCCGTTCCAGTTCGTCGCCTTTAGAATCAGTCCGGTTTTCTCTCTTGTAGTTCGCGTAATCATGATTTAAAGCAAACAGGTGATTGGCCTGTTATGCCTTTGCATGGTGGAGGGGCTGCCTCCTTACGGACTCCATGCAGGCCGCCCTCCTCCTTTTTCAGCCTGGCTTGGGACAGGCATAGGCGGAGTTAAAATACATTTACAAGTTTTTTAAATTAATCATTGTTATTTTCTTTTGCGTTCCCTGCAAAGCTTATTCTGTTATGCTCGTATTCAAAATCACCTTTCTTTTTGTTCAAATATCTGGAGTCGCTATAGCTTCTCAGTTTTGAAACGTCTTGAATCACTAAATAAAGCAGCGCTAAAACTTAATTGCTTGTAAGATAACAATTCCAGTGCGTAGCTATTTTCACAACTGAAAATTCTTCCTCTTAAAAAAAAAATATTATTCCCCTTCCACAATCTTCTGTTTGTGCATCAAAATGTATATGGTAGAAAACCTTCTCACTTGCATACGTTCTTTCGCTATAAATACTGCTCATATTTTATACGTGGCGACCTACTTTTGGACCTGGCAAAACCCCGAACTGACCTCTTCTGTAGTTGCTTTAGTTATGCAGGTGTATCATCATGGAATGTTTTACCCGGCTATGTCAAATCTGATAGGTACATCACATTAAAACCACATCTTAATTCACATGTCATGACATCTTGAAAATGTGCCTGCTGACAACTCACTGTTTTAGTTCACACAAATGGTTCCATGAGTATTTACTTGTACATGTTTTATTTTTAAATGTAATTTTAAGTATCTATCTGTCTATCTATCTATCTATCTATCTATCTATCTATCTATCTATCTATCTATCTATCTATCTATCTATCTATCTATCTATCTATCTATCTATCTATCTGTCTATCTGTCTGTCTGTCTGTCTGTCTGTCTGTCTGTCTGTCTGTCTGTCTGTCTGTCTGTCTGTCTGTCTGTCTGTCTGTCTGTCTGTCTGTCTGTCTGTCTATCTATCTATCGTCCAGTCCTGTCCTGCCCTGTCCTGTCCTATCCTATCCTGTCCTGTCCTGTCCTGTCCTGTCATGTCCTGTCATGTCCTGCCCTGTCCTGCCCGGTCCGGTCCGGTCCTTTCCTCTGCGGTCCGGTCTGGCCCGGCGACCTTACCTGCCTGCCTGTCTCGCTATCTCTATCTCTGTGTGGATATATGTGTGCCTGAATGTACGTGGGGGTGCTAAATTACTGAATCCGATGATAATATTTATTACTTATTACTGAAATTAAGAATGTTTCAATTTGAAAACACTTTGAGAATTGTTTTACTGCAGGGCAGAAATGTTACTCGTTAAAAAGGCAATAATGCCTATTTCTTTACCTGGATGAAGTGAAAATATCGTGCGTTCGTTCGTTTGTTGGACCACTACTGTATCTGGTCTCCTAGCAAGAAGCCTGCACTAAGCATTGACATGCTGTTGTAGTGATGGCGTTTACGTTCGACTGTAAAACTTATAATATGGCGCCGTTTTCACCCCCCTGTAAAAACAGATACTCTTCTACTGCCTCCCTCGACTTGTACAAACATGTCCTTCCCCTCATCTTTAACATCCTGTACAAACATGTCCTTCCCCTCATCTTTAACATCCTGTACAAACATGTCCTTCCCCTCATCTTTAACATCCTGTACAAACATGTCCTTCCCCTCATCTTTAACATCCTGTACAAACATGTCCCCTCATCTTTAACATCCTGTACAAACATGTCCTTCCCCTCATCTTTAACATCCTGTATGAACACGTCCTCTCTATTGCCTGCGGGAGTACCTTCACACCTAAAGGTCCTTCATATTTGGACATGCGCTCTAACATAACCGACGAGGTTGAACGGCACGCGCATCGCCAAAACGAGGCAAAAAAAATTTTTTTTTTAAAGTACCTCGCTAAATTACAATACTGCAACACGTAACCCCTTCCCGCTTTCAACAATCTAAAACATAAAAATGGTATGGAATTCAAATTTACAAATGATCAATACAACAGAAACACAGGACTTCTTCATGACTGCTACAAGTGGAGGCAAAAATAAAAGGGAAAACGAAAAGCACAATAAAGTCGTGTTATCCTGCTACATCCACTCGAACGATTGGTTCTTTGATAACTGGTCCGGACATTTTTCCCCAGCTTGCAGCCAAATCTGACTAACGAAATAAAAGCCAACTTTTTATCGTAACTCAATTATTCCTCTGTTCAATGACAGTACATGATGCAAAATGAGGTCAGAGAAAGATTTATGTGGCAAATGTGTATACATAGAACTGATGAGTCACTATGAAATTTTACATTTGATATTCCCGATGATGATAGGAATAAATGGCGCATGATCAACGCGAATGTCATTTTTATCAGTAATTTTTTTTTCAACATCACAGACAATGAAATCAGGCAGTTCCAGTGTAGCAACCATGAAAGAGTTCTCAGTGATGTATGGAGCGACAGTTACGATATCAGGGGGAAGTAAACGAATCGAGGCATGCAGATCTGTTAAAAGACAACATCAGATATAGACAGCTCTAATGAATAAACGAAACTTATTTTCAGAGCTTGGAGAGTGTCAGACAATATGTCTACCACAACTCTCCACTTTTATAAATAAAAATAGAGGTAATAATTGTTACTGATAACTTCATAAATGAAATAAGGAAGCCTCAAACGAGGAAGAAGAAGAAAAAGGCGATTTTGAAAATAATGAACGATATATTGGCGTATTTCAAACTTTCAAGGCGACATATTAAAAAAGAATTTGGTGTTTTTACACGATTTTAGTCAATTTGAACTTCATGTTTATTTCAGTGTTGGCAACATCCAATTTGATGTTCAGTGTCCTTATATTCTTCTAATTCTCTGACTTTACAATCTTTCAATCGTCATTACATCCATACAAAATCGTATGCTTGCAAGCTTTAAAAATAATAATTAAAACATGTAACCTTAACTAAATATTTACATTCTTACATCTTGATATAATTTACTGTGACGGTATTCCCTCCCCTGCTTTGCAGTAGTGGTCCAACAATGGCCAAAACTCAAGAGTATCTAATATGGGCTTGAAAGGAATTTTGAACGTATTGCAGAGGTCACCTCTCCCAAATATGGTATGAAAATATCCGATCCCTTGTGTATCAACTCATAAACATATCGGTAAACTCATACGACAACGTGTTTCAGATGTAACAAATTATTACTATCTAAAGTAATATTGTCATAGCAAGTCGGACAGGAAGCGATTAAGTCATCATTGTCTGTCCAAAATGTGTCACCCAGACAAGTAATCTCTTATCTGTCGCGTACCCTGGGCTTATCAGCAATTAGAAAATTCGCTGTCGATTTTCGTGTTATCTATCCCGGCCAAGGTGTGGTACGCGAGAATTTCCAACATGCCTGTCGTTAATATTATTTCTGCCGCTCCTTGCAAAGCTTTAGGGAAGGAACGGTTAACAAACAGACGTGACTACTTGTCTCTGAGAGGAGTGAAAGAATGTAGATACAACATATCTGCTCCAGTGCAGAGAAAGAAAAGAGTGCGACTCGGAAAATATCGCAATAAAATCAGTAACAAAATGTAACTGATTACTGGCGTAGTGAAAGAGAGATCGGGAAGAGGTCGCCCCAAAATCCATCTTGTGATATTTAATACGCACATTCTTACATCCGTGTATTCTTTCCTACTTGTTTATATTTACGTCGGTGCAATCATCTGTTCTTGCCATCTTTCATCTTCACCGCCTTTAAGCCTTACATCGTTAAAAAAAAACCTTATATCATTAGAATGTTACTGTTTTGTTTCCAAACAGCGAAAGTTGTTTATTCTCATACAAGCAAACATTTTACAGTCTACTGCCGATTCTTTCTCATTTTCCAGTTGACTATCAGTCTAACAATTTAACATCTTTATAATCTTTCAGCCTTATAATCTTGCAACGTTACACCCTACAACAATTTTTCAACCTACATTCTGACAACCTTACTTCTGTCCAATCTTTCATACTGAAAGTGCTACAATCTCGAAACAATTTTTGGCCGGAGAAGCTTTGCAGATATCTTCTTCTTTGATCCTTAGCCGCCGACTGTCAAAGCAGTCAGTGGCCATCACGCCTGGTGGTGGCTTGTAGGGCAGCAACAAACTGCTTCCACTTTGCTAGGTCGGCGGCCATTCTGGTTCATGCTTTGTATCTCGGCTTCCACTATTCTCCGCCAAGTTGTTTTTGGTCGTCCTCTCTTTCGCTTTCCTTCAGGAGTCCATAGCAAAGCTGTTCTTGTGATGACATCAGGGTCTCTTTTGAGGATGTGGCCAACCCAGCTCCAGCATCTGCCAGCTATGATGGTGTGCATGTCCTCTTGGTTGCTCCGAGTAAGCAGTTCTTGGTTGGTGATGGTATTCGGCCAAAAGATTCGGAGAATTTGTCTTAGGCAGATTGTGTGTAAAGAGGACAACTTCGACATTTCCTTCTCTGTTCTCTCCAGCATTTCATAAATGTAAATGCTTAAAAATCCTACAACCTTGAAATATTTACATTCCTAAAATCTATATTCTTTCAATCATCTAATCATGCAACATTATGTCTATTAAGACATCATTATTATGTCTATTAAAACCTTAAATCGTGATTTAAAAAAAACTGTAAAATCTTACATACTTTAAACATGTTATCTATTATAAGCTTGCGCTGTTTTATCTCTAAGCGTTTACAAAATAAGACAATGACACATTTAACTCTTTAGCTCTTCGGTCATCACCGTTTTAGATCCTTACGGAGCATGGTACAAACACAACAGCCGACCCTCTTGCATGTAACCTGCATTATTAAACCACACATTCCTGCGAAGTTGGTTTCTGTATCAATGTGTTTTACGTATATAAAGTTTGCTAGCCCTGTGCTTAACCTTACAGTAATCACCTTATACGTGTGGTAAGTTGGGATTATGTAAATATAGTTATAGGGGACTTAGTGTACTGACTGAGATCAGCTGTGAAGGTATCTGTATCTAATAAGTGTGGTGTGTTACAGATGACCTTACTTGCTACCACATTTAGACCTCAATCAGACTTATTCTTGAATATTGTGATGACTACGTTCAATGTCTAGGGTTATGATAGTGATGTAGTGTAATTCACAACAACCAACAGACAGATAAACATCTAAGTTAAGATCCTCAACAAATTGACAACAATATGACAGTGACAAACAACTAACACTCTAAAGATTATCTTATTAAGTCAAGGGTTAAATTTTAACAAATGTATTGAATTTTCTTCAATAAATAGATATCCTGATCCTACTACACAGTGAATCAGGAATCACAATCAAATGTAAACACAATGTTTAAGTAACAAAATTTTATACAAAGGATCTTTGTCCCGACATATAATATTATTATAATATGAGTGTAATGTTGTGAGGTAGTATTATGAGGCAATACTGGCTGTTTGAGCTAGGTTGTTGGTTGTCATCACGACTTCATGTGTTTGTTACTGGTGGAAATAATATTAAAGGATTCACAGATTCTTTTACTTTTTAAAACAATTACTGTCCCTCTTGGACTATTTATGTAAGTCAATTGAAGTGGTTATACAAGGGTGAGCTGCTCGTGCTGAAACATTCTTAGCTCATATAGCGGCTGCAGGAAAACTGTATCCTCTGCTCGCTTGCTTCTTAGTTTGCTAGAAAAACCCACAATGGCTGATATCTTAGGCAAGGAGTCTGCTGCCAGAGTTCTGGATCAAGCAAGGCTCAGACCATGTGCTGCTATATTAACATCAGTGCCACGGTCCCTGAAATAAGAAGGTTGTGCCTCCTTCTTCATAACTAATATATAATATATTTCCACACTGACGTACAAGACAGTACAAACATAAAGTTCAGAGCTGTAGGCCAACTGCTAGCTTTTCATGTGACAATATACACCAGTATTCCTCTCCCTAATGGTTACAACGCCTCTGCAATTCCAGCGTTAATCCCTTCTATACAATAGGATAGGTGTCATGTTAAATTTGGCAATCCAATATATCTATCTGTATAGGCAGTTATACTCCTCTCTGACAATCTTTACAAGGTGGAGCAATATCTAGGCTTTGCCTCATGTTTGCTACTGAACCACACACATACAGACATAATTTATCATTTCACATTCAATTTTCATATAAAATATATTAAATATGTCTAGCTTACCACAATTCAAGGAAATATTAAACAAGTAACGTTGACTGGCGATGAATTCTGGCACAATTTTGATCTGCCTTTGTCCAGGCTTTTCCTTTATTAGAAAATTCTTAGCCTGCTCTCAACGTACTTGATTTTCACAAGATTTATTTTTTTAAAAAAATGGCAGTGAACTGACGCTTCTATTTGATCATATCTAACGTTCTAACCAATCAGGCCATGTTTACATGAGCCTTTGAAAAAAACTATCCATCCTATAAGTTGCCATTAACAACAATATTTGTATTTGCAGTTAGACCAATAGGGTTTCGCCTTACATTTTACCACAGCCAATCAAATCGTATCTAACTTGTCGGAATCATTTCCCCCAAAGCAGTGTTTTCCAAACATGCCATTAAAAAAAAAAGCAGATATGATCTTGTGCTGTCAGTCAACACCACTATAGTATTTTGGCTATAATTTGTTAATTAATAGACTATTTGTGTAACACATAACATATTCTTTGTCAGCAAGTCCTAAGGTACAAGAATATATAAGTTTAATGGGGCTAAGTGGCTTCGTTCAAAATATGTATTTTTCTATGATAGTCGTGACTTTGCTGTTACCACCTGTTCACTTCCATACTAGGGGATGTCTTCTGTACTGTCAGACTAATGTCAGGAGCTTAGACATAAAACAGTAGAATGTCAGGTTTCCCAATAAGACTTTAAACCTGTTTTCAAAACCTAACCTCGTATCGTTAGTGTTTTTTATCACTGTTTATTTGAAAAAAATCAGGCCTTCATGCGTTTCGCGTGTGATTGGCGTTCACTTTTTAATCGCGAGACGACGTAGTATTATTGCTTCGCTCCGTCTATCCTTTCTCGTCTCTGCTTAGCCCGTCTGTCTTTTAGGTCAACTTTGTGTGTATAATTTCATTAATGTAGTATTTGTATCTAGGTCATTATGCAGTTTTGCATATCAAGGTCTTCTAAGAAATACAGTACCAGTTTTATTTTTAGAAACGACTGTGATTCGCGTGTAGTTTATGCAGACAAAGTAGAAAAAGGGAGTCTCTTTTTCAGCCATTATGGCGTTCTACAACGCAGGCGTACGCTATTGGGAAAGCACTGGTCTTTCACCATTCTTCTTTCTTTCATTTGTATTATTTCGTTCGGCTTTACATTTATGTTCTAATTTATATATGGGTATTTAGAATTTTTCACCACAAATTCTCCCCACTTAAAACAGACATCATATGTCAGTCTCTAATTCTATATACACATAGATAAATTTCTATCTATGCCTGGTGATTATTTGATTCTCCAAGTTCTTGGTGTCAGGGGTCATGTTTCCCTGATGGACTGTGAGTGTTTTATGGCGGACTCTGAGGAGACAACGGAAAAGAAGAGCCATTGTTCCCACAAGGATGTCACTGCATGAGACTGATGCCAAACTGTGCATGTGACTGATGCCAAACTGTGCATGTGACTGATGCCAACTGTGCATGTGACTGATGCCAAACTCACAGGTCTCTTGGGATTCCCCAAGAATTCTAATTCTTTACATCCAACGCAACATTTGGTTGGTCGGGCTGTCAAATTCGCTTCTCTAAGTCGATCAAACAACATGTTCAGAGAGTCAATGTGTTCCTCAAATGTTTCTGTCGCTATAAGGATATCATCCATGAAGTTTGTTATACATGGATTATTCAGAGGATCCAACAATTTTCTCATCATTCTAGAGAAGACACTGGGCGCATTTTTCAATCCAAATGGTAATCTGTTAAATTCATAGTGTCCCTCTGAGGTACTAAAAGCTAGATAAGGTCTAACCTCATGCTTTACTGGAATCTGATAGTAGCCTTTGCTCAGATCCACCTTTGAGAAATATTTAGCTTTATTCAGCCTGGCAAACAGCTGATTTGTATCCGGCAATGGATCCACCTGACCTTCTGTGATAGCATTCAATCTCCTGTAATCTATACAGAGTCTATGTTCTCCAGAGGGTTTTCTCAAGAGCACCACACTGGAACTATATGAAGATTCACTGTGTGAAATAATTCCTTCCTTTAACAAATAGTCTATCTCTTCCTTCAAAGCTTTCTCCTTAGCGAAAGGAATCGAATATGCTTTCATACATACAGGTGTTGGGTCTATAAGTTTCATATCATATTCCAATAAGTTTGTATCCCCCGGACGGTCCGTTAACACCTCTGTATGATCATCTAGAACCTGTTGCACTCTCTCCTTCTGATCTTTCGTTAAGTGTGTACTGATTTTCACCTGTGCCGCTGTCTCACAGGGGTGTAATGGATATTCAAATGATGAAAGTGGTTCTTTTTTCATCTCCATTGCAATAGACAAGGTCAGCAAATGTGTCTCTTCCTGATTTTCTCTTTCCAAATATTTCTTCAGGAGATTCACATGATAGATTTTTTCTTTCCCCTTCTTATCTATCTTATAATTTGTTCTAGACACCTTCTCTAGAACTGTATATGGACCTTGCCATCCAATTTGCAACTTATTCTGGCTACCGGGTAAAAGAAGCAGTACCTTCTCTCCCACAGCCAAATCTCTGTCTTTAGCTTTCTTGTTGTAATAGGCAGCATGTTTTTTCCTGGCTTGTCTCAAATTTTCATTGGCAAGTTTCCAGCCAGTTTTAAAACGAGTGGTCAGCTCATTCACATATTGGTATGATGATGTAATATTTTCCTCTGCCTTTTCATCAGTCCACGTTCTTAACAGTTACATATGGACTTTTAAATTCACAAACTTATTTTTCCTGGCACATGTCAGGTCCTTTGCACTTGAAGCACTGTTGTGATGACTTTTCTTCCCAGAATCATCATGCACAAAACGACCGCTACCAATTTTTTTCTTGGGGTTTTCCCCCCACTCAGAATTCTTTATGAGAGATCTTGGCTCTCTTTTTTCTTCCTCCAGTTCACTTAAGTCCGAGCGAGGGATTTTCGGCTTATCCTGGGGTAAGACATCTCTTTGCACTCGCTGCATCGTGGCCATTGTAAAACAGTCGAGTGAAGACTGTCTGTGAAAAGATTGTTGCCATTCCCCTCTGTCCACTTTATTAAATTTATTTTTCTTTTCAGTGTCAGGCCTAAGTTTGCCCCGTGGCGTGTCTAGGTCCTGATCACTGTTCCCACTTGTGGGTGTTCCCTCATGTAATATGCCACATCTCTCTACAAAATTCTCAATGTCCCACCTTGCCTTGGGCCAATAATAATTGTGAGCCACCTTTTGGATGATGGTACCTATCTTCTCATGGTCCCCATCTTTTTTCACATGTAAGCTCCTTATTAACTCTGCCCTATACTTTTTAGGAAGTACCAGCTGTCCCTGACCTTTGGATCTAGTTCCGGTCTTCCGGTATATCATTTTGTTCTTCATATAGAAGTCTCCTTTTCCTGAAGGTGTGTGACAATTGGACAATTTCCTAAAACAAGGCTTGAGGGTCTTATCCCCAGCCTGCGCCTTCCTCATCTCATCTGGAGTGGTATCTATCAGAATATCCTCTTCCTTTCTAGAGGTCGACCTGACCTGAAGGGTGGCCATATGCACAGGTTTCCTTCTACAACGGTCAGTATCACGATTGTCCATCCGACAATTGTTACACCACCTCTTTTTTTTTGGTTGAAAGATTTTCTTTCATCAAATTTCCTTTCATCGAATTGTGGGGTTTTATTTTTATTATCATACTGTGGCCTATCAAACTGGTGCTTACCTTTGTTCTGATCTCTATGATCAAACTTATTAAAGTTTTGTGGTGCCTGAAAATTGTCTACCTGTTTCTTTTTATTACCTGTTACCTCTGCTTGAGCTGCCTGATATCTTTCACCAACATTTAGTAACTCACTAAGCCTCTCTGCACCTTGTTCCATGAGAAACTTTCTCAGGTCTGGAGTCATGGACTCTCTTAGCTGCTCTATAAGGATCATTTCCTTAAGATCTTGGGTTTTCCCCAGAGCCGTCCATTTCTCCAAGTATGTCTCTAACCGTGCAGAGAACTGGTGATATGTCTCACCGGACAGTAGTTTAGCATTCCTGAACTTTTTTCTATAAAATTCTCCATTCTTTTCATATCTTAGCAACAGAGCCTGCTTTAACATGTCATAATTGTCTTGGTCATCTCTGCTCATCTTGGCGAAAACGTCATAAGCTGTACCACGAAGCCCTTGTGATAACTTTAAGCTCCACCTTTCTCTCTCTAACCCATACGTGGTAGCTAACAGTTCATATCTATTTAGGTAACTCTCGATGTCATCGTCTTTCTCAACAAAATGATCTAAATGAAAACTCATAGCTGAGGTTGAGGCTCCCTGACTAGCAGTAGCATCAGAGGTAAAGGGACTGGCACCATTTTCAGGAGCATGGCCTTGAAATTCCAACTCCCTTAGTCGTAACTCGTGCTCCCTCTGTAATCTTTTCTCCTCCTTTGCTGCTTCCCTTTCTGCAGTCAATCTTTTTTCTTCTGCCTCCCTTTCTGCAGTCAAACTTTTTTCTTCTGCCTCCCTTTCTGCAGTCAATCTTTTTTCTTCTGCCTCCCTTTCTGCAGCCTGTCTTTTTTCTTCTCTTTCTGTAGCTTGTCTCCTTTCCTCTCTTTCTGCCTCCAGCTTCTTCTCTTCATACTGGAGCCTTTTAATTTCTTTTTCTGCCTCCAATGCCTTAGCCTCTTTGTCAGCCTCAATCTGCAACCTCTTAAGTTCTTTAGCTGCCTCTATTCTCTTATCTTCGGCCAATCTATCAGATTCTAATTTTCTTTCAGCCTCATATTTTCTTTCTTCACGCTCAATAAATTTGTCACATTCAGTTGTGACATAAGCAATCATAATTTGCCCGTCCATTCCCAATTCTTTAGATGCCTGCACAGCAGCAGATCGAAACATTGGCAGGTCTGCCATTTTCTAACAGGCAAATTTAGACAATGTTTAACTAAACAATTCAATCTATGACTAATTAAACTAAGGACAACCACAAGCACTGAGAGCTCAACCTTATTTATTTTCCACCCAATAATACCTTTTTAATTTTTATTATTCCCTGAAGTGAACTCCCCCAATATATGTGCTAGGAGAAGGTTCAAAATCCCGGACGAGCCCCCAATATATGTGGTAGGTTGTGATTATATAAATATAGTTATAGGGGACTTAGTGTACTGACTGAGATCAGCTGTGAAGGTATCTGTATCTAATAAGTTTGGTGTGTTACAGATGACCTTACTTGCTACCACATTTAGACCTCAATCAGACTTATTCTTGAATTTTGTGATGACTACGTTCAATGTCTAGGGTTATGATAGTGATGTAGTGTAATTCACAGCAACCAACAGACAGATAAACATCTAAGTTAAGATCCTCAACAAATTGACAACAATATGACAGTGACAAACAACTAACACTCTAAAGATTATCTTATTAAGTCAAGGGTTAAATTTTAACAAATGTATTGAATTTTTTCAATAAATAGATATCCTGATCCTACTACACAGTGAATCAGGAATCACAATCAAATGTAAACACAATGTTTAAGTAACAAAATTTTATACAAAGGATCTTTGTCCCGACATATAATATTATTATAATATGAGTGTAATGTTGTGAGGTAGTATTATGAGGCAATACTGGCAGTTTGAGCTAGGTTGTTGGTTGTCATCACGACTTCATGTGTTTGTTACTGGTGGAAATAATATTAAAGGATTCACAGATTCTTTTACTTTTTAAAACAATTACTGTCCCTCTTGGACTATTTATGTAAGTCAATTGAGGTGGGTTATACAAGGGTGAGCTGCTCGTGCTGAAACATTCTTAGCTCATATAGCGGCTGCAGGAAAACTGTATCCTCTGCTCGCTTGCTTCTTAGTTTGCTAGAAAAACCCACAATGACTGATATCTTAGGCAAGTAGTCTGCTGCCAGAGTTCTGGATCAAGCAAGGCTCAGACCATGTGCTGCTATATTAACATCAGTACCACGGTCCCTGAAAAAAGAAGGTTGTGCCTCCTTCTTCATAACTAATATATAATATATTTCCACACTGACGTACAAGACAGTACAAACATAAAGTTCAGAGCTGTAGGCCAACTGCTAGCTTTTCATGTGACAATATACACCAGTATTCCTCTCCCTAATGGTTACAACGCCTCTGCAATTCCAGCGTTAATCCCTTCTATACAATAGGATAGGTGTCATGTTACATATGGCAATCCAATATATCTATCTGTATAGCCAGTTATACTCCTCTCTGACAATCTTTACAAGGTAGAGCAATATCTAGGCTTTGCCTCATGTTTGCTACTGAACCACACACATACAGACATAATTTATCATTTCACATTCAATTTTCATATAAAATATATTAAATATGTCTAGCTTACCACAATTCAAGGAAATATTAAACAAGTAACGTTGACTGGCGATGAATTCTGGCACAATTTTGATCTGCCTTTGTCCAGGCTTTTCCTTTATTAGAAAATTCTTAGCCTGCTCTCAACGTACTTGATTTTCACAAGATTTATTTTTTTTTAAAAATTGCCGTGAACTGACGCTTCTATTTGACCATATCTAACGTTCTAACCAATCAGGCCATGTTTACATGAGCCTTTGAAAAAAACTATCCATCCTATAAGTTGCCATTAACAACAATATTTGTATTTGCAGTTAGACCAATAAGGTTTCGCCTTACATTTTACCACAGCCAATCAAATCGTATCTAACTTGTCGGAATCATTTCCCCCAAAGCAGTGTTTTCCAAACATGCCATTAAAAAAAAATAAGCAGATATGATCTTGTGTGGTCAGTCAACCCCACTATAGTATTTTGGCTATAATTTGTTAATTAATAGACTATTTGTGTAACACATAACATATTCTTTGTCAGCAAGTCCTAAGGTACAAGAATATATAAGTTTAATTGGGCTAAGTGGCTTCGTTCAAAATATGTATTTTTCTATGATAGTCGTGACTTTGCTGTTACCACCTGTTCACTTCCATACTAGGGGATGTCTTCTGTACTGTCAGACTAATGTCAGGAGCTTAGACATAAAACAGTAGAATGTCAGGTTTCCCAATAAGACTTTAAACCTGTTTTCAAAACCTAACCTCGTATCGTTAGTGTTTTTTATCACTGTTTATTTGAAAAAAATCAGGCGTTCATGCGTTTCGCGTGTGATTGGCGTTCACTTTTTAATCGCGAGACGACGTAGTATTATTGCTTCGCTCCGTCTATCCTTTCTCGTCTCTGCTTAGCCCGTCTGTCTTTTTAGGTCAACTTTGTGTGTATAATTTCATTAATGTAGTATTTGTATCTAGGTCATTATGCAGTTTGCATATCAAGGTCTTCTAAGAAATACAGTACCAGTTTTATTTTTAGAAACGACTGTGATTCGCGTGTAGTTTATGCAGACAAAGTAGAAAAAGGGGGTCTCTTTTTCAGCCATTATGGCGTTCTACAACGCAGGCGTACGCTATTGGGAAAGCACTGGTCTTTCACCATTCTTCTTTCTTTCATTTGTATTATTTCGTTCGGCTTTACATTTATGTTCTAATTTATATATGGGTATTTAGAATTTTTCACCACAATACGACATGCTTGAGTACGAAGCAGTCTTACTAAATCTGTTTCTCTTGTCAGACCTTCAATAACCGTAAATTATTCAGAGAATATAAATCGTTTTCCTTTAAAAAATAAGTTATAAAAAATGTATAATTGTATGAACTTGACAGCAATGTTATTGCTGCGTACTCGCAAATGTTAGCTTCGATGAACATAGTATGTATGAAAAGACGAATCCTTAAGCGAGAAACGACAACACACATTTAACTCTCCTAACGCTCAGAAGCGGAAGTTCAGTTTTACGGAATTAAATACATGCTTGGTTTCCTATCTTCATTCCTGAATGAAAATGATTTAGGGTCGCAGTTTGACTTCCTCCCAAGTGTTTCTGCGCTTAAGTCCGCCATGAGACATCGCTAGCATGGTTTTTGTAGTTAATTGTGTCATATTATATCGTTGCTAGCCACATGCAGAATCATTCTTAGGAGCACTTTATGCCATGATTGAGTGCGGACGTCATGTTACAGGCTCCTGTATTTCCTCAAGAGCACATTTGATATTTAAAAACTGAAATGTATAACTGAATGGGGCGCGCCTCGCAAAACGAGGCAACATTTTAATTTCCCGGAGGTCTTTGGAAGGCAAACAGAGAATAGAATTACTGCTCTCAAGGGCATGCCGTTAATAGTAAAATACGGGAGAATGTGCCTAGGGCTAGGGGGCGTGGTGACACCGGACGGTGGGGCAGGCGGGAACATCGGCATCAGAGCGGATAGGGCAAGAGCAGCCTTCTTTGGCCTAGGTGACATCTGGGGGTCCTCCCAGTGCAGCACGGGCACAGAATTAAGATTATGCCAGGGTTGCGTGCTTTCTGTGCTTCTCTGTGGTGCGGAGTGCTGGAGAGTCACGGGGAGGGAGGTGTCAAAATTGTCTTCTTTTCACACAACATGCCTGGGAGAAATTCACCGAATCTTTTGGCCGAGTGCCATCGCCGGCCAAGATCTGCTTGCTCGTGGCAAGCAAGAGGACATGCATACCATCGTGGCTGGCGGGCGCTGGGGCTGGGTTGGTCATGTCCTCAGAAGAGACCCCGATGCCATCACAAGAACAGCTATGCTTTGGACCCCTGGGGGGGAGCGAGAGGGAGGCCGACCGGAAACAACTTGGCGGAGGGCTGTGGAGGCTGGGATGCGAGGAATGAACCAGAGTTGGGGCGCTGTGCGAAGGGTGGCCACCGACCGTGCAAAGTGGAATCAATTTGTTGTTGCCCTACAAGACGCCACTAGGCGTGATGGCCACTGACTGCTTTGACGGTCGGTGGTTAAGGATCGAAGAGAAGAGAGTGCCTAGGGCTAGAACTTTATCATGTTACAAATTGTTACAACAGCCAATAATACATGAGAATGTGCCTAGGGCTAGAACGTTATCATGTTACAAACTGTTACAACAGCCAATAATAAATGAGAATGTGCCTAGGACTAGACTTTATCATGTTACAAATTGTTACAACAGCCAATAATAAATGAGAATGTGCCTAGGACTAGACTTTATCATGTTACAAACTGTTACAACAGCCAATAATAAATGAGAATGTGCCTAGGACTAGACTTTATCATGTTACAAACTGTTACAACAGCCAATAATAAATGAGAATGTGCCTAGGACTAGACTTTATCATGTTACAAACTGTTACAACAGCCAATAATAAATGAGAATGTGCCTAGGACTAGACTTTATCATGTTACAAATTGTTACAACTGCCAATAATACATGAGAATGTGCCTAGGGCTAGAACGTTATCATGTTACAAACTTTTACATCAGCCAATAATAAATGAGAATGTGCCTAGGGCTAGAACGTTATCATGTTACAAACTGTTACAACAGCCAATAATAAATGAGAATGTGCCTAGGACTAGACTTTATCATGTTACAAACTGTTACAACAGCCAATAATAAATGAGAATGTGCCTAGGGCTAGAACGTAATCATGTTACAACCTTTTACAGCAGTCAGTAATACATGAGAATGTGCCTAGGGCTAGAACGTAATCATGTTATAACCTTTTACAGCAGTCAGTAATACATGAGAATGTGCCTAGGGCTAGAACGTTATCATGTTACAAACTGTTACAAAAGTCAATAATACAGGAGAATGTGCCTAGGGCTAAAATTTTGTCATATTACAAACTGTTACAATAGCCAATAATACATGAGAATGTGCCTAGGGCTAGAACGTTATCATGTTACAAACTTTTACAGCAGTCAATAATAAACGAGAATGTGCCTAGGGCTAGAACGTTATCATGGTACAAATTGTTACAACAGCCAATAATAAATGAGAACGTGCTTTGATCCAGAGTTCCTCCAAGGGAAAAAGCTGATAGTTGTGGCACCATGTTCCACCAGGATGGACAACGAGATAATAATGATAAAAATGATGATGATAATGCCCATTTAGACTGCAGACGCTATTTGTGAAATCATGTAGCAGATCGTTGACCTGTAGTTGTGACGCTCTCCTCAATACTCCTTCACACATTCATCATACGTCACGGCCTGGCATTAAATACACCATCAAAACACCAGGCAGTGTTGACACAACATCTATCATTCCCAGAGTTTTGATATTCTCTTGCCGGCTTCCATTTCACCGCTGACAGCTTGTGATGATTCTAACGAGCTGTATCTATACGAGCAGTGCAATTATTCTTGTATAAAACAAACATTTGTCAATTTTTTAAACCGTTTCTCATGCATAATTAGAGGATCTTCATCTTGTTATAACTTCTCCACACGTGGTATGCCACAAGACGAAACTTCCGTTGGCTGTTTGTTTACTTGTCCTTGAGGAAGGCAAGGAATCACCTTGAGCTGATGGGACAGTGCGGGAGGATTAGGCATGCGTTTATTGAAGGCCTCTGCTCCTTGGGGAGCTGGTATAATACACGACTTAATGAACAACTGGAGCTTGATCCACACGATAAACGTTCTTTCTTTTATCCCTTCCCTATCACCATTAAATTATTTATTGCTTTAGTCACTTGTTTGTAAATAATGTGTTAATCTTAAAATTAGTTAATTCTTCTGTCTGTTGTTATTCATCACACTTGTTTCAGATTGTTGAATCTAGTTATGTTGTTGTTGTTGTTGAAACTGTTGAATGCTAATGTTATGACGTTCTCATGGTCTTTCCTTTTTCCTTCATATGGAGCATGGGACAACGCTATAGTTGTTACCTAGCATCAAATCATTCATGTAATCTTGCAGCGAAAGTTTCTGTAGTTATTTTTGTTACACATGATGAGGTAGCTGCCTTATGCATAACTTATAAGCCGCCTCTTACGACATGCATGGGGCACCAGTCGTTCTATTCTGTCAATGTCTCATCAAAGACTCGCTAGAATTACACCAGGCTTATCATGTTCAACGTGACCCAATACCTGACGATTTCGTATTGTTAAGTTCAGTCATCATCATGTGACATATTCTTTCCAGAACGTTGTCTCCATTACAGCTGCTCTGAACGCATCACGATTCTGGGCAAGTCGACCTGCATCAGCCAAAGACAAGTTCAGACTCTCTGTGATGTCCTGGGTCCACCGTCGTCTAGGTCGACCCCTTCCCCTTTTTCCAGGGACCATGCCTTCCATCACTGTTTTTTCCAGACTATTATGTCTTTTTATATGACCGAAAAATTTCAGCTTCCTTATTGCGATGGTATTTAGGAGCCAATGTTCCTGTACGTTTAGTGAGTGCAGTACTTCTCTGTTGGTCTTTTTTTCTGTCCAGGGTATTCTCAACATCCTTCTGTAGCATTTCATTTCGAATGATGTAATCTTTTTTGCAACTGTTTTATTGAGTGTCCAAGTCTCGCAGCCGTATGTTGCTACTGGGAATATACATGCTCTGATCAGTTGTAACTTTGTTTCTTTGCTTGTGCCTTGCCATAGGTTTTTCATCTGTATTAGCTTATGTGAAGCAATTGCAAGTCTTCTTTTAATTTCTACTGCACAGTCGCCAGAGCTGTTAATGATTGATCCTAAGTATTCGAATTCATTGACACTTTCCAGTTCTTCGTTATCAATTTCAAGATATCAAAGTTCTCAGACAATCGTTATGTAAGATTGTCAAGATGTAATGTTGTAAGATTGTAAGACTGGATGGGTGTAACATTTTTAGAATTTAATGTTGTACGATTTTAAAGTTTTCTGCTGCACCACGTTGGGAACTATTTGTACGCCATGAACTAACTACTGCTATTTTCTTCATACACATTTTATTTCATTTAGAGATAGTTAACAACGATGTTTGCTGAGAATAAACGTACGGCTGTGTGATCTTTCGCTGCTAGGATACGAAATATCAGCACGAGAAATGAAAATTACCCCTCAGTAATATTGTCATCTCGACCTCGTGTGCCTTATTTATGACTCATGATTATCGAACCTCGAACTAGGTCAAGCTTAGCTAAATTGGAGCGCCCAGTAATAAAAAAAAACAAAACAAAAAATGGAAATTTATCCCCGTAAAACAAAACGCCAGCCTTAATTCCGCCCGCACCACGGAAATGACGCGTGGAAATAGTGTTTTTTTTTTCCCCGCTGATCATTGAGACCTGGAAGTGCATCCACCACTGGCTTATTTCACTGACCCGTCACCTTCCACCCAGCCTCCTTCATCACAGCTCTAGGGACAACAGTAACCCGGTATCGAAAAAGCATGTCATAATGGAACGAATCCTGAAATAGGTTTATATTGACATGGAATTTTAAAACTACATTTATAGAACGGCCCTCGTGTAGTTCTCGGGGGTCTCTGATGAGGCAAAGAAAGAATAAGGCTTCTAACGCCGTCAGGCGTGTCGTACAAGGCCACTATGAAGTTGCTCATTAAGCTGGCAACATCATCATGTGATATAAATTGCTATGGAAACCAAAACAGTAAGAGCATGTGAAAGCTTGGTGCAGGCTTACTGCAAGGCTACCAGCTGCTACATGCTCCATAAGGAGCGAAAAGAAAAATAATGACCATTATCATCACCCATCAGCTCACCAAGGAGCATAGGCTTTCAACAACCTTATGCCAAGTCTTCCTGTCCTGTGCCATCACTCACGGTCTTTCCAATAATTTCCTTTAATATATGTCTCCAATTCTCTTCCATATTTGTAACCTCGTCTCCATCTACCTCTTATACCCCGGGCATTTCAGAACCAGGACTGGCTTGTAATGCTATCAACAGGTTTCATCAGTGTCTGTACTATCCATTCAATAATGATGATTATATTCTTCGTTCGTGGATAGCAATAGCGTACTTGCAGAAACATCTCTGTCACATGTGAGCACAAAAACTCAACGTTGTCACATAGGTTATGATCATTGAATTGCCTATGTCTTCTTTTTTCTGTCACCCGTATCCTCTATTTTATTATCTCTTTTTACCTTTTTCCTGTATTTTTTCGCATTCATTCGTTTGCGAGAAATATTTATTTTTTCCATTCTCACTTTCGCCAGTTTCGTTTCTCATTTAAAAACGCATTTCTTGGCTGATAAAGTCAGTAACTTCTTATGTAATGTGTCAGTCCCCGGGATGTGAGCGAATGGTGTCAGAAATTCGCTCTCGAGAGACCAATTGGCAGACATTCGTCTCAGTTTTCCAAGGCACGAGACGAAGGACCGTGAAACTCGTCTCGATAGACATGGGATGGCAGACTTATCGTCTGACATTTTTGTCACCTGCCACACGGAGTTCTCGGCTGAGCGCTTAGGTAAGGTGCGAGAAAGCAAAGTGTCAGTTATGGTTCTCAGGATGAGTTCAGCTTGAAGTGTGAAAACTGCCCTGCATTTCAGACAAGTTGTCTACCTTGGCATTTGACACGCACGTTTCTCGGTCAGAACGTAGCAGTTTATGACAGTTACGTAAGTGATATAGACGGAAAGGGGAGATTATTTCGTTTGCGAAATAAGTTGGGGCTTTTGTCTAATTTTAAGATATTAACCCAAGTTTGAAACTTTAATTTCATTCTCACTCGTAAAGCTGTAGTAGACAGATCGCTGTGCTAGATCAAATATCTGTGTTTTGGCGAAGTCTGAGTTTCTTAGATTACAGTATTCTAGTTTGGTTTTAGTCTGTAGTGCTGTGGTTATAGTATGTATAATTATTTTATATGTGCTTTTTCCATTTTATGCAGTGAATACTGGGGTGATCCAAACTTGCCGGCGTTTAGTAATAAAGAGTTTCATACTTGAGAAGCATTAGACATTCCTTAGCTTTACCCACGTGGGGTTTCAAGTAACACTGGTCTGACAGTGCATGTGCCATCAGAGATAGACAGAAATACCAATCCCACTAACGGGTTTTAAAGACTGAGTGTCAAATTCTGGGCCTTTGAGCCAGATCTTATTTCTTCCTGAACTCTAATGTAAAATTTCTGCCGTGCGGCGAGAATAGATTACAAGAAATAACATTAACATTTCCGATTTTGTCGAAAGAGTGAATAGTGAACCAAGACTATCTGTTGAAAGAAGTTGTCCTCTGGTCATCTTTCCAAATTAAGGGAACCCTCGTGTTTTTTTTTTTGACTCTGTGTGCCCGTTTAAACTTGCTTATCCAAACTGAATCAAGTGACATTAACAGTAATCAAAAATTTAACTGCTGAAGTGAACGCTCCCCGAAAACAGTGGAAGAAACCTGTAATTGTAGAGCTGGGATTTGCTTTATCCAAAGAATACAGATTCACTGTAGAGAAGTGTCCTAAGGTTGCGCCAGACGGCGTACAGCGGTACAGATAGGTAAGCACGTGTGCCAGGGTACCCTGATGAAAGAACCGAGTGAAAGTGGACTGAGTGAGTTTTGGTTGTTGTTGATAACTATTGATTCACCCACTTTATAATCTCCTTACGGAAGATTGGCTGCTTAATTAAATTGTTCCTTTTGAAGGACAATATTAGACCCTAATCATATGTATCTGTAACTCTTTGGGCCATCATCTGTCATCCTAACGGGGCTGTGGGCTAAACCTAGAGTTAAGATCATAACGGGGCTATCATCCTTGTAGCAGTTTGCTTGAATTTTATGACTATTTGTATATGTTTTTTTCCCCTTGATGTACTTTTTTTTTTAGGTGTTGTGAGAAGATTTTTAGATGATAATTAAAAATCTCTCTTGAACTAATCAGTGCGTTGGTCAGCTCGTTCTATAAAATATCTATATAATCATTTGTTATAGTTTCCCACGTCTGTGTGTCTACCTGTCGTCACTTGAATGTGCGTGCACGTGAGTATATATATATATATATATATATATATATATATATATATATATATATATATATATATATATATATATATATATATATATATAATGTATATGTGTTAGACTGTCTGGCTACTTTAGATCTGTTGTAGAAGATAGGTGAAAGAGAGAGAGAGAGCGAGAGAGAGAGAGAGAGAGAAGAGTTCCCGCTCTATCAGAGACAGCCTCTATCACTATTCTACCACCTCACTCGTGGAAATCTATTTTATATTTCTATCTCACCCTGTGACTATCACTCATTCCAACCTATTCAGAAGGGACCAACTCAAGTCTTAATTCTCCTATCAAAGATCTACGACAAATGGTTGCTCGTTACCGGGAATTGAACCCAAAATCCTGAGACGAGTACGACAAATGTGGTCTCGTCCGAAGGATTTTTGAACTTATAATAGTAAGACGAGTACGACAAATGTGGACTCGTCTATCTGGATTTTGAACTTAAGATTCTTTATTCTGAAATAGAGTAAGAGTGTGATTGTCTTGTGAGTTTTATTTTTATAATAATTTATCCCCTAGACTAACGATCTGTTTTCGGGCGTGCTGACCACACAAACTTATAAGTTTTTTCCACAGCATTTGAATAATATACATTTGAGTCACAGGTGGATTTTGTCGGAATATATGTTAATTGTTGACTTGTAATACTAAACGCTGGTAAAGTGGTGAGTGTATACCATTCACTGGGTACTGAGGCAGAACGGTGTTTGAACTAAGTTAAGGAGTGCGTTTCGGACTCTTTCGTCCAGATTAATTGCCCCCCCTTACCCGATCTGACTTCAGGGGCGAACTTATAGTGGATTTTAAAATTAAAGGATTATTTTTCTCTTTAATTTTTGCAATAGTTATTTTGTTTCCACTGTAGCAACTTATTTTTCAGAAGTAATCTTAACTACCATTTAGTTGGCGTAGTCGTGTTTGCATTAGGTGCTTTATTGCCGATTAATAGCAGCGATAGTTAGATTTTATTTTGGAGGAGGTATCCCAGGGTTAAGCATATCATCTTTTATTTGGTATTTTCTCGTAAGTGGTAGGAACCAGTGTATCATTTTTCCTATTTTCTTTCTCCACTAGTCTCAGTAACTGACTTAATATGGCCGAGAGGGCAAAGCTTAGACAACTCCTCAGGGACGAAGCAAGAGAGGAGGGACTGGAAGGAGAGGAAGCGAAAGCATTTGTCAGAGACGAACTCGAGAGATATGATGCGGAGAGGAAAGCAGCTGAAGCTAAAGAGCAGAAGAAGATGGACGAGGAAATGGAAATCCGCAGGGAGAGAGAAAAAGAGAAGGAGAGACAGCATGAGAAGGAGAGGGAGGAGAGACAGCATGAGAAGGAGAGGGAGGAGAGACAGCATGAGAAGGAGAGGGAACAGAGACAGCACGAGTTGGCGCTTAAAACTCTAGAGTTCCAAAGTCGTGGTGTTGCCTCTACCTCTAGCAGTGGAGAGTCTTCTCCGCATTCTTCCTTTTTTTTTTTTCCCCTTAACCAGCGGCACTTGGGCTTTCAGCCCTTCGGCCCAATGACATATCATTGCGAGGCTGGGGAACCTGAGGACTTTCCTTCCAACCCGGTCAGGAGCTTCGCTCCTTCCCATCCACAGAGGGTTTATCACAGGAGCCGTTCAGGCTATTCAGTCAAATTTCCGGCCGTAAACATTTCTTCAAACGCCGACGCCCGGGTTTGAACCATGAACACCTGGTCGCCAGTACAACGCCGAAGCCATTACACCAGCGCGGCTCCCAACGCGAGGTACTGTTACATTGAACGGTTCTCAAACTTCTTGTTTATTTGAGACGGGGCTTTCTTATGATTGCATTGTTGCCAGAAACCTGGTCAAACAACATGTCGTACAAGGTGACTAATATAAGGTGGTGGATGAGGCTAGGTAGACCCCATGTCGTACAAGGTGACTAATATAAGGTGGTGGATGAGGCTAGGTAGACCCCATGTCGTACAAGGTGACTAATATGAGGTGGTGGATGAGGCTAGGTAGACCCCATGTCGTACAAGGTGACTATTATAAGGTGGTGGATGAGGCTAGGTAGACCCCATGTCGTACAAGGTGACTAATATAAGGTGGTGGATGAGGCTAGGTAGACCCCCATGTCGTACAAGGTGACTAATATAAGGTGGTTGAGGCTGGGTAGACCCCATGTCGTACAAGGTGACTAATATAAGGTGGTGGATGAGGCTAGGTAGACCCCCATGTCGTACAAGGTGACTAATATAAGGTGGTGGATGAGGCTGACGACCTCATTATATAAAACCAGCTCTAGCCGAAACAACGCCGCAAGAGCATGTGACTGCTTTGTGCAGGCTTCCTTATTAGGAATAACTCTAAATAGCAACAATTACCGAATATAACAACAAATTGAGCCCAGAAATACATTTAAATAAACAACAAGATTAATTAGAAGAAGGGATGTATTTCAACCTAACACAAAACAAGAATTAAATAAGGAAAAAAATACATTCGTAATCTGTCTGCGCCGCAAATTGAGGGCCAGTTTGAGCGGGAAATGTTCATGTGTGAATTCTTAATTTCTGTTCATTGCAGGAGCGACTCTATCGTCCCCTAAAACAGATCAAGTTTTTTTTTAACGAGATTTATTGCGTGCTTTGTTTATTACAGCTGTGAAACTACCGCTTTGATTTGACCATGATAGCCTGCGATGGGATTTCGGTTTTGTTGACAGCAGGAATGGGGAGATCTGGTGAAGCCGTGTCGTGTTGACAGGAGGAATGGGGAAGTCTGGAGAAGCCGTGTCGTGTTGACAGGAGGAATGGGGAGGTCTGGGAGAAGCCGTGTGACAGAAGGGAAAATGGGCTGAAAATGTTGACTGAAAGAAATAAGGAGTCTGAAGATGTTGACAGAAGGAAATAATGGGTCTGAAGATGTTGACAGAAGGAAATAAGGAGTCTGAATATGTTGATATAAGGAAATATGGAGTCTGAAGATGTTGACAGATAGAAATAAGGCGTGTGAAGATGTTGACAGAAGGAAATAGGGAGCCTGAAGATGTTGACAGAAGGAAATAAGGAGTCTGAAGATGTTGATAGAAGGAAATAAGGAATCCGAAGTTGTTGATAGAAGGAAATAAGGAGTGTGAAGATAGAAGGAAATAAGGAGTCTGAATATGTTGACAAAAGGAAATAAGGAGTGTGAAGTTGTTGACAGAAGGAAATAAGGAATCTGAATATGTTGACAGAAGGAAATAAGGAGTCTGAAGATGTTGACGGAAGGGAATAAGGAGTCTGAAAATGTTGACGGAGGGAAATAAGTGGTCTGAAGATGTTAAAAAAAGGAAATAATGGGTAAGGAGATGCTGAGAGAAGGAAAAGGGGTATATGGAGATGCTGAGAGAAGGAAATAAGGGTTAAGGAGATGCTGAGAGAAGGAAATAAGGGGTAGGGAGATGCTAAGAGAAGAAAATAAGTGATTTAGAGATGCTGACAGAAGGAAATGAGGAGTTTGGAGATGTTGACAGAAGGAAATATGGGGTCTGCAGGAACCATATCTTGTTGACAGAAAGATTGAAAAGGGCTGCAGAAGCCATGGGCAGGGAAAGAGATAGTTGATTTATGAAGTCTTTAAATGTATCATCTCCGCCTCTATAACTTGCAGCAGTCTCTTTACTTGGAGTTATAGACTTATCTCTTTACTTGGTTCATTCATAGACGTATCACTCTACCAAGTTCAGTTATAGACGTATCTCCCCACTAACGTTCAGTTATAGCAGTTTCTCCCCACCAAATTCAGTAATAGTTATAGACGCATCTCTCTACAAGTTTCAGTTAAAGACGTTTCTCCCCACCAGGTTCAGTTATAGACGTATCTCCCCACCAGGTTCAGATATAGACGTATCTCTCCACATAGATGTATCTCTCCACTTGGTTCAGTTATAGACGTATCTATTCACTTGGTTCAGTTTTAGACGTATCTCTCCACTTTTATTCAGTTATAGACTTATCTCTCCACATGGTTCAGTTATAGACATATCTCTCCACTTGGTTTAGTTATAGATGTATCTCTCCACTTGGTTCAGTTATAGACGTATCTCTCAACTTGGTTCAGTTAAAGACGTATCTCTCCACTTGGTTCAGTTATAGACGTATCTCTCCACTTGGTTCAGTTATAGACGTATGTCTCCACGAGGTTCAGTTATAGACGTATCTATCCACGAGGTTCAGTTACAGACGTATCTCCCCAACAGGTTCAGATATAGACGTAACTCTCCACTTGGTTCAGTTATAGATGTATCTCTCCACGTTTGTTCAGTTATAGACGTATTTCTCCACTTGGTTCAGTTATAGACGTATCTCTCCACGAGGTTCAGTTATAGACGTATTTCTCTACTTGGTTAAGTTATCGACGTATCTATCTACTTGGTTCAGTTATAGACATATCTCCCCACCAGGTTCAGTTATAGACGCATCTGTCCACTTGGTTCAGTTATAGACGTATCTCTCTACTTGGTTTAGTTATAGACGTATCTCTCCACTTGATTCAGTTATATACCTATCTATCCACTTGGTTCAGTTATAGACGTATCTCTCCACTAGGTACAGTTATAGATGTCTCTATACGAGGTTCAGTAATGGACGTATCTATCCACGAGGTTCAGTTATAGACGTATCTATCCACTTGGTTCAGTTATAGACGTATCTCTCCACTAGGTACAGTTATAGATGTCTCTCTATACGAGGTTCAGTTATAGACGTATCTATCCACGAGGTTCAGTTATAGACGTATCTATCCACTTGGTTCAGTTATAGACGTATCTCTCCACTAGGTACAGTTATAGATGTCTCTCTATACGAGGTTCAGTTATAGACGTATCTATCCACTTGGTTCAGTTATAGACGTATCTCTCCACTAGGTACAGTTATAGATGTCTCTATATACGAGGTTCAGTAATAGACGTATCTATCCACGAGGTTCAGTTATAGACGTATCTATCCACTTGGTTCAGTTATAGACGTATCTCTCCACTAGGTACAGTTATAGATGTTTCTCTATACGAGGTTCAGTTATAGACGTATCTATCCACGAGGTTCAGTTATAGACGTATCTATCCACTTGGTTCAGTTATAGACTATCTCTCTACTTGGTTTAGTTATAGACGTATCTCTCCACTTGATTCAGTTATATACCTATCTATCCACGAGGTTCAGTTATAGACGTATCTATCCACTTGGTTCGGTTATAGACGTATCTCTCTACTTGGTTTAGTTATAGACGTATCTCCCCAACAGGTTCAGATATAGACGTATCTATCCACTTGGTTCAGTTATAGACGTATCTCTCCACTAGGTACAGTTATAGATGTCTCTCTATACGAGGTTCAGTTATAGACGTATCTATCCACTAGGTACAGTTATAGACGTATCTATCCACGAGGTTCAGTTATAGACGTATCTATCCACGAGGTTCAGTTATAGACGTATCTATCCACATGATTCTACAAACTAGATTACACAGCGTTTTGTGAAAAGCAACTTCCTTGTTGCCCAATAGGTATGTGTTCATATGTTTGTCTTAATCACGTTTCATCGTTATTATCATCGTCATCATCACCATCTTTATAATCACCATCGTCATTGTCATCATCGTTACTGTCATTATCATCATCGTTAGCATCATCCTCGTCATCGTCATCACCATCTTTACCATCATCATCATAATCAAGAACGCTATCGTCATGGTGGTCGTCATCATCACCATCATCAACGTTATCATCGACACATGGTGACATGCGACCTGTGTTAACAACACCAGCTGAGATGACAGTTCTAGGGAAAAGGGTGACCACTGTGCACATGTGTGTGTGTGCGCGTGTATGGATGTGTGGATGTATCAGTGGTGGCTGGTACAACCGATCTCTCCGCTATCTCTCCTGGGTCAAGTCCCTCAAATAACGATAAGTAAATGCGGGAATGATCAGAGGTTGCGTTTTTAAGTAAGCAGAGAGTCGTGCAGAAAGACGTACGGAGAGATAGATGGGAAGACTGACTGACTAGCAGGCAGACGAAGAAATAGATAAACTGATAGACAGACGGGTACGTGAACAGACAGATACACAGACAGATAAATAAATAGGCAGATAGATAGATAGATAGATAGACAGACAGACAGACAGACAGGCAAGCAGGCAGGCAAGCAGACAGACAGACAAAGAGACACAGATTAGAGACAGAGAGACAAAGAGACACATTAGAGACAGAGAGAGTAGAGAGATTAGAAAGAGTCAGAGAGATTAGAGAGACAAAAAGAGACAGAGGCAGAAAGAGTGAAGAGATTAGAGAGGTTAGAGATATTAGAGAGACTGAGAGAGTAAAGAGATTAAAGAGGCAGAGAGAGACAGAAAGATAGAGAGTAAGAGATTAGAGAGGCAGAAAGACAGATTAGAGCGTAGAAAGAGTAGGGAGATTAGAGAGAGTAGAGAGAGAGTAGAGATATTAGAGAGATTAGAGAGTATAGAGATTAGAGAGTAGAAAGATTAGAGAGTAGAGAGATTAGAGAGTAGAGAGATTAGATAGCACAAAAACCGCCACCAATTCCAGGTATAACCAACACCTGCGTGCAGGTGTAAACAGTTTACCTTCAAAAGTTAACAGATCATCTGGTATTACCTAGACTAGCAGAATATTTGTTTCGTGTGAGTCTAGCTCACTCACGTTTTGTGTGTTATATAATTTTGTTCTGCCAATCCGTCTGTTTGCTCTACTGCTCTCGCGAGAGAAATCATTTAAAAATCTCTTCGGATGTTTCCTACCTGCGTCCAGGTTGTTATTGTGAATATTGTTTTGTACAAATCACGTCTGTGCGAATGTAAATGTACACGTAAGAATATATGGCTATAAATGCAGGTGTGTGTGTTTGTACATGTGGTGATATGTGGGTATTTGTGAATGGATATAATTCTAGGCATGTGTAATTAATGTGTTTATATGTGTGAACAAACAGTACGAAAAGTAGTTTATTAAGAGAGAAATATCGAGTGGAAAGGCATCGACACATCAGGTTAGTCTTTAATTTAGCTGTTTAAAGAACGCATAGAATAAAATGCACTTAGGAAAGTAAAAGACTATTAGATAGATAGATAAAGAAAAATTCAGGGTGTAATTTAAGCTTTAGATGAATAAAATCGCTACAGAAATAAGAAAGATAATTGGGATAATAGTTTTTCATAATTGAACAGCGAGACAAATTATGCCTCATTTTTAGATACGCAACACCCCGTTAGCCACTGCTCCCCGATACGCCGGATGTGCTATATAAATAGACCTTGCCCCTTGCTAAATTGAGGCCATAAGATTTGAAAAGCACAGCGAGCAGAAGAAGCGGTAAAACTGTTAATGAAGAGTGCCTTTGCCATTTGTACATGAGAGCAGATCCTTCTGACCATTAACAGCTCGTCTGTCTGTACCTGAGGGTAAGAAAGAATATATATATATATATATATATATATATATATATATATATATATATATATATATATGTATATATATATATATATATATATATATATATATATATATATATATATAATTATATGTATTTCTATTAATTCACTACAGTGTGCGATAGGGAGTGTGTAGACGTGTTTCTGCAACCATTGTGTAATTTACCTGGAAACTTATATAGCTTGATCCTGCCTTTGATGTCCATACACCCTTACTCTTTTCAGAGAAGGGGGTTTTTCTAATAAGACCAGACTCTTAGCTGGCACTATCCTGGTATCACCTGATACAACTTTTTGTCCAGGATACTTATTAATTTCAATAACATCTGAACCTCTCGCGACAATATGTTGGCTTATGTCTGTGTTCATGGTAACAAATAAACGTGGATATCAGTGTGGGTACAAGTTTGGGTGTACGTGAGATCGTCTGTTCATGTTGATAGATACACGTGATTACACTAGTCAACAACCAAAATGTACCAGAAATGAAAATAGCTGATCTTAACTAATTTTGGTGTGCTGAAAACGAAAATGACATTAAAAAATGTTGATTGGCTCTAGTTTTCAAGATATATGCTACTAGTTTATTTAATTACGGTCAATTTATATATATGACGCAACTGTTGTGGGCGATTGCATAATTTTTTTCTAATGATCAATAAAAATGTAACTAGAAGTTGATGATGCAATCCTACCTATGATTACATCACCTTTGTGTATAAATATCTTATCTCTGATAAAATTTTGCCATTAGTTAGTGCATTTGTCCTTATCAAAAGTATCGAAGTTAGAAATGCCTAGGACATGTGTGAACAGTGCTAATAATTTCTGTGATATATGTGGTGAGGTGACATTTCTATCACAAAAACAAAATATAACTAAAGTGATTAAGAAGGCGTACAGTTTGTATTTTGGCTGCAGAATAGGAGATCAAGATAAGAGCTGGGCGCCACACATATGCTGCAATACATGTGCAGCACATCTTAAACTGTGGATGACTGGCAAAAGGCAAGCTATGCCTTTTGCAGTCCCAATGATTTGGAGAGAGCCCCCTGATCATCTCAACAACTGTTACTTTTGCATGGTCCCTCCAATTGGGAAAGGCATATCAAAGAAGAAAAAACGGACTCTGGAATATCCAAACATCCCCTCTGCAATACGTCCGGTACCACATGGCGATGACCTACCAGTTCCCAAAGTGCCAGAATCATTTTCAGCTGCTTCCACTGATGAAGAAGGGGACATTGGTGGTCCTGAACCATCAACCTCAAGCGACCCAGATTTTGAGCAAACTACATCCACTAAACCACACTTAATAACCAAAGGTGAACTGAATGATCTTGTAATAGATCTGAATTTACCGAAGAACAAGGCGGAGCTTTTGGGTTCCAGATTGCAACAGTGGAATCTCCTGGCAGAAGATGTTACAATTTCTGTGTATAGGAACTGCCAGAAGCCGCTTATTACATTCTTTTTTCAAAGAGGGTGACCTTTCTGGTCACGCAGTTCATATGAAAGAAACTTATGAAAACATTAAGCAGCTTTTGAAGTGTATAAACTACGATCATCATCATTGGTCACTTTGCTGTGACTTAAAAGTGGTCGCTCTTTTGCTTGGACTACAGGGTGGATACACCAAGTACTGTTGCTTTCTATGTGAGTGGGATAGCCGTGCACCAAGTGACCATTACATCAGAAGACATTGGCCAATCAGGCAGTCATTGCAGCCTGGCGGTAAGAACGTTGAGAACCCAGCACTTGTCGACACCAGCAAGATTTTGTTGCCACCCTTGCACATTAAGCTGGGTCTCATGAAAAACTTTGTCAAGGCAATGGAGAAAACAGATGAGGCTTTCAAATACCTCATCAGAAAATGTCCAAGACTGAGTGAAGCTAAAATAAGAGAGGGAGTATTTGTTGGTCTGCAAATTCGAAAACTTCTTCATGATGACGAGTTTCTTTGCGTGTTGCATGGCAAGGAAAAAGCAGCATGGCTAGCATTTAAGTCAGTGGTGGACAATTTTCTTGGAAACAACACATCTGATAATTACAATGAAATTGTAGAAAATCTCCTTCTGAAGTATAAGAGTCTTGGCTGCAACATGTCTTTGAAAATTCATTTTCTGGATTCTCATCTGGATTTCTTTACGTCAAACTGTTTACGTCAAACTGTGGAGCGGTCAGTGATGAGCATGGTGAACGATTTCACCAGGACATTGCTGCTATGGAGACAAGGTATCAAGGCAATTGGAGCCCTTCAATGCTTGCTGTCCCCGTTTTCCAGACTTGTGCAAATAGTGGTTCTAATAGTTGTTGCCCTACAAGACGCCACTAGGCGTGATGGTCACTGACTGCTTTGACGGTCGGCGGCTAAGGATCAAAGAAGAAGGGTTCAAATGTGCCTTTTTAAAACATGATATGTGAACTTTAAATAATGTTTTTATTTTTTCTATCATTTTATGTTGAAATATCAATTAATTGAGAATGTAACCACAATTTTTATAATGCTAAAGTAGAAAGAATAGCTGTTCACCCCAGAGAATTAAACAAGCATACATTATTTGTATTACTGTAATGTAAATTCATCATTTAAAAAAAAACCAGAGCCAATTGGTGAATTTCATTATGATATTTGAAATCAGCATGTCAAAATCAATAAGAAATGGTATATTTAATTTCTGGTACAAAAAACTTTTGAAAATTTGTTGACTAGTGTTATCAGTGTGGATACAAATATTGTGTGTACGTGAGATCGTCTGTTCATGTTGATAGATAAACGTGGATATCAGTGTGGATACAAGTTTGGGTGTACGTGAGATCGTCTGTTTATGTTGATAGATAAACGTGGATATCAGTGTGGATACAAGTTTGGGTGTACGTGAGATCGTCTGTTAATGTTGATAGATAAACGTGGATATCAGTGTGGATACAAATTTGGGTGTACGTGAGATCGTCTGTTCATGTTGATAGATAAACGTGGATATCAGTGTGGATACAAGTTTGGGTGTACGTGAGATCGTCTGTTCATCATTCTTCTTTATTGCTCCCTAAGGAGCATGCAGTATCCCCTACAGATCGTTCTCTTGCAGGAAGCCTACGAGAAAACTTTCAAATGCTCTTGCGGCAGTGGTTCATGCAGCAATGTATTTTACAGGATGCCGTTGCCAGCCTATGAAAGAGTATGTTCTTAAGTGGATTCAAATCTGCTCTGCATTCGCATCTAGAAAAAAGTCAAGGACTGCTTTCACTGACATACTTATTTCAACGTTCCGATCGGCATGTCGCAGAGGCCAACAAGATGTATCATCAAATTATGATTTCGTCTTTTTAAGAATTTTTCTTCTCTTCCCCTGTCTACTCCTTACGGAGCATAACACCAGCACTGTAGCTATTCTCTTGCAAGATGCCTTCATCAGGGCATTCATACACTCTTTCTGGGGTGATTTCTGTAGCAATGTTTTTAGCATGATGATGTTGCCAGCCTTATGCATAAACCTCATAATAGTCACTTTTTACGACATGCTTGAAGCAGCACGAGCAGTCCTATTCAATATTGTCTCCTCAAGACCGGCAGCTACGAATAAATTTTCCAGAAATAAAAAATTTCAACAACGTATCGGTAAGTACGTTGGCGTGGAACATTCTAGTAGTTCGCTAAAGAAACTGGAGACGCTGGGTCTTCTATTGGGAAATGGCTTTTGTCTGTATCATTTACTTAATTAGCAACCTTCAACGAATGACCCCTACAGCAAGGAAGGTGAAAATTCGCCCATTAAGTCTACCCCATCTTTCTTATCCTAAGAGGCCGTCTGGTGTGTTCTAAATATAGCTTGGCAGACATTTGGCTAGATAAGTCACTTTACCAGATGTCGAGGAGTTATAGTTTTGGATTTTTGTCTGCAAAGCCGTTCAGCATTTTCTGAGTAAGTTGATGCTTACGTAAAGAAGTGAGTCCCTGGGAGGGTTAGTGGTTAAAGCTGGTGACTTCTACTGTAACATTACTTACGATATTTGATGGCAGGGTTGAAGGTCACCAAAATTATTGGGGTTTTGCGGCTTTTTGTAGCTTGTGCAGGCTTTTGTCATCTTTTTGTTTTTGTGTACCATAAGGAGCAGGGTGTAGTTCCCGGGGGGGGGGTGTCCGTGAAGAGACATAGAAAGAATAAGCCTACTGTTCCCTCATGCATGTCGTACTATGTGGGTTTATGCGGGAGAATGATGGATAGACTGTTGAACGAATACTTCTGTTGCTGTTGTGACATGTATTAGGTTTAGTTAGAAGATAGTTGCAATTAAAAAATCATCATCACCCTGCAGCCCCCATTGAACATACGGTCTTCAACAAACTTATGCCAAGTCTTCCATTCCCGTGTTATCAGCTCAAGATCTTTCAATGTTTTCTCCATCACTTTAATATATGTCTCCAGTTGTCTCCTGCGTTGTCTCCTGCGTTGTCTCCAGTTGTCTCCTGCGTTGTCGCCAGTTGTCTCCTGCGTTGTCTTTAGTTGTCTCCTGCGTTGTCTCCAGTTGTCTCCTGCGTTGTCTGCAGTTGTCTCCTTTGCGTGTTCTTTGGTCTTCCTCCATTTCTCTTGCCCTGGGAATTCCAAAACATGGACTGGCTGGTAATACTTTCGACAGGTTTCCTCAGTGTGTGTCCTATCCACATCTAGCGTCTTCTTCTCATCTGTTTTTCCAGTAACACTTGTCTTGTTGTCATCAGTTCCACAATAGCGGTTTTAATGCTCGAGAAGTATTCACGTCTGTCGTTGAGTAGAATTATATTTTAATCTAGTGTGTGGTGCTAGGAAGGTGAGCAAGATTGGGCTGAGCTAGTGGTGTTGGGAAGGTGAGCAAGATTGGGCTGAACTTGTGGTGCTGGGAAGGTGAGCAAGATTGGGCTGAACTTTTGGTGCTGGGAAGGTGAGCAAGATTGGGCTGAACTTGTGGTGTTGGGAAGGTGAGCAAGATTGGGCTGAGCTTGTGGTGTTGGGAAGGTGAGCAAGATTGGGCTCAGCTGTGGTGTTGGGAAGGTGAGCAGGATTGGGCTGATATTGTGGTGTTGGGAAGGTGAACAGGATTGGGCTGAGCTTGTGGTGTTGGGAAGGTGAGCAAGATTGGGCTGAGCTCGTGGTGTTGGGAAGGTGAGCAAGATTGGGCTGAACTTGTGGTGCTGGGAAGGTGAGCAAGATTGGGCTGAACTTGTGGTGCTGGGAAGGTGAGCAAGATTGGGCTGAACTTGTGGTGTTGGGAAGGTGAGCAAGATTGGGCTGAGCTAGTGGTGTTGGGAAGGTGAGCAAGATTGGGCTGAGCTTGTGGTGTTGGGAAGTTGAGCAGGATTGGGCTGAGCTTGTGGTGTTGGGAAGGTGAACACGATTGGGCTGAGCTAGTGGTGTTGGGAAGGTGAGCAAGATTGGGCTGAGCTCGTGGTGTTGGGAAAGTGAACAAGATTGGGTTGAGCTTGTGGTGTTGGGAAAGTGAGCAAGATTGGGCTGATCTTGTGGTGTTGGGAAGGAGAACAAGATTTGATTAATTTATATTTGAACGGGTTGGTTGGGTGTTGCGAAGGACATTCCCTGCAATGAAGTGTTAATTGAGATCGAAATATCACTTACTTAGTCGTTTCTCTTCTACCGTGGGTTAGCCTGAGAGAGCACCATACTATCCTCCTGGCCTGGTTCCAGTCTAGTCCTCGGTCCTTCAGAGATTGTCTAATATTGTCCTCCCAGCGAACTCTGGTTCGTCCTGCAAGTCTGGATCCCTGGCTTTTAGTTTCCCATATTTGCCATAGTTGCCAATCTTCTCCCATTATGCAGACATGACCAAACCATCGTAATTGGGACTGTTCTACTCAGGTCTGCAGGGGATGGGTGTTGAGGACTTGACGTATGGTTGCGGACCATATCTCTTTTTTAATGAAATATTAATTAAAATGTTAATTGCCAATTAGTGAAGAGTCTCCCTGAGTGGTTAATTTCCTTCCAGCGCTCATGTTGGACAGATGGATGTACTGCGATTGTTGGAGTATATCTGACAGTGATTAATGTTAAGTACTTCATGTGAGCGTCCCATTGGCTAAGCTGTTAGAGTACTGTCCTCTCGCGGCACAGTAACCGAGTTTAGGGATTGAAACCATGTAGCGTGATGCTCCAGTCTATCTAGTTGTAAATGGGTAATTGATTCTGCTCTTCAGTTAGGGAAGACAAAGGTAGCGAGGAAGGGAACTACTCACTCCACTTGATAAGAAAGCTGGACCTGGTATGCTGAAGTCTTAAAGACTACACTCTACTACGTTTGTGTCTGCTATGGGGAAGTCTTAAAGACTACACTCGGCTACGGTTGTGTATGCTATGGGGAAGTCTTAAAGACTACACTCGTCTACGGTTGAGTCAGCTATGGGACTGCCTTCTTCTTACTTCATGTTACTGCTGATTCGCTGGTAACTGTTCAATTTTGTTGTTTGCTGCCTGTTATATCTTCTGATAGCTCGTTTGTCTGTTCTTTCTGCCGACCTCTGGTTTCTCTGTTCCATCATCTGATCGCTTGTCTGTCTGTTGCACTGTCTGCTTGCTAATATCTTTGTCTGAATATTTTAGTATCTAACGTAATCTCACCGATATTGTTGTTTAACTATTAGCTGGTCTGTCAAATAATTTCTCAGTTTAAATCCCTCGCATGTCTCATACGCCATCTCTCTCATTGTTTCTTCATTTCTTCATCTGTATCTGTAATCTCTTGTCCCACTACCAAGAAATAAAAAGCAGGAATAATAAAAATTCAAACATGAGCAATCTGACAAAAGCGTTACCTTGGCATGTAAACATATTTTTTTCAGATTTACACCGACTGGGCAAACCATTACCTGGATAAGGCACGTAAAAAGCGCCACCTCGTGGATCTGCAAAATGATATGTCTGACGGAGTGTTTTTGGCAGATGTCATTGAGGCAGTCAGTAAGTAAATGTGGTTGCTCGTATATCTGCATAGTTGATTTATGATTGTCTATCTGTCTATCTAATTGTTGTTGTGTGATACCCCATCTTTCTGTCCAGCTTTGCTGTCGCTTATCTGTCTTGCCATCTGTCTGTCTAGTTGATGTGTGATTGTCCATCTGTCTGTCTAGTTTATGTGTGATTGTCCATCTGTCTGTCTAGAAGATGTGTGATTGTCCATCTGTCTGTCTAGCTGAAGTGTTATTGTCCATCTGTCTACCTATTTGATGTGTGAATGTCCATCTGTCTGTCTAGTTGATGTGTGATTGTCCATTTGTCTGTCTAGTTGATGTGTGATTGTCCATCTGTCTGTCTAGTTGATGTGTGATTATCCATCTGTCTACCATGTTGACGTGATATTGTCCATCTGTCTGTTTAGTTGATGTGTGATTGTCCATCTGTCTGTCTAGTTGATGTGTGATTATCCATCTGTCTACCTAGTTTATGCGTGATTGTCCATCTGTCTGTCTAGTTGATGTGTGATTGTTCAGCTGTGTGTCTAATTGATGTGTGATTGTCCATCTGTTATCTAGTTGATGTGTGATTGTCCATTTGTCTGTCTAGTTGATGTGTGATTGTCCATCTGTCTGTCTAGTTGATGTGTGATTGTCCATCTGTCTACCTAGTTGATGTGTGATTGTTCATCTGTCTGTCTAGATGATGTTTGATTGTTCAGCTGTCTGTCTGGTTGATGTGTGATTGTCCATCTGTCTGTATAGTTGATGTGTGATTGTCCATATGTCTGTCTAGGTGATGTGTGATTGTCCATCTGTCTACCTAGGTGTTGTGTGATTGTTCAGCTGTGTGTCTAATTGATGTGTGATTGTCCATCTCTTATCTAGTTGATGTGTGATTGTCCATTTGTCTGTCTAGTTGATGTGTGATTGTCCATCTGTCTGTCTAGTTGATGTGTGATTGTCCATCTGTTTGTCTAGTTGATGTGTGATTGTCCATCTATCTGTCTAGTTGATGAGTGATTGTTCATCTGTCTGTCTATTTGATGTGTGATTGTTCAGCTGTCTGTCTATTTGATGTGTGATTGTCCAACTGTCTGTCTAGTTGATGTGTGATTGTCCATCTGTCTGTCTAGGTGATGTGTGATTGTCCATCTGTCTACCTAGGTGTTGTGTGATTGTTCAGCTGCCTGTTTAGTTGTTATTGTGTGATTGCTTATGTGTTGTCCAGTAGTTGTGTGACTGCCCACCTGTTTTTCCAGTCATTGTGTGATTGCCCATCTATCTGCTTAGCTGTTGTGTGATTAACCATTTGTTTAGTCCAGGTGTTGTGTGATTGTCTATCGGTCTGCTTAGTTGTTTTGTGATTGTCTATCGGCCTGCTTAGGTGTTTAGTGATTGTCTATCGGTCTGCTTTGTTGTTGTGTGATTGCCCATCTGTTTATCTATTGATTTGCCTAGTTGTTGTGTAATTGCCCATCGGTTTATCTGTTGATCTGCTTAGTTGTTGTGTGATTGCCCATCTGTTTATCTATTGATCTGCTTAGTTGTTGTGTGATTGCCCATCTGTTTATCTATTGATCTGCTTAGTTGTTGTGTGATTGCCCATCGGTTTATCTATTGATCTGCTTAGTTTTTGAGTGAGTGCCCATCTGTTTATCTATTGATCTGCTTAGTTGTTGTGTGACTGCCCATCTGTTTATCTATCGATCTGCTTAGTTGTTATGTGATTGCCCATCTGTTTGTTATATTTCCCATTGCAATGAAAGCTCCTCTTCACTTTTTTTCTTCATATTTTGATATCACTGTCTGTCCCTCCAACTGTGTCTATATTACTGCCAAGATATGTGTACGATTCTACATCTTGTATTGGTGTTTCTTCACGTTCGGCCTTGTTATCATTACTTGCATTTATTCTCATTATCTTTGTCTTTTCCCTGTGTATTTTCAGACCCACTTGTTGTGACCTCTCATCAAGTATTTTAATTTTGTCTTGCACCTGGTTACGATTATGGGACAGGAGAGCTAGGTTGCCTGCACAATGTAGATTGTCAAGCTGTTTAGTCAGACTCCACTGGGTTCCATTTCTATTGGCTGATGTCATTGTTTTCAGAATCCAATCAGTTGACAGTAAAACAACAAGTGGTGACAGTGGCTGCAATCTAGTTCCTATCTCAAACGGTTTTGTAAGCTGTCCTTCATTAAGAACTGTGTATTTCACAAGTACTACTTTCCCCAGTACTACAATTTTTACTACTACTACTACTGTTATCACTATATTACTACAACTATTGCTACTATTACTACTGTTATCACTATATTACTACAACTATTGCTACTATTACTACTGTTAGTACTTTATTACGCCTACTGCTGCTACAGCTAGCAACATTGTTAGTACTATATGTTTATTACAGCTGCTACTGCTACTACTACCATTAATACTCCATCCACCATCACCAAACCAGTGTCGACACTTGTATCGTCCTACATCGCAAACGCATAAGACTGATTAGGTAAAATAAAAATGAAACCATCGATGACAAAGTTGATAATATAACACGGATGACGAGATTTGACACTGGTCTGTAGAAAAGAAAGCTGATAAAACTTAAAAACCTCGGCACACAGTCAACCTTCATCATCATCATCATAATTTTACTTTACGCTCCTTACAGTTCATGAAGCCACCATGGTAGCTGGTCACTTTGTCAAAGAAACCTGCACGAAACAGTCACATGATCTTGAAGCAGTGGGTTTCTGTGGATATTTCTTTAACATGATGACGTTGCCAGCCCATGCACAAGCTCATGTTAGTGACTTTGTACGTCCTGCCTTGCAGTACAGTAAGCCTATTCTTTCTTCGTCTCTTGAGTGACCCCCGGGACAACCCGGGGCATAGTAAACCTTGTAAAATCAGATGGCAGTTTTGATTGCCAGTAAAACGACAAGTGGCAAATGGTAGAGAACTCGGTGCAAACCTTGAGAAATCGTAAATTAGGGATTACGTCCCGTGCATTCAGTTTTCAATATTACTTCCTTATCCGAGATATTCTGACGAGATTTGTGTGTGCGCTTAGATTTTTTTAGTAGTTACCTCATCTCGAGCGTCCGATTGGTAGAGTGCTTACAGCACTGACCTATCGCGGCAAAGGTGCTGGGTTCGAAAAACCTTAAGTGTAACGCTTAAGTCTACCCCGCTGTAAATGGGTACCTGACTCTGCATTTTGAGTTAGGGAAGGAAAAGGCAACGAGGAAGGGAAGTGGTCACCAACCTCTTGATGCTGGACCTAGTAAAGTGAAGTCTTTAACACTTCACTCGCCTATAATATTCACGTGTTCTGTTTTTTTTCTGGTGGTTAGTTTGGTTTTTTGTTGTAAGACCATCTACATTGTACACGGACAACTCCATAAGTGCTCCGATCTCCTCCCTTAGATCACACAAGGAGGATCTCAGCACAGTGCGAGAACTCCATAGCTTAGTTTATCAGTAGTCCTTTATCAGTAATTACCTCTTCACATGTCCTGCTTTGTTGTTTTTGTTTTGTTTTGGTTGCTTAGTTTATCAGTAGTTACCCCGTCACATTTATTTTTGCTTCCTTTATCAGTTATTACCCCTTCACATGGTCTGTTTTGTTTTTTGTTTGTTGTTGTTGTTGCTGCTTAGTTTATCAGCAGTTACCTCATCACAAATCCTGTCTCCGTGTCTGGTACTGTTTTTTTTTTTGTTGAATATTTCCCATCTGTTATTTTAAAGAACAGACAAGAAAAACTTGTCTGCATCAGGGAACCATTAAAACAACAAATTAGACAGCATTTATGAAACAATAATTGAAATTGGCAATAAATTCAACAAAGTGAAAGTAAGTGGCTTTCTGAAGACTACAAGTTGTGTGTGTGGACATGGAACGACAGACAGACTTGTCAAGAAGGAGGAATTAAAATTCTAACAGATGACAGAAGAACGTATGAAGTAATAAAAGCAATATAATAAAAAAGCTTACAAGAAGCAAATGTGGAGAGAACAATAAGAATCGAGTATAGACTGAAGCATACTGCTGCTCCGCCCCTGTTTATCAGGGCCCGATAGTCAGGGCCGGCCTTAGCCTTTGCTAATTTGGACGAATGTGGTGGAGCCCCTGAACTTTTAATGTTTTCACACTAGGTATCAGGAAAATGTTCGTTTACATTGAATTTTAAAAGACGATATTTATTAGCTATATTTTGACAAAAAAAGCGCGTTAAAACAAAACAGTGTGTTTCTAGCCGACTGTTCACCAAATTCTTTCAAAATGTCGTTAAAGTTCAGCTTTTTCCTCCATCATATTCTGTGGATTAAAGTGCAACGTTGTTGAGCGTATCAAGAAGCGTACAAGGTATTTGTCCTCGGATAATATTTAATCAATTTTAATTTTTCAACGCTTATTTTTCCTGATGGGAATTGTCGCTAAAATTGACAAAAATATGCATAGGGCAAAAAACTAAATAATTAACACATTGCAGTTACTGACAAAAGACAACTCTGTCATAGAATAACCTCGAAACATTTCATTTCGTGTGCCATTCCGTAATTCATTTTGTTCTCTTCACGTTCTATTTTCCTACCTCGGACAATATTTAGTATTTTCGAGTCATTGTTTACACGTCGTCCTGTAATAATTCGTCATGTCTGTTTACCTGATCATCCCTGCTGAGTAGACAGGTGATGTAATATTGACCTACAGTCGTGTTGGTAAAATTATCGTGTACCAGACATTGGCGCGCCGGATTAACACGAAGAATGCCCCGCGAGCTCGGTAAGCGCTAACATGGCTATTGTAACTTCCTAATTTCTCTCGCGGAGAGAACACAACCCAGATAATCACACGATGAATGTTTATTTGCACAGGTACAGGACCGTAAATTATCCTGGTGGTAACTTATTACAGACACGCACCTGAAAGACGGAATGTTGTAGTAAGTTTCCGGGAAGACATTATTTTTGATAATGAAGAAACTCGTGAGTGTAAACAGGAACAATAATCGACAGAAATAACAATTCCTTATACGGAAAGAGACTGTTAAAAAAAATCACGCAGAAATTTCCTGTCAGTACATTGTTGGAATAATTCCCATCATAAAATGCATGATTGAATACAATTGGCTGGGCAATTCTAGATGTTATAAACAACACTAACTCCACCTATGCCGGTCCCAAGCCCGGATGAAAAAGGAGGAGGGCGGCCTGCATGGAGGCCGTAAGGAGGCAGCCCCTCCACCATGCAAAGGCACAATAGGCCAATCACCTGTTTGTCTTAAACTATGATTACGAGCAATACAAGAGATAATACCGGACTGATTCTGGGGGCGACGAGCTGGAACGGACTGCGGACTACGACTTGTGGAACTTGGAACACAAGAAGTATAAATGGGAAGGAAGAGGAGCTGGTGGAGGGGATGGGGGGGCAAAGCTGGAGATCCTGGCTGTAACGGAAACGAAGGGAGGGGGACAGGGGGTCATGGATCTCGATGGCAACACGTTGCTCTACAGTGGTGTACCCATATCTGAAGGAGCTAAAGGGGGCGTGGGTTGCATTGTGGCCCAAAATCAAAAAGATAGTATCAAGGGATGGAACATTGTCTCGGAGCGCATTATGGTTGTAAAACTAAAAGAAGGAGAAACCGTAGTCAACCTGGTCATAGTGTATGGGCCAAATGAGGATGAGAGAGCAGAGGTCAAGGAGGAATTCTTCGAGCTGCTTCAAAGGACAGTGGATGACTGCCTAGATGAAGTTATCATGCTCGGAGATTTTAATGCCAGAGTTGGAAATGACCATGCTAGATGGGGTGGAGTTATCGGAAGATATGGAGAAGATACTCTCAATGACAATGGAAAGCGACTCCTTAGATTCTGCAGTGAGCAGAATCTGATCATTACAAACAAAAAGTTCCCCCATAAGCGCATACATGCATACACTAGATGTGAACCAACCAAGAATGAGAAGTCAGTGATCGACTATGCCATTGTTCGGAGAAGCTCATTCGGATATGTTCGAGATGCAAGAGTCTGGAGGGGGCCAGAGCTTGGAAGTGATCACTACCTGCTAACAATCAAACGAACAACTGAAAGAGTTGCTCAGCCTAGGAACTGCCCAACATCACGCAAGAAACCAAGTAAACGAGCAGGAGAAATGAGCATTAGGACCTACAAGCTGAGAGAGCCAGAAATTAAGACCAGATATCAGGGGCTTATTGCTACAGCAGTGAGCAGCACAGAAGAACGACCTGATGACTTGGAAACCCTCTGGAATAAATTCAAGGATATCATAAAGACAGCTGCTGCAGAAGCATGCGGTGAAGTCCGACTTGGGAACCAGAGAGGGAGGACGCCTTGGTGGACGGAGGAAGTCAAGGAGAAAATGGGAGAGAAGAAAATGGCATGGAAACAATACTTGGGAGCTAAAAACACAACAGGACAAATGGAAAAATATAGAGAGTGTGTGGCACTCGGGGCGGAGGGCAGGGTGCTGGCGGCGGGACGGAGGTTTCTGGGAGGAGTTTGGAGAGGGGCTGGAGAGGGGTGCGCGGGAAGACCGGAGATTGTTCTGTGGGACCCTGGGGAACATGGGAGGTGTCGTGTGAAATTCTAATCCACATATATAAATTAAAAAGTAAATGTAAAGCCTGACAAATAACTTCAATAAAAGGAAAGAAGAATGGTAAAGAACAGTGCTGTCACAATGACTGTACTCGAAATCCCCGTTGTTTTCTACTTCGTCTGCAAATTGTAACGTTTCACGTTGATAGTAAAAGCCTACTGCTTCAATACCCGCTTTCTACGATAAAACGTGTACTGCCTTTCTAAGAAAAACCTTGAGATACGCAAGCTGACCTATATTAATATTCCATTCATGTCATTTTATACACTAACACGCGTCTCGCTATACAATTACTACCATCACGCGTGTAAGGCCACAAGCACTAGCTTTTTTCAAATCGACAGTGATAAAAAAAACACTACCCATACGAGAGTTAAGTTTTAAAAAACTTACAAAACGCTTATTAGGAAACATGACATTCTACTGTTTTATGTCTGAAATCCTGACATTAGTCTGACAGTACAGCAGGACAGGTGGCGGTTCTAAACATAAAAAAAAAAAAAAAAACAACAGCACGACTATCCTAGAAGAAAATGCATATTTTGAACGCAGCCACTTAGCTCCTTTAAATTTGTATATTTGGGTTCCTTAGGACTTGCTGACAAATAATATGTTAAGTGTTACGCAAATAGTCTAGGAATTAACAAATTATAGCCAAAAAAAATAGTGAGGGATGTCAGACAACACCAAAATCAGAATCGCTCAGTGGCAGATTTTCACACCACCATTGTACGGGAAATAGGTCCCCATGTTACCTCCTATTTGATTGGCGGAAAGTAAATGTAAGGCTAAACACGATTAGTCGGGCTATAAATATTGATTCTTTGTTGTTAGGGAAACGTGAGTAGGAGTACTTTTTTTCAAACGCTTGTGTAATCATGGCTCGATTGGTTAGACCCGCCAATATAGGCAAATTGAAGCGTTAGTTCAGCACCACATTTTCAAATAAACTTACTAAAGAACCAGTGCGTTAAGCGCCAGTGCATATTTTTCTAAATAAAAGCCTGGGACATCGGCAGATCGAAATTGTGCTATATGCATTGCCAGTCAACGTAACTGTGTATTATTCCATGAATTGTGGTAAGCTTGAAATATTTGATATCTTTTTAATGAAAATTGAATGTAAATTGATAATTTATGTCTGTATATATGTGTGGTTCAGTAGCGAACATGAGGTAAAGACTATATAGTGCTCCAACCTGAACAGAAGGTGTCGGAGGAAAGTAAAGCTACATGGAATTGCCAAACAGTACACTGACACCTATCTTATTGACTAGAAAGAAATAATGCTGGAATTGCAGAGGCGTAGTAACCATTAGGGAGGAGTATACTGGTGAAAATTGTTTCAGATGAAGATAGCAGTTGGCCTACCGCTCTGAACTCAGTGTTTGTTATGTATTGTGTTCAGTCTGGAAATTTATTATAAATTAGTTCTGAAATAGGAGGTACAACCTTCTTGTTTCAGGGACCGTGGTCCTAAAGTTATTGAGCAGCACCTGGTCTGAGCTTTGCTGAACCTAGAGGCTGACAACATACTCCTGGGTCCAGATAGTGACCAGTGAGGTGTCTCCAGAACACAGGGAGGCTATCGAGCAGAGGAGTCTTTTCCTGCCGCCATCACGAAAGATAAGCGTCTGTGGCCAGAGGAGCTCAACATTATGCCCCCCCCCCTCCCCCTCAAAATTTGACTGTATAATAAAACAGAGGGAAAATACAGTGTTTAAATTGATAGGAACTGTGAACTTTTCCCCCTACTATTTCCAAGATAAACAAACACTTGAAGTCATGATGACAAATAACAACATAGCTTGAAAAAAACAAAACCAGTATTACCTCATATTACTACTACACAACTGACACACATAGGATAATATTAATAAAATATGTCACTACAAGGTTCATATTGATAAATTCTGTACATATAAATTGTAATTACAATTGATTGTGATTCCTGGTTCACTTTGTAGTTGCATCAGGACATATATATTAGTGAAAGTAATTAATACATATTTATATTTGAAACTTTACCAGTGACTTATTTAAGATAGTCTTATAGAGTGTTAAATGTGTGTGAGTGTCACAGTGTTGTCAGGTGTGGTGGAATAAATTAAATTATTTATCTGTCTGTTGTTGTTGTGACTTACACTTCATCATATACATACCCTAGACATTTAACGTAGACATCACAATATTCCAGAATAATTCTGACTGAGGTATAATGTGGTAGCAAGTAAGGTTATCTGTAAAACACTACACCTATTAGATACAGATACCTTCACAGCTGATCTCAGTCAGTACACTAAGTCCCCTATAAATATTTATAACATCCCACTTTACCACATATATTGGGGTCTCGCTCCAGGGATATTGAAATTTCTCCTGTTATAGATATTGGGAATAATAAGAATTAAAAGGTATCCTTGGGTGGAAATAAATAACGTTGAGCTCTCAGTGCCTGTAGTGTCCTTAGATAATTATTGAAAGATTGAATTGTTTACATTTGCATGTTAGACAATGGCCGACTTGGCAAAATTTCGATCTGCTGCTGTACAGACTGCGAAAGAGTTAGGAATGGACGGGCAAATTATGATTGCTTATGTCACTGCTGAATGTGACAAATATATTGAACGGGAAGAAAGAAGATTAGAAAAAGAGGCCGAAAGAAAATTAGAATCTGAAAGGTTGGCCGAAGATAAGAGGTTAGAGGCTGAAAAGGAAATTAAGAAGTTACAATTTGAGGCTGAGGCTGAGACTAAGAGGTTGCAGATTGAGGCTGACAAAGAGGCTAAAGCATTGGAAGCCGAGGAAAGAAGACAGGCTGCAGAAAGGGAAGACAAGCGATTAGCTGCAGAAAGGGAAGCAGAAGATAAGAGATTACAAAGGGAACATGAGTTACGACTAAGGGAGTTTGAGTTTCAAGGCCATGCTCCTGAAAATGGTGCCAGTCCCTTTACCTCTGATGCCCCTGCTAGTCAGGGAGCCTCAACCTCAGCTATGAACTTTCATTTAGATCATTTTGTTGAGAAAGACGATGATATTGAGAGCTATCTAAATAGATATGAACTATTAGCTACCACGTATGGGTTAGAGAGAGAAAGGTGGAGCTTAAAGTTATCTCAAGGGCTTCGTGGGGCAGCTTATGAAGTTTTTGCCAAAATGAGCAGAGGTGATCAGGAAAATTATGACATGCTAAAGCAGGCTCTTTTGTTAAGATATGAAAAGAACGCAGAATTTTATAGGAAAAAATTTAGGAATGCTAAACTACTGTCAGGTGAAACCTATCACCAGTTCTCTGCACGGATAGAGACATACTTGGAGAAATGGACTTCTCTGGGGAAAACCCAAGATCTTAAGGAAATGGTCCTTATAGAACAACTAAGAGAGTCCATGGCTCCAGACCTGAGAAAGTTTCTCATGGAACAAGGTGCAGAGAGGCTGGGTGAGTTGCTAAATGTTGCAGAAAGGTATCAAGCGGCTCAGGCAGAGGTATCAGGTAATAAAAAGAAACAGGTAGAAAATTTTAGGGCACCACAGAACTTTAATAAATTTGATCCTAGAGATCAAAACAAAGGTAAGCACCAATTTGATAGGCCACGGTATGACAATAAAAATAAAACCCCACAATTCGATGAAAGGAAATATGATGAAAGAAAATCTTTCAACCAAGGGAAAAGGTGGTGTAAAAATTGTAAGATGAACAATCATGACACTGACCATTGTAGAAGGAAACCTCCTCATTGTGCTGCTATGACATCTGGGAAAAAGGAAAAAAAGGTCAAACCTGCAGAACTGCAGGAACCATACCACCCCTCAGTGTGTGAAGATGTCATCTGTAATGGTGTCACTATAAGGTGTTTATATGATACCGGTTTAGATTACGATTCCGTTGTGAATTCTCACCTGGTGCAGGCAGATCAATACACCACAGAAACAGTGGAGATTCAAACTGCAACCAAGGATGTAGCTACCATGACACTTCCCGTCGCCCGGATAAAGGTGAAAACGCGATATGTGGAAGGAATCATAAAAGCAGCAGTGATAAATGAGCCAATCTACCCTCTGATATTGGGGTGTAGATATGTCTTCTTGGGGAATCCCAAGAGACCTGTGATATTGGCAACAGTGCAGACCAGATCACAGTCTAAAAAGGAGGAGGATAATCCAATAAATACTCATCCAGATGAGATGAGGAAGGCACAGGCGGAGGACAAAACACTCAAGCCGTGTTTCAAGAAGTTGCCCAAATCTCATACACCTCCAGGCAAGGGAGAATTTTATATGAAGAACAAACTGATTTATAGGAAGGCTGGATCTGAATCCAATGGTCACGGACAGCTGGTCCTTCCCACTTCATATAAGACTAAAGTGTTGGAACTAGGGCATGCGATTCCCTTCAGTGGTCATATGGGAATCAGCGCAACAGGACAGCGTATAGCTTGTCACTATTTCTGGCCAGGGATAACTGAAGATATCAAACGATATGTAAAATCCTGTCCAGAGTGCCAACGAGTAGCACCTAAACATTGGACTGCACCAGCAACTCTGGGGGAAATGCCCATAGTGGGAACACCCTTTGAGAGATTTACCGTGGATCTTGTGGGACCTCTCATCCAAACCAAGAGAAGGAACAGCTACATTCTGACTCTGGTGGACACTTGTTCTATGTGGGGAGAGGCGGTAGCCCTGTCATCGATTGATTCTAAACATGTGGCAGAGGCATTGCTCACAATTTTCACAAGGTTAGGCTTTCCCAATCAAATCTTGACTGATAATGGCTCTCAGTTCAAGGGGAAACTAACAGAAGAAGTTTTCAGGATCTTCCAGGCCAAACACTTCCATTGTAGTGTGTACCACCCCCAAGGGAACGGCCAAGTGGAAAGATTTAATGGCACGTTGATGTCAATCCTGAGAAAGTTGGCACACAAAAAACCAGATACATGGGATCAGTACCTTCACGCCGCCCTCTTTGCTTATCGGGAGGTACCCCATAGTTCAACCGGAATGGACCCGGCAACATTATTATTTGGAAGGCCAATAAAAGGTCCACTGGAAGCGCTGTTAAGAACGTGGACTGATGAAAAAGCAGAGGAAAATATTACATCCTCATACCAATATGTGAATGAGCTGACCACTCGTTTAAAAACTGGCTGGAAACTTGCCAATGAAAATTTGAGACAAGCCAGGAAGAAACATGCTGCCTATTATAACAGGAAAGCTAAAGACAGAGATTTGGCTGTGGGAGAGAAGGTACTGCTTCTTCTACCCGGTAGCCAGAATAAGTTACAAATTGGATGGCAAGGTCCATATACAGTTCTAGAGAAGGTATCTAGAACCAATTATAAGATAGATAAGAAGGGGAAAGAAAAAATCTATCATGTGAATCTCCTGAAGAAATATTTGGAAAGAGAAAATCAGGAAGAGACACACTTGTTGACCTTGTCCATTGCCATGGAGATGAAAAAGGAACCACTTTCATCATTTGAATATCCATTACACCCCTGTGAGACAGCGGCACAGGTGAAAATCAGTACACATTTAACGAAAACTCAGAAAGAGAGAGTGCAACAGGTTCTAGATACTCATACAGAGGTGTTAACAGACCGACCAGGGCATACAAACCTATTGGAATATGATATGAAGCTGATAGACCCCACACCTGTCTGTATGAAACCCTATTCGATTCCTTTTGCTAAGGAGAAAGCTTTGAAGGAAGAGATAGACTATTTGTTGAAGGAAGGAATTATTTCACACAGTGAATCTTCGTATAGTTCCGGTGTTGTACTTTTAAGGAAACCCTCTGGAGAACATAGACTCTGTATAGATTACAGGAGACTGAATGCTATTACAGAAGGACAGGTGGATCCATTGCCGGATACAAATCAGTTGTTTGCCAGGCTAAATAAAGCTAAATATTTCTCAAAAGTGGATCTGAGTAAAGAATACTATCAGATTCCAGTAAAGCCTGAGGTTAAACCATACCTAGCGTTTAGTACCTCAGAGGGACACTATGAGTTTAATAGATTGCCATTTGGATTGAAGAATGCACCTAGTGTCTTCTCTAGAATGATGAGAAAATTATTGGACCCTCTGAATAATCCATGTATCACAAATTTCATGGATGATATCCTTATAGCAACAGAAACATTTGAGGAACACATTGACTCTCTGAACATGCTGTTTAATCGACTTAGGGAAGCGAATTTAACAGCCCGACCAACCAAATGTTGCGTTGGATGTAAAGAATTGGAATTCTTATGACACACAGTTTATCAGGGAAACATGACCCCTGACCCAAAGAATTTAGAGAAACTAAAGAAAGCCCCGAGACCACAAACCAAGAAAGACGTGAGATCCTTTGTCTCATTATGTGGTTTCTACCAGAAGTATATCAAAAACTTTAATTCCATATGTGCACCGTTAACTGATTTGACACGTAAGGGAAATCCAGATCGAATTACATGGACACCACAATGTGAAATGGCTTACCAGGAATTGAAGGAAAAGCTCACAAGCAAACCTATTTTGAAATTACCTGACTTAAGTCAAGAATTCATTGTAAGGACTGATGCCAGTAATATTGGGTTAGGTGCGACTCTGCTACAGAAATCAGATGCATTGGATGGGGAATTAAGCCCAGTGGCATATGCTAGCAGAAAGTTGAATAAAGCTGAAACCAATTACTCAACTAGCGAAAAGGAATGTCTTGCAGTAATATGGGCGATAAAGAAATTCAATATTTATCTGTATGGGAAGGCATTTAAGTTGCAAACGGATCACAAACCTTTGTCGTTTCTAGCACAGGCTAGACATGAGAATTCTAGATTACTCCGTTGGTCATTATTGATGCAGCCATTTGAGTTTAGCATAGAGTATATAAGTGGAAAAACAAATCTGGGAGCGGATTTTTAAAGCCGCCATCCGTGTGATGAGAATCACCCTAAACTCCAGGAAAAATAATAAATTTCTCTATGTGTATATAGAATTATAGACTGACATATAACGTCTGTTTTAAGTGGGGAGAATTTGTCGTGTGAAATTCTAATCCACATATATATAAATTAAAAAGTAAATGTAAAGCCTAACAAATAACTTCAATAAAAGGAAAGAAGAATGGTAAAGAACAGTGCTGTCACAATGACTGTACTCGAAATCCCCCTTGTTTTCTACTTCGTCTGCAAATTGTAACGTTTCACGTTGATAGTAAAAGCCTACTGCTTCAATACCCGCTTTCTACGATAAAACGTGTACTGCCTTTCTAAGAAAAACCTTGAGATACGCAAGCTGACCTATATTAATATTCCATTCATGTCATTTTATACACTAACACGCGTCTCGCTATACAATTACTACCATCACGCGTGTAAGGCCACAAGCACTAGCTTTTTTCAAATCGACAGTGATAAAAAAACACTACCCATACGAGAGTTAGGTTTTAAAAAACTTACAAAACGCTTATTAGGAAACATGACATTCTACTGTTTTATGTCTGAAATCCTGACATTAGTCTGACAGTACAGCAGGACAGGTGGCGGTTCTAAACATAAAAAATAAAAATAAAAACAACAGCACGACTATCCTAGAAGAAAATGCATATTTTGAACGCAGCCACTTAGCTCCTTTAAATTTGTATATTTGGGTTCCTTAGGACTTGCTGACAAATAATATGTTAAGTGTTACGCAAATAGTCTAGGAATTAACAAATTATAGCCAAAAGAAATAGTGAGGGATGTCAGACAACACCAAAATCAGAATCGCTCAGTGGCAGATTTTCACACCACCATTGTACGGGAAATAGGTCCCCATGTTACCTCCTATTTGATTGGCGGAAAGTAAATGTAAGGCTAAACACGATTAGTCGGGCTATAAATATTGATTCTTTGTTGTTAGGGAAACGTGAGTAGGAGTACTTTTTTTCAAACGCTTGTGTAAACATGGCTCGATTGGTTAGACCCGCCAATAAAGGCAAATTGAAGCGTTAGTTCAGCACCACATTTTCAAATAAACTTACTAAAGAACCAGTGCGTTAAGCGCCAGTGCATATTTTTCTAAATAAAAGCCTGGGACATCGGCAGATCGAAATTGTGCTATATTCATTGCCAGTCAACGTAACTGTGTATTATTCCATGAATTGTGGTAAGCTTGAAATATTTGATATCTTTTTAATGAAAATTGAATGTAAATTGATAATTTATGTCTGTATATATGTGTGGTTCAGTAGCGAACATGAGGTAAAGCCTATATAGTGCTCCAACCTGAACAGAAGGTGTCGGAGGAAAGTAAAGCTACATGGAATTGCCAAACAGTACACTGACACCTATCTTATTGACTAGAAAGAAATAATGCTGGAATTGCAGAGGCGTAGTAACCATTAGGGAGGAGTATACTGGTGAAAATTGTTTCAGATGAAGATAGCAGTTGGCCTACCGCTCTGAACTCAGTGTTTGTTATGTATTGTGTTCAGTCTGGAAATTTATTATAAATTAGTTCTGAAATAGGAGGTACAACCTTCTTGTTTCAGGGACCGTGGTCCTAAAGTTATTGAGCAGCACCTGGTCTGAGCTTTGCTGAACCTAGAGGCTGACAACATACTCCTGGGTCCAGATAGTGACCAGTGAGGTGTCTCCAGAACACAGGGAGGCTATCGAGCAGAGGAGTCTTTTCCTGCCGCCATCACGAAAGATAAGCGTCTGTGGCCAGAGGAGCTCAACATTATCCCCCCCCCCCCCCCTCCTCAAAATTTGACTGTATAATAAAACAGAGGGAAAATACAGTGTTTAAATTGATAGGAACTGTGAACTTTTCCCCCTACTATTTCCAAGATAAACAAACACTTGAAGTCATGATGACAAATAACAACATAGCTTGAAAAAAACAAAACCAGTATTACCTCATATTACTACTACACAACTGACACACATAGGATAATATTAATAAAATATGTCACTACAAGGTTCATATTGATAAATTCTGTACATATAAATTGTAATTACAATTGATTGTGATTCCTGGTTCACTTTGTAGTTGAATCAGGACATATATATTAGTGAAAGTAATTAATACATATTTATATTTGAAACTTTACCAGTGACTTATTTAAGATAGTCTTATAGAGTGTTAAATGTGTGTGAGTGTCACAGTGTTGTCAGGTGTGGTGGAATAAATTAAATTGTTTATCTGTCTGTTGTTGTTGTGACTTACACTTCATCATATACATACCCTAGACATTTAACGTAGTCATCACAATATTCCAGAATAATTCTGACTGAGGTATAATGTGGTAGCAAGTAAGGTTATCTGTAAAACACTACACCTATTAGATACAGATACCTTCACAGCTGATCTCAGTCAGTACACTAAGTCCCCTATAAATATTTATAACATCCCACTTTACCACAGGGGGGAGGGGCAGTGCCCTCTCGGGTTTGTGGAGGACGGGCGGGGCGGGTTGCTTGCTGCCCCGAGGGAGGTGGTGGAGGGATGGGGGGAGTGTTTCTCGGAGCTCCTGGATGGTGAGCATGGTGGGGCATCGGAGGTGGTGGCCACTGGCCCAGGGGAGAGGGCCGGTGGTGGTGGGGATGACATGGGGATGGAGGGGCTGAGGGCAGCGCTGTAGAGGATCGGGATGGGCGGGGCGGCGGGGCATGGTAGTGTGGCACCGGAGGTGGTTGGGTGCATGGGAGCGTCAGGTGACCTGTTGCTCTTGGGATCCTGCGGGCGGCGTGGTGCAGCGGGACCGTACCGGGGGATTGGGAGATTGCCATCGTGTCACCGGTTTTCGATGGGGGTGACGGTCGACAGTGTGGAGACCGTGGGGGCATGTCCCTTCTCGGTGTCCCTGGTGGGGTCTACTCTGGGATCCTGGGGCGGGAGCTCCGGCGCCTGGCTGGGCCACGATTGGATGAGGTCCAGTGTGGATTCCGGGCGGACCGAAGTGCTCGGGACCTGGTCTTCACACTCAGACAGCTGAGTGAAAAGGCCCTTGAGTATAAGTGTGAGATCCATCTTTGTTTCGTGGGTCTGGAGAAGGCGTTTGACAGGGTCCCCTGGAGCAAACTTTGGGACTGTTTGGCGGGGGGGGGGGGGGAATATTCCAGCACCTCTGGTTCATGCTGTGCAGAGCTTCTGCAGGTCTTGCGGAGATTGTGTGAGGACGGCGGGCCATAAGTCAGAGGAGTTCGGGACCACCACTGGTGTGGGACGGGGTGGTGTCCTGTCACCTTGCCTCTTCATACTCCTTGTGGACGATGTCGTCAAGGCGTGTGAAGAGAGGGCGGGAGGGTGTTCGGTGGGGTGCTGGAGGATGGGATGGGTCTGTGTTTCGGAGCTGGCATTTGCTGAGGGTGTTGCCCTGGTTGCTGGATCGGGGGCGCGTCTCCGGTCCGGCCGGCGGGTCTGGAGGGGGGGGGGGGCTGGAGGGGAGAGGGATGGTCGTGGGCAGCTCTAGGGCAGGGTCCATGGTGATATCGCGAGGGGAGAGGGGGCATCAGATTAGGTTGGGAGAACGGGTCCTGGAGCGGGTCGACCACTTTGGATATCTCGGAGCTGTTGTCGACCGAGGAGGAGGCATCGGGGAAGAGTTGGCCACTCGAGAGGCGGCGGCTGGGAGACTTTTTCGGGCCGTGGATCGTGGATTCCTCGGCGGGAGAGAGGTTGGTGGGAAGGCGGGGGTGGCTGTGTGCCGCTCCACATGTGTCCCAGTCTTGACATATGGATGCGAGTCGTGGGCGATGACTGCGGCCCACAAGGGCCAGATCCAAACCTCGGAGATGCGGTATCTGAGGAAAGTGGTTGAAGTAACAAGAAGAGACATGGTCCGCAACCAGACGATCCGTCAAGGCCTAAAATCCCATCCGCTGCAGACCCAAATAGAACAGTCCCAACTAAGATGGTTTGGCCATGTCTGCAGAATTGGAGAAGATCGGCTACCACGACAAGCATGGGAAACAAAGAGCCAGGGATCCAGACCTCCAGGATGACCCAGAGTCCGCTGGGAGGACAACATTAGACAATCTTTGAAGGACCGAGGACTAGAATGGAACCATGCCAGGAAGAAGACAGCTGATAGAATGGTCTGGTGCTCTCTCTTCCAAACCTCTACACCTCACGGTAGAAGGGAAACGACTAAGTAAATAAGTAAGTATAAACAACACTTCTGATTGGAGTCTATTCTGACAGGAACAACCACGTGCGTGATACGAAAGTTGCAATATAATCTGACACTTTCATCGGTTTAGAGCACTGTGAAATTCACCTCGTCAATAAGACAGCCAGCTAGCCAGAGTAAAGAATAGGACCAGAATTCCATTTACCGGACCGGACTTTGTTTGAGCACCCTGTGGACATACATCCCAGGAAAACTCTACCTACATTAACACAGAAAGCCGGAATCCTAGGCATCTGAACACAAAGTCATAGTGGGAGCCTCGTGTAAATTAATACTCCAGACCGCGTGTACAAGGCATCTTAAACAAGTTGCCTTAACTATTTCTCTGAGCCAGGAGTCAGAATTCCCAAGAGATTTTGGGGTGAGTTGTACATTTTTAAATTCAACATTTTGCATTTATTAACATGTGGAAATTGCTAGTGGATGTTCAGGTCATAGGAGGCTCGCAACCTAAGTATATAGAATGATGGTTTCATGAACCACCACTGCAAGAGCTAGTGACTGTTTTATGCAGGTTTCTCACAGAGAACCAAAAGTAGAGGTAGTCCCAAGATCCATACGGAGCAGGGAGTGGATGATGATAGAACTGATGTACATACTTACTTTATTATTCACCTTTTCAACCAGTACAAGTGTTCAGATATTCAATATAAATGTTATGAATGGTTTCCGCTCACTTGGATTAATATTAATGCTCAGAGATGGTAAAGTTCTGAGGTAGATAGGATAGTAGAATGGAAAGGGAGGGGGGATGATTGTATGTCAGCAAACCCAATACTCAGGAGGGTATTTGTTTCTCTTCTTTCATAATACTAGTCGGTGGTACCTGTTGAGGGTACTATCTCTGGAACAAAGTGGGTGGAATAAGTGGCCTGCTGTCAACGCTAGACGCCATCATCAGGCGGGTCTTGAAGACGCTGGACCATCTTCGTGATTACTCCCTGATATTTTTTGGAACGTGTCACAACCTCCAGACTTGACCAGTGCCGAGAGTGCATCAGTCCATAACCTGCAAACAACCAAACATCGGCTGGAGCAGAAACCAACAAACTTACTTGCAGCTAAGTACAAACTTAAAAGCTGCCAAGTGAACTTTCAGACAATTCCCTCAATATCTATATCATCACCCTGTGATGATTGCCTTTCTTTAAAAAGAATTATTTATTTTACACTGTTAAATATAATTGATTATTAAATTTGTTATTTGTATTATACAAATTTTTAGTTGATTTAATCCTTTTGAGTGTACAGCACCCGTATGTCTCAGTCACCTTATTACATTTAAAAAAGAGCTACTAAATTAAGATTTCACTGAATTAAATCAGTTAGTGGGGGCTCGAATGAGCTAAATCATACAATATAACTCTTCACAAAAGTTGTCGGGCATTTAATAAGTTAACTGTGCTAAAACACATTCAGCATTGTTCTTGATTTCTGAATATCTCGTGAACACTCCCTCAAGGTAGAAGCATCATTATCCTTTTATTTGCATCTCTGCCCAGAGTAATCTTGTGCGAAGGTAGATACCTTTTGAAGACCCACATGAGATACTCTAGGTTTTGGCCATTGCTGGACCATCGCTGCAAAGCAAAGATGAGGCAACCCGTGACAAACTTAACAGAACCGTTTGAGATAAGATTTAGAGTAGGCAGGGATGCCACTTGTCACCAATGAGTTAGACACGCATTAGGGAAACATTTTGTCAGCATTGTTCTGGAATCCTCAGGGCTAGAGAAATAGATGCAGTCCGACGAACACACGGAGAAGTTAGCTTGAGAATGAAATACAAATGATGAGAAGGACATGGAAAGACCTTGAACTAATAGGACACGACGGTGGAGTTGGGGCTTCTTTGTTGGAGGCCTATACTCCTTGTGGAACTAAAGGGTATTGATTGAGACAAGAGGAAATCCGATAACTCTCTCATTGGAAGAAAGGGACTTCAGCCTGATTTTCAAAGGCTTAAAAGGAATGAAAAAGGATAATTTGCTTCAGTGCTTCCATTTTCTCAACTATATATTCGTTTTCTTCAACTAGTGTGTCACCATCCAAAGCTGTTAACATTACAGACTTTACAAGTTGTTTTCCTCAACGAGTTTGGCGTATGTTAGCACATTTTCCACATCTGCAGCATGCTTTTGTAATCCCTCCTTTTGAAATTTGTTGAAATTACTAAAATTCACTTTATTCTTAAACTGCATACGTACGGAACACGATCTTTTACATAAAGGGAAAACATTTGGTAAAATATAATTTAGTTTTTCACTATTATATTGATGGACTTGCAAAAAGTAGATCGTCTGACGCAGAATAAAGTTGTATTGTTTCGATGTACAAGTTGTTTGCATTTTTCTACCTGAAAAACTATGAAGTATTTATTCCCAACCTATACGATTTAACAAGTTGAAGGGCAGACAATGATATGAAAATAAGAATACAAAAGGCAAGAGTTGCTTTCATTGCATTTTAGAAACATATGGAGACATAAAGAAACCAAATCCAATACACACATCAGAATCTTCAAATCAAATTTAAATGCAGTATTTTTGATGGCTCTGAAACACGGAGAACACCAAAAAGGACAACGAAAAAAGCTACATACTTCCATAAATAGATGATTGCGTAACGAAGGATTGAAGTGGCATGCCGAGATCATTAATGTGGAACTGATGACAAGAACCAGGTTTGCCTCACTGGCAACAGAAATGAAAAGAAGACTCTAGCGATAGGACACACAATGAAGAACATTGTTAATGGCCTTACGTAGCAGTCCGTGTTCTGAAAATAAAATATTTCCTTACATTATAGTTGGTAGGTAATAGTTAACGAGCTGCATTCACATCACTTATTAATAGAGACATCCCTAGAACATATAGATCGAGCGAGAAGGTGACTTACTTCACGTCCCTCTTTCTACAGCTATCATCTACATACGTGCGGTTAACTACCTTTTTGTCATGTGTCAACCCCTACCTCTAGTTCACCAGTTCTCTTCTCGTCTTTCGTGGAACTCCTCCAAGCCATCCATTTTGCCAGAACTGTCAACAGAGAGAGAGAGAGAGAGAGAGAGAGAGAGAGAGAGAGAGGGGGGGTAATAACATCATTAGGAACCACTGGTTGTGAAAAAAAAAAATTCTACAAATGATATTCCCTGTGCTAGGAGCGAACCTGGTACCTTTAGAATTAGAGGCGGACGCCATTCCTCTGAGCCACTTCAACGTCATACATTTTACTACCGTGTTAGGGCAACCCCAATTTTTTTATTGCAGTGTAGTGGATTTGATGGTATTGTATGGTTGTGATGTTACCTAGTGTAATGAATGAGGTCAGCTGTGAAGGCTCCTTAGATAAATGTATAACACACTGAATTAACTCAGGCTGTTTTAGTTTTAAATATTAAATCTTTTGTTAAATTTATTTGTTCTGAACCAAATGTTTGTTGATCAGAACATATGAAATATTATGGAGTTATAAATGGAATGCATAATTAGATGACATAATAAAATGGAATGTGATTACAAAGGTATGGTATAAGTCTGGTTACGATTAATTATATAAGATTGTCCCAGGAGAACTATTACTGGATGTACTGTTGGGGTGGTATCATCACGCCCAGTTTGTGACTACCAAACATTGTCCATTGACTTATGGGATGAATACATGGTTTATTTTCCCACAATGGTATGTCTTTATTTGATGGTGAATTAGTTGATAAATTAGTTGGTAAATTCGTTGGTAAATCAGTTGATAAATCAGTTGGTGAACTTCCAGCAGGCCAGATCTCACTTATCTCGACTGCGTCGATCTTGTACAAGAGTCTGGTGGCCCCTCCTCTCCGTGCTGGGGGACAATATACGGCTGCTCTGACACAATGTTAGACTACACTGGTCCACGCTTGTGTATATTTCACAACAGCATTTGGCACCTCTTCGGTGCCAAACAGAAACTCACAATTCTGAAATAAAAGTTTTGTGGCATGTGTCAGAACTCTACCTACTGAGCCACTTCTGCACACAACACTACACAACAACACCACACAGACTGGGTCAGATCTCTCTGACCACACAGTACATCTTACCCAGTTGTTTTCATATAGTACTAGTTCCCCAAGACTACCTTGCATCTGAGATATGTTCAATAGTTTCCTTCTATTCAATAGGATAGGTGATATGTTCCACTGATCTCACAATAGATCCGCCTCCATAGTTTTAGTTGGCGTCCATATATTTTGTTTGTCTCTAGACCCTGAACTTGGGCTGGGGATCTAGAGCGAGCACTTACTTGTCGTAATCATTTTATATGATATGGCAGTATCAATCACTCAAATATTAAAATGTACAAAAAAATTGCTTTCATTCTTACCAGAATTCAGAATTGAGAACACAGTTAAATGCTAGCAAAACTCAGCTGAGCTGCTGTCTATCTGATGGCGTCCCACTAAAATTATGTATTATCTTCTGGAAACAACACCACAGGTACTACCCCACTGTGTCTCTGGACAGTCTTGTAACTAATGGCAAAAATGCGCATCTCTGTCCTGCCAATATGATTTCATTCATCCAATCACCGACTCCCCCCCTAACTTTCAAATCTACAACCAAAAGTCAAATTTCAGTCAGCTCTCAGTCAAGTATGTATTACTGTCTGTTGGTCCGTCTCTACTTGTTTTTCATACAAAAAACAGGCTTGGTTCTTGGACCCCTCCATGCAGTACCCTACACACTTCTGCCTCCGAAGTTATTTTTAGCCACAATTCTCCACCATTTCCCCTCTCTTTAATTACAGCTCGATTTTAGCACTTGAGTCTCAAGGCCGCAAATTTTGAAACTATAGTGACATTTTTTAACAGTGCAGTCGCTCGTCTGATATGAACAACACAGTCTTTTGTCAATATCTTCCTTATTATCTATCCGTCTGTATAATTTAAAGTATATTATTTCTCTGCTCAAGACGGGCTATCAAACTAGCTAGGTTTTATATTCATAACATTATTATTAAGAAAAAGTTACATTTTCAAGGTTAGTTGTTTTTTTGAAATTTGTTCGAGAACCTTCTCCACGGCTTTTGCCGCTGAATTCAAATAACAATCAAGTATCGTAAAAGTCCAAGAAATGACTGTTTCTGACACGAGCTAAAGTCGTTTTTTTGTCCATTTCCTTACCTTGTGTCAACTAGTGATGTGAATTTTTTTCTTTTACTACCAATTGCGTCTTTTAGCCTTGCGATCTTCAAACACGTGTTCAGTCATATTTTTCCTTTTGGTGTCCTCCGTTTCTCTCCCGTCTACAAAGGGTAAACGTTTCGTCTGCACTTCTAACTCGTTAGTTTTAAATGGCGGTGGGAAAGGCTGGCATGGGCGAGCATGTCTCCTAGTATCTTACGCATTATTTTTATCCCTACATTTTATCGTTAAATTTGGAGATATTTTAACGTTGTATCATGGTAAATTCATCACACATCTCCCCACCTGAGAACATGCACTACGGCAAGTTCCAAAACCAGTGATACACATAGATAAAATTACTCCTCACGCCTGCCACTACTCTAATCTTGATCACAGGGGTGCCGACTGAGGAAATCTGCACCGACATTCAATGATCGCACGTCCTTTTTTGTTTGTGGTCTAGGTGCTCTCTGCAGTTTTTCCAAGTTCTTGGGGTCAGGGGTCATGTTACCCTGATATACAGTGTGTCCCAAGAATTCCAACTCTTTGCATCCAATACAACATTTTGTTGGCCTAGCAGTTAAGTTCGCCTCCCTAAGCCTATCAAATAACATTTTCAGAGAGTTAATGTGTTCTTCAAATGTCTCTGTGGCGACGAGAATATCATCCATGAAATTCGTGATACATGGGTTATTCAAGGGATCCAACAATTTGCGCATCATCCTTGAAAATACACTCGGAGCATTTTTCAATCCGAATGGTAGCATATTGAATTCATAATGTCCTTCCGAGGTGCTAAACGCTAAATAAGGTCTCACTTCAGGCTTCACTGGAATCTGGTAATAGCCTTTACTAAGATCCACCTTTGAAAAGTATTTTGCCTTGTTTAATCTGGCAAATAACTGTTTTGTGTCTGGTAATGGATCCACTTGTCCTTCTGTGACAGCATTCAGTTTCCTGTAATCTATGCACAGTCTGTGTTCCCCAGACGGTTTCCTCAACAAAACTACACTGGAGCTAAAAGATGATTCACTGTGTGAAATAATCCCCTCCTTCAACAAATATTCTATTTCTTCTTTCAATGCCTTCTCCTTCGCGAACGGAATAGAATAGGCCCTCATACAGATTGGGTTTGAGTCTACCAGTTTCATGTCATACTGTAGCAAATTTGTATGTCCTGGTTTATCTGTTAATACATCTGTATGTTCCTCTAGAACCTGTTGAACTCTCTCCCTCTGATTTTTTAGTCAGGTGCTTACTGACTTTTACTTGTGCCGCTGTTTCACAAGGATGTAATGGGTATTCATGTGAGGTGAGTGGTTCCTTTTGCATTTGAGTTGCGATAGCCAAGGTCAGTAAGGGGGTGCTTTCCTGGAGTGGTCTGTCCAGATACTTCTTTAAAAGGTTTACATGATAAACTTTCTCCTTCCCCTTTTTGTCAATTTTATAGTTGGTTCTAGACACCTTCTCTAGAACCGTATATGGACCTTGCCATCCAATTTGTAATTTATTCTGGCTGCCGGGTAGTAGAAGAAGCACCTTCTCTCCCACAGCTAGTTATCTGTCCTTTGCCTTCCTATTAAAATATGCTGCATGTTTCTTCCTGGCTTGTCTCAAATTATCATTTGCCAGTTTCCATCCAGCTTTCAGACGAGTGGTCAGTTCGTTCACATATTGATAAGATGAGGTAACAGTCTCTTCTGCCTTCTCATCTGTCCAGGTCCTTAATAAGGCTTCCAATGTAACTTTTATTGGCCTCCCAAATAGCAGAGTTGCGGGAGCCATCCCGGTTGAACTATGTGGTACCTCCCGATACGCAAACAACGCGGCGGGCAGGAATTGATCCCACAGATCCGGTTTTTCGTGTGCCAACTTCCTCAGGATAGAAATGAGAGTCCCATCGAACCTCTCTACCTGGCCGTTCCCTTGTGGATGGTACGGACTACAATGAAAGTGTCTGGCTTGAAATAGCTTAAAAACTTCTTCCGTTAGTTTCCCCTTGAACTGTGAGCCATTATCAGTCAAGATTTGATGCGGGAATCCTAATCTTGTGAATATTGTAAGTAGTGCCTCTGCTACATGTTTTGAATCAATTGATGGCAGGGCTACCGCCTCTCCCCACATAGAACAAGTGTCCACCAGAGTAAGGATGTAACTGTTCCTCCTCTTGGTCCGAGTGAGAGGTCCCACAATATCCACTGCAACCCTCTCAAAAGGTGTTCCCACTATGGGCATTTCCCCTAGAGTTGCAGGAGCAGTCCAGTGCTTTGGAGCTACCCTTTGACATTCTGGACAGGATTTGACATATCTTTTTATATCCTCCGTTATCCCTGGCCAGAAGTAATGACAAGCTATACGCTGTCCTGTGGCGCTGATCCCCATGTGACCACTGAAGGGAATCGCATGCCCGAGTTCCATCACTTTATCCCTATATGAAGTGGGAAGAACCAGCTGGTTGTGACCATTTGTTCCAGTTCCGGCCTTCCTATATAATAATTTGTTCTTCATAAAGTATTCTCCTTTGCTTGGAGGTGTGTGGCATTTGGGCAATTTTTTAAAACATGGCTTGAGTGTCCTATCCTCAGCCTGCGCCGTCCTCATCTCCGGATGAGCATTTATAGGTTCACCTTCTTCTTCCTTTTTCTGTGACCTGGTCTGCACTGTCGCCATGATCACAAGTCTCTCGGGATTCCCCAAGAAGACGTACCTACATCCCAATATCAGAGGGTAGATTGGTTCATCTATCACTGCTGCTCTGATTTCTCCTTCCACATAGCGAGTTTTCACCGTTATCCTTGCGATGGGAAGTGTCATGAGTGGTATGTCCTTAGTCGCCCCTTGTATTTCCACTGTTTCTGTGGTATACTGACTTGGGTCCACTAGGCTAGACTTCACAACTGAATCATAATCCAAACCTGTATCATAAAGGCACCTTATGGTGACCCCATTACAAATAGCATCCTCACAAACTGGGGGGTGATAAGGTTCCTGCTGTCCATTAGGATTAACCTTTAATCTTTGAGTCCCCGACTTCATTGCAGCAATGTTTGAAGGTTTCCTTCTACAAAATTCGGTGTTATGGTTGTCTTTCTTACACCATTTGCACCATCTTTTTCCTTGGTTTAACGGTTTTCTTTCATTATATTTTTGGTCATTGAACTGTGAGTTTCTGTCACGATAGTCATTTCTTGGCCTATCAAAGTTTGTCCTGCCTTTATTACCCTGTTCTCGGTTATCAAATTTATTAAATTGCTGTGGAGCTTTAAAATTTTCTATGTGCTTCTTTTTAGTGCCACTTACCTCTGCCTGGGCTGCCTGATACCTCTCAGCGACATTTAAAACCTCCCCCAACCTCTCTGCACCTTGTTCCATGAGAAATTTTCTCAAGTCTGGAGCCATGGACTCTCTTAATTGCTCTATCATGATCATTTCTTTAAGATCTTGGGTCTTCCCCAGAGCAGTCCATTTCTCCAAATAGGTTTCCAGTCTGGCAGAGAATTGGTGGTATGTCTCCCCAGACAACAGTTTGGCATTTCTAAATTTCTTACGGTAAAATTCACCATTTTTTTCGTATCTTAATAACAAAGCCTGCTTTAGCATGTCATAATAGTCTTGGTCTTCTCTGTTCATTTTTGCGAAGACTTCATAAGAAGTACCTCTCAGTCCCTGTGACAACTTTAAACTCCACCTCTCTCTCTCTAACCCATATGTAGTAGCTAATAACTCAAAACGACTGAGGTACCCCTCGATGTCATCGTCTTTTTCAACAAAATGGTCTAAATGAAACCCCATAGCCGAGTTTGAGGCACCCTGACTAGCTGCAGCATCTGAGGCAAAAGGGCTGGCACCATTTTCAGGAGCATGGCCTTGTAATTCCAGCTCCCTTAGTCGTAATTCATGCTCCCTTTGTAACCTTCTATCTTCTGCCTCCCTTTCGGCAGTCAACCTTTTTTCTTCTGACTCCCTTTCGGCAGTCAACCTTTTTTCTTCTGACTCCCTTTCGGCAGTCAACCTTTTTTCTTCTGCTTCCCTTCTCTTATCTTCTGCCTCCCTTTGCTGTCGTTTTTCTTCTGCCTCAATCTGCAGCCTCTTAAGTTCTCTATCAGCCTCAATTTGTAACCTCTTCTCTTCAGCTAACCTCCTATCTTCCCTTTCAATATACTTGTCACATTCAGCAGTTACATACTGAATTAAAACCTGACCATCCATTCCCATTTCCTTCGCCGTTAGCACAGCAGCTGATCTGAATTTTGCCAGCTCAGCCATCACACAAAATAACAATGACCCAGGTAAATCTAATTACTTAATGACAGGTAATTCTAATTATCAAATGACAGGTAATTCTAATTAATTAATTAATTAACTAACTGGCTGTGAAGATTCACCAACTTTGATTTTCCATTTTTTTATATTTTAAGGGACACTTTTAAATTTTTACAATTTGTCCCCACTAGTTTAGTTCTCCCACCAGGAGATTCTAATATTTATGATTATCTAATTATCCCTGGACAAGACCCCAATATCGTAGTGGATTTGATGGTATTGTATGGTTGTGATGTTACCTAGTGTAATGAATGAGGTCAGCTGTGAAGGCTCCTAAAATAAATGTATAACACACTGAATTAACTCAGGCTGTTTTAGTTTTAAATATTAAATCTTTTGTTAAATTTATTTGTTCTGAACCAAATGTAACAGAAACTCACAATTCTGAAATAAAAGTTTTGTGGCATGTGTCAGAACTCTACCTACTGAGCCACTTCTGCACACAACACTACACAACAACACCACACAGACTGGGTCAGATCTCTCTGACCACACAGTACATCTTACCCAGTTGTTTTCATATAGTACTAGTTCCCCAAGACTACCTTGCATCTGAGATATGTTCAATAGTTTCCTTCTATTCAGTAGGATAGGTGATATGTTCCACTGATCTCACAATAGATCCGCCTCCATAGTTTTAGTAGGCGTCCATATATTTTGTTTGTCTCTAGACCCTGAACTTGGGCTGGGGATCTAGAGCGAGCACTTACTTGTCGTAATCATTTTATATGATATGGCAGTATCAATCACTCAGATATTAAAATGTACAAAAGAATTGCTTTCATTCTTACCAGAATTCAGAATTGAGAACACAGTTAAATGCTAGCAAAACTCAGCTGAGCTGCTGTCTATCTGATGGCGTCCCACTAAAATTATGTATTATCTTCTGGAAACAACACCACAGGTACTACCCCACTGTGTCTCTGGACAGTCTTGTAACGAATGGCAAAAATGCGCATCTCTGTCCTGCCAATATGATTTCATTCATCCAATCACCGCCTCCCCCCCCCCAACTTTCAAATCTACAACCAAAAGTCAAATTTCAGTCAGCTCTCAGTCAAGTATGTATTACTGTCTGTTGGTCCGTCTGTCTCTACTTGTTTTTCATACAAAAAACAGGCTTGGTTCTTGGACCCCTCCATGCAGTACCCTACCCACTTCTGCCTCCGAAGTTATTTTTAGCCACAATTCTCCACCATTTCCCCTCTCTTTAATTACAGCTCGATTTTAGCACTTGAGTCTCAAGGCCGCAAATTTTGAAACTATAGTGACATTTTTTAACAGTGCAGTCGCTCGTCTGATATGAACAACACAGTCTTTTGTCAATATCTTCCTTATTATCTATCCGTCTGTATAATTTAAAGTATATTATTTCTCTGCTCAAGACGGGCTATCAAACTAGCTAGGTTTTATATTCCTAACATTATTATTAAGAAAAGGTTACTTTTTCAAGGTTAGTTGTTTTTTTGAAATTTGTTCGAGAACCTTCTCCACGGCTTTTGCCGCTGAATTCAAATAACAATCAAGTATCGTAAAAGTCCAAGAAATGACTGTTTCTGACACGAGCTAAAGTCGTTTTTTTGTCCATTTCCTTATCTTGTGTCAACTAGTGACGTGAATTTTTTTCTTTTACTACCAATTGCGTCTTTTAGTCTTGCGATCTTCAAACACGTGTTCAGTCATATTTTTCCTTTTGGTGTCCTCCGTTTCTCTCCCGTCTACAAAGGGTAAACGTTTCGTCTGCACTTCTAACTCGTTAGTTTTAAATGGCGGTGGGAAAGGCTGGCATGGGCGAGCATGTCTCCTAGTATCTTACGCATTATTTTTATCCCTACATTGTATCGTTAAATTTGGAGATATTTTAACGTTGTATCATGGTAAATTCATCACATGCAGCTTGAATAATTGAGCTTCTTTCAATAGTGAGGCGTTACTCACCCATTATTTGATGATCTTGTACAAGCACTAGAGCTCATTGAGTTTCTCTTGAAATGTGGACTTAAACAATATTACTTTCAATAGTGAGGCTGTACTCACCCATTATTTGATGATCTTGTACAAGCACTAGAGCTCATTGAGTTTCTCTTGAAATGTGGACCTATACAATATTACTTACAATAAGAAATACAAGAAAATTAAGCATCCATCATCAAACTAGACGTGACAAGTGCCCGCTATTGACTTTTATTCGTGTCTTTATTTACTATAGCGTGATTAAAAAGTTCTGCCATCAATGGTACCTATACCTTGTAGCGGTATGGCGGCTTGTGTACCCTGACAATCCCCAGAGCTATGCCAGTGGGAAATTTACTCCTGGTAGGTTCAACCAAGCTGGACTGGTCTGCGTGGGTAGGGGTCAGACAAAAGCTGGTCCTCCAGGTTGGCTGTTTTAGCACAGGGCTGACACCCCTGTCTATGTAAAAAAAATCGCACGTTACGGAAACAACAATAAATGGAAAAACTTTGCTGCGGGACGGACATCCGGAGTCTCAGGCTCGTATGACTGACAGTGGTGAAAGCCGAAAGGAAGCCACTGGCATGAAAACGGATGCCCCGACCGCAAAACACGAAACCAGAATTGGTTTTTGGAACGTCAGAACTATGAATGAGGCAGGAAAGCTTAGACAAATCACAGCAGAGATGAGGAACTACAAGATACATATCCTGGGGAAAAGCGAGAGCAGATGGCAGGTAAGGGGAGAATAAAAACAGCTACAGGGGAAACAGTACTTTATTCTGGCAGAGAGGATGGTCAGCACAACGAAGGTGTAGCCATTATTCTGAAGAAAGGAATGGAAAGGTCTTTACTGGAATGGAAACCCATCAACAACAGACTGATAAGAGCAAGACTGAGAGGGAGGTTCACCAACACCACAATTATACAATGCTATGCACCAACAAATGACAGCGATGAAGAGATCAAGGACGAGTTCTATTACAGGTACAAAAAGAAATGGAAACTACACCCAGGTACGATCTCATTATAGTAGCAAAGACTGCAAGATGAAACTCAGAGCTGTTGGGACCAGTTGCAGTCAAACAGAAAAGATACAACATCACGAAAACTGAAGAATCCCCCTCACCAGAGGGAAAAGCTTTCGTGGGTAGACGACCGTAAAGAGAAGATATGAGATTATCAAAAGCCAGGAAAGAACAGAGACCGATGATGTTGACCACGAGGATTCACCAACCATCTCAACAATATACAAGGAAAGCAGCATGTCAAGCATGGGACTTCCCACGGGCAGAAGAGCCAAGCAGGGCTCCTCCCAGCATACCGAACACACCATCGCGAAGAGAAAAGAAATGAAAAGAAAGAAAACAGAAGCTAAGTCACCCAGGTTAAAGCAACTATATAGTGAACAGTACCAGTCCAGCTGGACAAGGAAGTTAAACGTCAAACCGTGCTCAACAAAATGACATTTCACTATGATGACCTTGCAAGACAGGCAGAAGAGGCAGCCCTGAGAAATGAATCAAAGCACAGTATACACCAATAAAACTATAAATTCATCATCAGTCGGAAACGAGGGTGCAAACAATATTACATTAGTAAGCGATAAGCAAGGGAAATCTCATCACGACAGGCAGAGGGACAGGAAACAAGATTAGTGGGCAAAGCACATTCAGAGAGAAACTCTGAACAAGGAACCACCAGAGACACAATTGAATGTACCTGAGGCTGAAAATAATCAATCTAGATGTTAATACAGACATTCCACGACGCAAAAGAAGAAATCATCACAGCAATCAAAGGGTTAAAGAACGGCAAGAAGCTCCTGGTCCATGATAACTTAAATGCAGAGCTATTTAAGTACAGAACCCAGAGCAAAGTCAGCAGAACTAATTTAGAACCACTATTTGCCCAAGTATCTGGAAAACCGGGGTACAACACCAACAGAGTGGAGACAAAGGAATAATTAGTCAAATTGCCCAAGAAGAGGAGATCTTGCAGACTGCAATAATTGGAGAGGAATCACTCTTCTCTCAGTTCCCAGCTCAATACTAGGCAGGATAATTATACAGAGAATTTCAAAAGCAGTAGACCACAAACTGAGGAAAGAACAAGCAGGATTTAGAAAGAACAGAAGATGTGTAGATCATATATTCACTCTCAGAAACATTATAGAGCAGTGCTCAGAATGGCAAAGACAGCTGTACATTAATTTCGTTGATTTTGAAAATGAGCTTTATTGAACAGTATACATCTAGGGACAGGTAATATGGAAAATATACTGCGAGGGCTTATTGGAATTCCAAGTCTGCATAGTGTCAATCATAAAAAGCCTCTAATGCCAACTTTACATGTAGCCTTGGGCAGAGCAACCTACACCTTTGAGTGAAGACAAGAGTACGACAGGATGCCCCTTATCACAACCACTCATGGTTTTTTAACGATTCATAGACCTAGGGAGAGAATGCGCCAGACAACAGAGGGGCAATCCAAGAGGAATAAGAAGACTACCATTTTCTAACAAAGGAAGATCTGGAATATGCCAAGATGACATTGCACTGCTAAGCACATTCACAACACCACATCCAGGAAAAAACGGATAGACTTAATAAGTATAGCCAGCAGGTGGGCTTGAACATCAACCTAAAGAAGACAGAGGTCATGACGCTCAATGTGAGCAACCCTGAGCCCATATCAGTAAGGATTCAGCAACTGGAACAGACAGATGCCTTCACATACCTAGGAAGCATAGTAACACCAGATGGCGGGGCAGGCAAAGACATCAACAACAGAATGAACAAAGCAAGAACAGCCTTTTTTAGTCTAAACAACATCTGGAAGTCCTCTCAGTACAGCACAAGCACAAAATTAAGATTATATCAGAGCTGTGTGCTTTCTGTGCTTCTCTATGGCGTGGAGAGCTGGAGAGTTACAGAGAAGGAAATGTCGAAATTGTCCTCTTTTCACACAACATGCCTAAGAAAAATTCTCCGAATCTTATGGCCGAATATCATCACCAACCAAGATCTGCTTACTCGGAGCAAGCAAGAGGACATGCACACCATCATAGCTGGCAGACGCTGGAGCTGGGTTGGCCATGTCCTCAGAAGAGACCCCGATGCCATCACAAGAACAGCTATGCTATGGACCCTGAAGGAAAACGAAAGAGAGGCCGACCAAAAACAACTTGGCGGTGGACTGTGGAGGCTGAGATGCAAAGAATGAACCAGAGTTGGGGTACTGTACGAAGCATGGCCGCCGACCGAGCAAAGTGGAATCAATTTGTTGTTGCCCTACAAGACGCCACCAGGCGTAATGGCCACTGGCTGCTTTGACGGTCGGCGGCTAAGGATCAAAGAAGAAGAAGATTAAAAAGTTACATCCAATTTGTATATCCTCACTTATCTGATGGAAATACACGAAACAAAAGTCAGAACGAGAAACAATAACTGACATTTGACTAATAAGTTTTGTGTTTTTATTTATTTTTCACGAAACAAAATAAAATGTGAAATTGTCACTAAAGGGAGGTTACAACAGACAACACGAAAATTGTGCTCGCTATGACGTCACGTGTTGAATAGGCCGGATCTCACGGTGGGCTGTAATGTTAGTGTCTTGTTCTTCTTTCACCTTTTAGCTCCCAAAGCAGCATAGTACTTCAACATACTTCAACATACTTCAACAAACGTCAGCCAAGTCATCCTATCCCGTGCCATCAGCTTGAAGTCTGTCCACTTCTTCTTCATCCCTTTAATGTCTTGTCTTCAGTTCTCTTTTCCACGTGTTCCTTGGTCGTCTGCTATCACTCTTACCGTGGGTATTCCAGAACAAGGATGTTTTGATTGTCTGGTAATGCTATCAACAAGTTTTCTTAGAGTGCGGCCTACTCATCTCCAGCGCCATCTTCTCTTTCAATGTTAATATGTTATAGTATTTATGTCATTAAAATGACATTTAATTATCTTTATCGTGACGTTTGTTTCCTATAAATTAAGTTTACAGGAGTGAAGAAATAATAATATAAAAATAGAAAGTGATTTTTCGATTAGTCTCTACTTGTGGGACTCGGGTTTCACTATTTATTGATTTCTGTGTTCATCCATGTGTAACATAATACAACTAGTGCCATCCTTTATTGTACATCTATCTCTACTAGATCTATTATACATAATTATCTCGGCCATTGTATTTTACTTGACTCATACTTGCTTGGAACGTTAGATCTTGATTGTGTCTATAAATGTAAGGGTCGTTTCCAGGTTTTATATTCCACAGTTGCGTAAAGTGTCGTGAAAATGACTCTTACCAATAAGGTACTCCATTGGGGAAGTGTGTGTTCTTTAACGATTCTCTCTCCAAGTGCCGTTCGGATGGTTGCTGGTTTATATTGCCCAAATGAACGTATCACTTCTTTTACATCTCTGTCATCTAGTATATTTCGTGCTAGCACCTGACATTTACATACATTCGTTTATAATAATAATGTAATAATAGCCCCTTCAGTCATAACTGACTATGGGAATGCACCCCTGAGGTGAAAGCCCTCAGCTGCTTATTTTCCTAGTGTTCCTTTCTACGCTTTCTCATCTCTTCCGCTTGTTGTGTGAGTTTCTTTTCGTCCTATCTGAGATGGTTCCGTAGACACTTGATGCGATCGGCAGCTTGATCCTCCCAGGTTGCTGAATTTATGTCCAATGCCCTCATATCTCTCTTGCACACATCTTTGAACCTCAGCTGCGGTCGCCGAACTGTTCTTTTGCCATCTGCCAGTTGTCATTAGAAGATATCTTTCGGGATGCGACCATCTCCCATGCGGCGGGCATGGCCAAACCAGCGTAGTCTGCGCTGTTTAAGCAGTGTACGAGGCTTTGAAGGCCAGCTCGTAACAACACCTCGACATTTGTCACTTTATCTTTCCACGAAATGCCGAGGATGTGGCATATTCACCGTAGATGGAAGGTATTGAACCTTCATTCTTGCTTAGCATAGGTTAACCAGGTCTCGCCGCCATGTAGAAGTGTGCTGGTGACGCAGGCGTTATATACAGCAGCTTTGGTCTTCATTGTGAGGTTGGAGTTTCCCCAAACACGCGATGTGAGGCTGGCAAAGGTAGCTACAGCTTTGCCAATGCGACTGTCAATTTATGTGTCCAATGAGAGTTTGTCATTGATTCGTTTATTCGTTTATTGATTAAAAATACAATTAATAAACATAATGAGTGGTTGAGAAGTTTAAAACTATGAAAGCTGAAAATTTCTAACCGTATTTTATGACAAAAAGTTATAGTCACTTGTAAACTTTGATTCTTTAGTAAAAATCTTGACTATCAAGTTTGTCACAAATCGCTTCTGGTTTTCTGTCCACAGCGGGTGAGAAAATTCCAGATATCAAAATCAAGCCCAAGAACACAGCTCAGATGGTAAGTTTTTGTGTTTTCTGCTTGTGTCGCTAGATTTGTAATTCTTTTGTTTATTATGCTCATACATTTGATTTATGTTTTTATCCCCCTTGTCTATGCATGGAGGCATCTCTGGAGTCGTCCTTATATGACCACCAGCTATGCACAATGCTACAATATATGTACGTGGAAGTGAACCTCTGTCCGTGAGGCTAATTACATCCTCATTGACTCTTGAAATCATCTACACACTTCCCGGGATTCTCCCTGTGGTGAAACTTGTTGAGAACCCAGCATTGCACACTGAGCTTGGAGAAGTCACTTGAGCCCCAGGCGTAATTCTTTGGCTTTGACTTGGTTGACTGCACGCAGAAAAATCTCACTGTGGACCCAGTCGTAGGCAGGGGAAGCTGAGAAGTGGCTCTGTGCAGGTCGTGACAATTCCTTGGGAGAGCCCAAAACCAGAGTAGAGTATTTTATCTCTGCATTATTGTAGAGCCCCCTTGGATGACGGGAAATGCACAGTACGCCACGCACTTCTTGCTCCTAGCCTCGGACCAGATGTGACGATCATTTAAATGCAAGCCAAGCTGGAGAAACTGGAGCTCATGACTTCAACTCAGCACATTTCGGAATGGCAGAAAAGCCACAGGAAAAGCCTAGATCTACAGTGTAGATAATACAAAGGAGTCTTCAACTTCGTATTGGCTGCTAAAGTGCGAGAAGCTCAGCAGTCCTAGTTATGTGACAAAACGAGGTGGCCCCTCTCTCCGGCAGTATCGGTACATTTGTGGTAGTGATTTTTATTATTTGCTCTCAATTGTCGCACTTTTCTTTCTTTCTTTCTTTCTGCTCTGCTTGTGTGGCAAATATTTTGTAGGTGCAAACATTTATTGACACTCCTCTCTGTGATGTCACCTGTTTGTTACCCGGTCATCCTAGCTTGCGGTGAGCAATTGAGATAAGATAGTCGACTGCGTGTTTAAATTGAACCGCTGATAAGACGACTCGGTTGGTAACCCAGATGGGCAGACACGGAGTTTTGCGTACTGGTACTACAGATAACGAGATTACTGTCTGGGTGACACATTCTGGGCAGCCTAATATGATATAATCGCTTCCGGTCACTTGTTTAAAAGTAATCATGGATTTATTACATTTGAGACAATATGAGTCTACAAATGTGTTTGCAAGAGTGTATGCAAGGCCCCAGATGTCCATATATGGTAATACGTGAACAGTTGCTTCACGCACCTTATTTCACGTGGAATGTGTTTTAAATCATCACACCCTATCTGCATGATTTGAAATGATTGGATCTTTCTGATTAGATTCATAACAACAATGCGTGGGAAGATAGGAATATAGTCTGACCATTTCGCAGTTTTATTTCACTGTGAATTTCACGATCGCCGACAACATCAGACCTCGCCAGAGTGTGATAAACGAGCGCAAAGGCCTTATTGCTCTATCTTTTCCTACATCTTTCGTATTGTATTTTCTCCGACATTTGTTCTTTCACCCCACATTTGCTATCCCACATTTGCTATTTCATCGTTGTGATTACTCGCGACCGGTATCTAGAGAACCACATTTGTTCTTTCATTGGGGTTAATAAAGTCCTTTGATTGAGTCCTCATACCTGACATTGTCGTTTGAAGCCCACATTGCATCGTGATAAATCTGGTGAAAACACATCTGGTCATCCCAATCAGACATCTGGGCATGCTGTAATTTCTGTGACACCACATTGGACGCCCAGATTGGCCAGGTGAAAACGTCTCATGCTGTAATGGTGTTATCTTTGGTTGGCCGCTGTTCAGGAAAGCGTTGGATTACCACACTGGACGCCCAGCTTGGCCAGGTGAACAATAAACAATCAGAGAGTAGGTGACAGCAATTTGACAGCACTTTTGCATTAGCCCGCCAATTATCTCCATACCTGTTTGTCAAACCACACCCACGTTTGGACTGACAGGGGACAAGAGCGATCCTGTGAATGAGTGACCAGAGGGGCTATTAAGGATTGGTTGGTATGGGCGGAGCTAGATGTCGGATCCAAGAAACACACATTGTACTTCCAGAAATATAATCTACTGCGTAGCTTGATAGAGGAAGGAGTCCAGTTTTTACATTGTGAGGAAGAGATTAAACCCAAAAACGCCTAGCCTAAAACACGTGTTTATTCAGAGTGGATATAATTCAGTTCTGTAATGAATTGTGTTCTTAAAGGATTTTGCGAAGGGAAAAAGAAGGTTAGTAGATCTTATACAGATTATTAATACATTTTCTTAATTTTTGTTTATTTTAACCTCACAGCTAAAATGTGCGAAAGATAGAGTTTCAAATAATTCTTTGCATAACTGATTAATAAAATCAGAAGATTTTCCTAGAAGATGTTAGGATGATAGGAGGTAATTAATAGTTCATACTTCACCTTCATCATCATCACAGTCTCCCATGCGCACACACTCTCATGCACAAGATTTTTAACATCATTAGAATTGAACTCCGAGAGAGATCAATAATGAGCAGTAGTATGAATGAAAGTCAACCAGTGATGTTAAATGTGAAAAACTTACGAAGACTTTTGTGTGTCTTCAGTTCATCAGAAGTCTGAGTCTACACGCAACGTGTCTGACGTCTAACCAGAAATAAGTTATCAAAAACGGACATTTGGCTAGCAGAATTCGCCATAGGACATCTTGCATTCCTCAAATAAAGAGGAATATTGTCTCACCCACAAGTCAGAAGGTGGACGCAGCATTTTTCGTCACCCATATACTGCTGGCTCACAAGTTCAATACATCGCTATCACAAGTTCAATACAGAGTCATCATAAATTCAAATCACTCGAAAGATCATTATTATCTGAAGCCAAGCAAAAGAGCTCAAAAGAGGAATCGCATATTTATACCAAGTGCAACACACTCTTAAGCGCATTCTATGAAGCAGACTCTACATATTTTATGAATCACGACTACATACGCAAGGTTATGAGTCTACATATCACTAACATTTCGTGAAAATATCCAGTCTGGCCAGTACCCTCGGGAGATTAGACAACAGACCCTTTGTTCATATGACAGCTATTAACTGTTGATCAACACTACAGAGATATACTCAAACAGTGAAGGAATATACACAAATATCTCGTCAGCTTTCTCAGCCTTCGCTTTCTTATTATAATATGCAGCATGTTTCTTCCTGGCTTGTCTTAGGTTATCACTTGCCAATTTCCAGCCAGTTTTTAATCGAGTTCTCAGCTCGTTCACATACTGATATGATGAGGTTACAGTCTCTTCTGCCTTCTCATCAGTCCATGTCCTCAATAAGGCTTCCAATGGACCTTTTATGAGCTGGCCAAATAGCAAAGTTGCCGGCGCCATTCCTGTTGAATTATGAGGGACTTCCCGGTAAGCAAAGAGGGCCGCGGGTAAGTATTGATCCCATGTATCAGGTTTCTCATGTGCCAACTTTCTCAGGATAGAAATAAGTGTCCCGTTTAATCTTTCCACCTGCCCGTTACCTTGGGGGTGATACGGACTACAGTGATAGTGCCTGGCTTGAAAGATCCTGAAAACTTCCTCAGTTAGCCTCCTCTTGAACTGTGATCCATTATCAGTCAAGATCTGGTGGGGAAAACCTAACCTTGTGAATATTGTAAGTAACGCCTCTGCCAAATGTTTGGAATCAATTGATGACATGGCTACTGCCTCTCCCCACATAGAACAAGTGTCCACCAGAGTAAGAATATAACTGTTTCTCCTCTTGGTTCGTGTGAGAGGTCCAACAATATCCACTGCAACTCTCTCGAAAGGGGTTCCCATGATTGGCATCTCCCCTAGAGTTGCAGGTGCAGTCCAATGTTTTGGAGCTACCCTTTGACATTCTGGGCAGGATTTCACATATCTCTTTATATCCTCTGTTATTCCTGGCCAGAAGTAATGACAAGCTATACGTTGTCCTGTGGCGCTAATCCCCATATGACCACTGAAGGGGATAGCATGTCCTAGCTCCATCACCTTTTCCTTATATGAAGTTGGAAGAACTAGCTGTCCATGACCATTTGAACCAGTTCCAGCCTTCCTATACATTAATTTGTTCTTCATATAAAAATCTCCGTTGTTTGAAGGTGTATGGCTTGTGGGGAGTTTCCTGAAACACGGCTTTAGTGACCTATCCTCAGCCTGTGCCTTCCTCATCTCCTCTGGATGAGTATTTATTGGGTTTTCTTCCTCTTTCCTTGACTGTGACCTGTTCTGTACTGCTGCCATGATCACTGGTCTTTTGGGACTTCCCAAAAACACATATCTACACCCCAGTATCAGAGGGTAGAGTGGTTCGTTTATCACTGCTGCTCTAATAACTCCTTCCACATAGCGAGTTTTTACATTGATTCTTGCAATGGGAAGTGTCATGGTTGCTACTTCCTTAGTCGCCCCTTGGATCTCCACTGTTTCTGTGGTATATTGATCTGGGTGCACTAGGTGAGAACTCACGACTGAGTCAAAATCCAATCCAGTATCATAAAGGCACTTAATGGTGGCCCCATTGCATACTACATCTTCACATACAGGGGGATGATGAGGTTCCTGCTGTCCAGTAGGTTCCTTCTTTCCCTTGTTCCCTGTATTAAGGCATGCAGCGTAATATGGAGGTTTCTTCTTACAGCCTCGGGTGTTATGATTGTTCAACTTCCAAAATTTACACCATCTTCCTTCTGGCCTGTAGGGTTTCTTGTCATTTGTTTGAGGGTTTCTATCTCTAGGATCATATCTTTGCCTATCATAATTTGGTTTAAACCTATGGCCTTGTTCTCTATTGTCAAGCTTAGTCTGAGTATGTGGGGTTTTATTATCTACTGGTTTCTTTTTAATGCCAGCTACTTCTGACTGGGCTGCCTGATATCTCTCAGCAACATTGAGAATCTCCCCCAATCTCTCTGCACCTTGTTCCATGAGAAATTTTCTCAAGTCTGGAGCCATGGACTCTCTTAACTGCTCCATCATAATCATTTCCTTCAAATCTTGGGTTTTCCCCAGAGCAGTCCATTTCTCCAAATAAGTTTCTAGTCGGGCAGATAATTGGTGGTATGTCTCCCCAGGCAATAGCTTAGCATTTCTAAATTTCTTCCTATAGAATTCACTGTTCTTCTCATATCTGAATAAGAGAGCTTATTTTAGAATATCATAATCTTCTTGCTCTTCTCTGCTCAATTTGGAGAAGACTTCATAAGATGTACCCCTAAGTCCTTGTGATAATTTTAAACTCCACTTCTCCCTGTCTAACCCATAATTAGTAGCTAGTCTTTCGTATCTATTGAGGAATGACTCAATGTCATCCTCTTTCTCTACAAAAGGATCTAAGTGAAAGTTCATGGCTGAATAAGAGGCCCCCTGACTTGCAGTAGTATCAGAGGTAGATGGGCTGCTTCCATTTTCTGGAACATGTCCTTGCAGTTCCAGTTCCTTGAGTCTGAGCTCATGTTCTCTTTGCAATCTCCTTTCCTCTTTGTCAGCCTCTAATTGCAATCTCGTTTCTTCTGCCTCCCTTTGCAATCTCTTTTCTTCTTTTTCAGCCTCCAATTTCCTACCCTCTTTTTCTGCCTCTAATTTCCTAGCCTCTTTTTCTGCCTCTAATTTTAACCTGTTCTCTTCAGCCAACCTCCTATCTTCCCTTTCAATAAACTTATCACATTCAGTAGTTACATACTGAATCAGAAGGTTTCCCTCCATGCCAAGTTCTTTCGCCGTCTGTACAGTGGAAGATCTGAATTTAGCTAAGTCTGCCATCCTTTCTTTCAATACAAATTTATCAATAATATATTTTAAATTAACAAACTATCTAACTAATTAATAAAGGCACTGACAGTTCATCAAATTCCACCAATTATTACTTTTCTTATTTATTTATTTATAGAGCCCCAGGGTTTGGTGTTAACTTAATCCCGGACAGGACCCCAATATGTAGTAAAAGAGGTTACTGGTGTTATTAATTAGGGGGTAAACAGAGTGAGGTCAAGCTTTGTAAGTTCCCTGAGTCTAATTGATGATGATGATGATTCTCAGAGTCCCTATCCGCCACCTCTCAGATCTCAATCTGTGTAAAATAGGCTCTGTGATGTTGTGTGGCTGAGTGTGTCTAGGGTAATGTATTTAATATAAGGACGCAATAAAATGTAAATAAAACTGTAACTCAATAATATTAAAGTGAGTAAGACTTTTGTTAAAGTTTAGGTAATTATATTACAATTTAATTTCCCTGTACCTCAATTTTTTTCTGGGACAGGGATTGTCCAACTCAATAAATATATATATATATATATATATATATATATATATATATATATATATATATATATATATATATATATATATATATATATATATCCACTATTTAAAATAAATAACTGGAACTCTGTCCAAGTATCTTGTTTCTTTCACTAAAGATCACTGTAAGAATTCCACCCACTGATCTGTCTATCTGCTTGTACGTATCACTGTTCATATGTTGGACAGATTGTCTTCTTCATCATCTCGCGGTGAGTTTAATATTTATTATTATTCTTATGGTTGTGGTGGAATATTTGATGTTACACTCTCAGTGCCGGTATAACGAACTTAACTTATAAAATGGTGACAACTGGTGGCCCTTTTGTTCTCAAATGCCTTCAACTGGCTTTAGAGCTGAAGAAATGGGGTAGCTGCGGCAACAAGGCTGAGCGTTCCTCCCAAACTTTCTTCCCTCACCCGGTTTCCTGCCACCAATAGGTATGCTAGTATATGAACTGTAATGAGAGGAAAATGCCCTCCCCATATAGATCTCATCTAATATTTAATTCCACACACAAACACGGTGACAACTCACCCTGATCAGCTATGTGTGCTGATCATTGCACTAATCTGTATCCTCCATTGTTTAACACCACTGCTGTGTAAACATTCTTCTACAGTGATAGTACAAAGCTCTTGTTTCCTCCTCCAAGAAGTCTCTTCCATACAATAGATAGGTGTGTACAATACATAGCTTGTGATCCTTAATATCTCTTTACAACATCCTATACAGGGTTTCTTGTTCATACAATAGATAGGGTGTGCTTACTCTAGCACTGAAACCTGTGGATAAATTCTTTCTACCATTCTCTACATGATTTTACATCATATTTAAACATTTATGGCACTGCAAAAGCCAATATCCCTTCTGGGTTACTGCATTGGCATGCGCAAAATTTGTAAGCCACTAGCAAATATTTTATGCCTTTCTTTCACTCCGAAAGACTGCATTCCTATTTTGGCTATCGTAACACAAATTGTGGCCTGCATGTTAATTAAATCAATGCAAATACTTATTGTGCCTTACCCTCAAACAAGAATATCACATTTCATAAGCTAGACTTTGACAGTTAATGGGTTCTACCACTGCCTTAAGTATCCAGACGGCGAAAGCTTTGGTCATACAGGCTCTCCCGCTGATGTCAGCTTTAGATAGTTTTAATTTCAAATGGCGGTTTTTGCCAACGAAATGTTAATTTTTTTTGCCCCAAGCTACTCTACGCCTTGACCAATCAGAACGCGTGTCAAGAAATTTCAACTTTTCTCACGCAACCAAATTGAGCAGTTGATAAGTGTGTTTGTTCGTCTGTCTCAATTTTTATTTCTACCATATCTTTGTTATTAATGGGTCGATTTTTAATATTAAAAGTGATTATTAAAAGGACATCTGTCCTCTATCTTCCTATATAGCTTTCTTTTACCCATTTATCCTCGTTTTCATCTTGGTAATTTTTTTCTAATTTATAGTGCTCTGTTCACTGAACTAAAATATTAATAAAATAACTTTGTAAGGCCAGATAATTTATTCTAAGGGAAAATTGTATGATATATATATTAACCAATATTAGCGCTACCCTTCAAGACATCCCTGTTATTTATAAAGAAATAAATTATCTAAGTTTCCTTTCAAACGCACAAGTTAGGTTTGATTTCCATTGTAATCCCCCCTCTCTCTCCCCTATAAAACGAGGCAAAAAATTGGTTCGTTGCCAAGCTTCACGGCTTTCGTCATAAGTATTGGGAAGGTTCGAGCGTGTGCGTGTGTGTTTGGGGAAAAAAAGGGGGGGGGGTGTGGTATTTTTTTACGCTTGGCGTTAGAAAATTCAAACTCTTTAGTTTAAATGTTAGCGGTTTGATTTGACGCTGTCCTTGAGACCAAGGTCAAACATGGAATTTATTTATAGCTTTCTAACTGTAATAGTGGAAAATTCGAATTATTTTGTCCAATTTTCAGCGGTAAGTTTGACCTTGCCCTTGGCAATTTTTCAAATATAGTAGGAGTGGTTTATAGGGTGTGAATTTACGTTACTAGATTTTTTAATCGGGAAAATTTGAGCGGGGTGTTACACGGAGTACTTTACTACAGCACCCATTTATGAAAGTCTGTAGTTTTTTGGTAGTTGTCTTTGTTGTTCTCCATGTCTCAGAGCCATGCAATAGGACTGAGTTCACATTTGAGTTGAAGATTCTTATTTTCGTGTTGGATCCGATTTCTCTTGATCTCCATATATTTCCCAATGCAATGAAAGCTTCTCTTGCTTTTTGTATTCTTATTTTGATATCACTGTCTGTCCCTCCAACTTTGTCTATATTGCTGCCACGATATGTGTACGATTCTCCATCTTGCATTGGTGCTTCAACAAGTTCAACCCTGTTATAATTACCTGCATTTATTCTCAATATCTTTGTCTTTTCCCTGTGTATTTTCAGACCCAATTGCTGTGACTTCTCATCGAGTGTTTTCAATTTGTCCTGCATCTGATTACGGTTATGAGACAGAAGAGCTAAGTCATCAGCAAAATCCAAATCATCCAACTGCTTAGTCAGAGTCCACTGGATTCCATTTCTGTTGTGTGTTGTCGATGTTCTCGTAACCCAGTCTATTGCTAGTAAGAAAAGAAATGTAGACAAGAGGCATCCCTGTCGTACTCCTGTTCTTATCCCAAACGGTTCTGTAAGCTGTCCTTCATGAAGAACTCTGCATGTCATGTCTTCATGTGTTTTCTTTATTAAATTAATCATCTTCAGGGGAACTCCATAATGCCTCATCAATTTCCAAAATGATTCTCTGTCTACACTGTCAAATGCCTTTTCGTAGTCCACAAATCCGATGTATAGTGGTGAATTCCATTCTAAAGTCTGGAATGGAATGGTTCACATGTTACCCTTATTCAAAATGTGATGTTATATTCTACCACTCATCTTCACTCGCTAGTTGACTCTTGACTTTATTAACTGTGAAAACATTACTTCTGTCGCTAACTTATGACCGCCCCGTGTAGTACCTGTGGCTCTGTGATGGTGACAGTGGCTCTGTGATGGTGACTGTGGCTCTGTGATGGTGACTGTGGATCTGTGATGGTAACAGTTGCTCTGTGATGGTGATTGTGGCTCTGTGATGGTGACAGTGGCTCTGTGATGGTGACAGTGGCTCTGTGATGGTGACAGTGGCTCCGTGATGGTGACTGTGGCTCTGTGATGGTGACAGGGGCTCTGTGATGGTAACTGTGGCTGTGATAGTGACAGTGGCTCTGTGATGGTGACTGTGGCTCTGTGATAGTGACAGTGGCTCTGTGATGGTGATTGTGGCTCTGTGATGGTGACTGTGGCTCTGTGATGGTGACAAAGAAAGAATATAAGTATTGCTCCCTCGGGCATGTCGTAAATGCCACTAACAGAAGGTGGCGCATGAGGTTATAATGTAAAACAAATTTCTACAGAAAACACCGCCTTAGGAGTATAAGATTGTTGGATGCAGGATTCTGGCAGCGGAAGTGGCTTCATGAGGATCCACCAGGGAAAAGATGAATGGTAACACACGAGCACACACGAGTGGTCTGATTGCAATGATTGATTTCAATTATTGTTGATTGATGACAATCGTGCGTGATAATGCGCAGTGATTGAATGGGATAAATGTGATGCCTCACTCTGATACCAGCCATCATACACGTTTATTTTCCTACATACAACCACGTTTACAGTTTACCTGTTTGGACGCCAGTTACCTTGAATGTTGTACTTTATATTATCCCACTGGGATTTCCGCATTTTTCATTTTATCCCTGAGCTGGTAAAAAACAATTAATTATTGTCAATTTTGTTGCTTCCCGCTGTGTAATAAATTTATTTTTTTAACGCTAAAAATTGTTTTTCGCGTGAGAGGCATTAACATCTTTCTTTCTTTCTATCTATCTATCTGTCTGTCTGTCAGTCCGTCCGTTTGTCTGTCGGTCGGTCTGTCGGTCTGTCTGTCTGTTCATTTGTCTGTCGTTCTTGCGAATGCTTACCATTTCTATATTTCCATTACTTGTTTACAATATACAGGCATTGCGCTTTCCTCCTCTATGTTTTGTGGTTGACTTTTATTGCTGTCTTTAGTTGACTTGTCCATACTATTTTGTTGAAGTTTTGTATTGCTTACAATTTCTACAAAATTGGATAACCGGTTCAATGCCGATCCCTCCTGCGGGGCCTATTACTACACGCAGGTGGTGATAGGTTACAGCGTTTCGTTCTTTGCTTAATTTTGGGCCCCGGTAACTTGCGCGTGGACCAGAGAACTGGAGATAGACATTAAGGAGATTAAGAGGATATGGAAAGACTTTGATAAGATGGCACAGGCCAAGAAGACTTAGCAGACGTTTGTTGAAGGTCAATGCTGCTTGTGTAAGCTGAAGAATGATGAAAGTGATCATATAATGCTTTCGGTTACGATCACAGAGTAAAAGAGATAGATAGAGAGAGAGAGACAGAGAGAGAGAGAAAAAAAGAGAGAGAGAGAGTATAGAAAGAAAAGAGAGGGTGCCAGCATTTTGAAGAAATCATAAAAAAAGAAAAGACCCATAATCCTCAAATTTTTCACGTAAAAAAAATTATGCTGTCCTTCCTGGCAATATCACATGCTGGCAATATCACATGTCCACATCCTGGCATTCTTCATCAGATTTATCTGTATTGTAACTGATTTCTCTCCCTTTCCAAATATCAGCTGTCAAATTCTAGACGCCAGGAATTGCCAGCTGAATTCTTGTATTTTGACACTATTTTTGTTTATGGAACTTGACACACAACTCTCCTCGTTACTCACATCCCCGTCTCCCATTCTAGACTCCTCTTCCTCCTGGGCACATTACCATCCTGCCATTTTCACGGTCAATCTGCCCCACACTAAGGTTTCTCCTTGGTTACGGCCACATCACCATCACATAAAACAATATCTTCTTCCGGTATCCAATGACTGTTACTTCTGACACAATTTCCTCAAGTTTCAGGCAACGAATTTTCCTTGTTCAAATCCGGAGTATTCAATTTTCCCTGTATAACAACCAGGTGATGTATTTCCCATGTAAAACAACCCACAAGCGTCTTTTCCGTGTAAAAGAACGAAGCGGCTATTTGGCCGTGTAAAACAATGAAGCCAAGCCTTTTCCTTGTAAAACAATGTAGCTGTGTCTTTCTGTGCGTAAAATTACGGAACGGTGTCTTGTCCATGTAAAACAACTGAGTGGCTCCTGTTCCGCGAAAAAGACCGACCAGTGTCGCGTCCATGTAACACAAAAAAGTGGCGTCTTTTCCTGGTGAATCATCTGAGTGACGTCTTTTCCGTGTATATTATCTGAGTGACGTCTTTTCCTTGTATATTATCTGAGTGACATATTTTCCGTGTATATTATCTGAGTGACGTCTTTCCCGTGAATATTATCTGAGTGACGTCTTTTCCGTGTATATTATCTGAGTGACGTCTTTTCAGTGTAAATTATCTGAGTGACGTCTTTTCCGTGTATATTATCTGAGTGACGTCTTTTCCGTGTATATTATCTGAGTGACGTCTTTTCAGTGTAAATTATCTGAGTGACGTCTTTTCCCGACACAACTGCGTGCCGGATTTTCCATGTTCAACAAACGAATGTCATACTTTTGTGAGCAATTGACAAGAGCTATATTTTTCGTGTGCAATAGCTGAGGGTCAGATTTTTCTTTGGCGAATAACAAAAGTGCTACATTTTTTATGGACAAAAAGTGAATTCATATTTTCCATAGACAACAACCATGGCTCTTGTTTCTCGTGTGCATCTAAGTTTGATGTTTTTTGCTACATGTTTTATCTTATCCAGACATTTGATAGGATTTATTCTGGTTTAGTCTCATTCAATTTTCTCCTGGTTACAGAAATTGCTGGAAGATTTATACCTTCTATCTTCCTCGTTCACCACTTCCGTCTAACTTTTACTTTAATCCTTCCAGATGTTAGATCGATACTCCACTGTACCGGACTGGACTTGGAGATCTTCCAGGCACTGTCTGTGAACCGGCTCAAGGCACGATTTTTTTTTTTTTTTGGCCGCCACGTACGAAGCTCAAAAGATCAGTGTGTTTGGCAGTCTGTACGTCCATGTTTATGAGGTCGTGGTGCACAATGTGACATCTCAAAATGGAGGAGGAGCTTTAATTCCTTTTGGGACAACCATAGATATCAGACTATGTTCATTACAAAAATCCTATTTTCAGTTGAAATGTCATGGCAGTTCTGTTGTATAGTTCTGAAACACAGAGAACAAAAAACAAAAAAACAAAAAAAACAAAGACAAAAACTAAGAAGTAAAAGACATAAATGAATGAGTCATTGTACAAAAGAGAAGGATGAAATGGTACTTCTTCTTCTTCTTCTGCGTTCGTCCTGAAAAGGACGTTGGTTGTTTTGTGTCGCCGTTTACAGCAAAGCTGCGATATCTGCGCCTTTCGGCTCGACACATCCGACTTCGGCACGGCATTTTTTAGAACCGGGTTTGCCTTCCCACTTCGATCCCTGCTCTCTCAGCCAGACTAAAATGATGCAGCCTGTTTCCAGGACCACCACTTGGAGGTAGAGTGGGGTCTTGGTCAGCTCTGGTTCGCTGACCCTGACGCAAGCAGTCAGCTGTGGGTCGCTGACTGCGTTTCTCACTTTTGACGCGCCTTAGGTCCCAAAGATGATGATGAAATGGTACGAGAAAGACTATTAATGTGGACGGTAGCACAGGCTCAGTTCTTATAAATGTCTTGTACGACAAAGACCATTAATGTGGACGGTAGCCCAGGCTGAGGTCTTATAAATGTCTTGTACGACAAAGACCATTAATGTGGACGGTAGCCCAGGCTGAGGTCTTATAAATGTCTTGTACGACAAAGACCATTAATGTCTACGGTAGCCCAGGCTGAGGTCTTATAAATGTCTTGTACGACAAAGACCATTAATGTGGACGGTAGTCCAGGCTGAGGTCTTATAAACGTCTTGTACGACAAAGACCATTAATGTCTACGGTAGCCCAGGCTGAAGTCTTATAAATGTCTTGTACGACAAAGACCATTAATGTGGACGGTAGCCCAGGCTGAGGTCTTATAAATGCATTGTACGACAAAGACCATTAATGTGGACGGTAGTCCAGGCTGAGGTCTTATAAATGTCTTGTACGACAAAGACCATTAATGTGGACGGTAGCCCAGGCTGAGGTCTTATAAATGCATTGTACGACAAAGACCATTAATGTGGACGGTAGTCCAGGCTGAGGTCTTATAAATGTCTTGTACGACAAAGACCATTAATGTGGACGGTAGTCCAGGCTGAGGTCTTATAAATGTCTTGTACGACAAAGACCATTAATGTGGACAGTAACCCAGGCAGTTGAATCTTGCAAACTAACTTATAACTTGTTAAATAAAGAAGTGATGACAAAAACTCGAAGAGATAAAAGACATTTCATCAATGAACTGGCCGTAGAAGCTGAAAATGCTGCAAGAACTGGTAATAGTAGGTGCCTTTATCAAATTACAAAACAACTATGTCACCAGCCTACTGCTATGGAAACACCTGTTAAAGGTAAATTAGGGAATTCAATACCAACAGAAAAAGAACAAATGAAGAGATGGGCTGAGCACTTCATGGAGGTGCTAAACAGACCACCACCAACAGTAACACCTGATTTTAATAATGAAACATCCACAACCACCTTGCCAATAACTTGCGATGAATTCACGCTGGACGAGATCAAACAAGCCGTTAAAAGATTAAAAAAATTTTAAAGCTGCTGGAGTTGACGAAATTTCAGGGGAAATGATTAAAGCAGTTAATGACAACAACCTCTTGAGAATTTTAGATATTATAAATGAAGTATGGAGAGAAGAACAACCACCACAACAATGGAAAGACAGTATTATTGTAAAGTTACCGAAGAAAGGTGATCTATCAGACTGTAATAACTGGCGTGGTATATCTCTATTATCAGTACCTGGAAAATTATTATGTTGCATGATGTTAGAAAGACTTAAATTGCATGCTGACGAAAAGATCAGAGAAGAACAAGCGGGTTTCAGGCCGAAACGATCATGTATTGATCAAATATTCACACTAAGAACAATTATAGAAGAATCAGTGGAAAGGCAATCGCCACTTATTATCACCTTCGTCGATTTTCAGAAAGCCTTTGATAGTCTACACCGCCCATCATTGTGGAAGATACTTACAATCTATGGTTTTCGAACAAAATATGTGAATATAATCAAAGCGCTATATGACAATGCAAGATGTTGTGTTAGAACAAATAAAGGGAATACAGAATGGTTTACAGTAGAAACAGGGGTGAAACAAGGCTGTATTATGTCACCACTACTTTTTGGAATAGCTATTGATTGGGTTATGAGAAACTATACCCACAATGAACAATTGGGTATAAAATGGACAAATGGAAAATTCCTGTGGGACCTGGATTTCGCAGATGATGTAGCATTCTTAAGTTCAACACCAAGACAATCCCAAGAAGCAATAAATAATTTGTGTCATCTCTCGGTTAAAATAGGTCTCCAAATAAATGCCTCTAAAACTAAAGCTATGAACTTTTCTAAGGATGGTGACACAACAAGAGAAATCCATACTAGAATTGCTTTGGCAGCTAGCGCCTTCAATAGATTATCTAACATTTGGAAATTACGATCATTGAATATACATACCAAGCTTCGTCTGTTTAATTCAAATGTTATCTCAGTGTTAACATACGGCTGTGAGAGTTGGAAAATAACAAAATCATTGGAGAACAAGCTGAATACGTTCGAGAACAAATGTCTTAGAAAACTCATGAACATCAGTTGGAAAGAATTCAAGACTAATCGACAAATAAGAGAAGACTCTAGGCAGAAATATGTCTCCGACTATATAAGGAAAAGACGATGGTCATATATCGGTCATGTCCTACGAATGCAAAACAACAGAATACACTACAGGCGCTCACTTGGGTTCCTGAGGGTAAGCGGAAAAAAGGAAGACCAAAAGAAACACTCAGAAGAACAATAATAAGAGAAGGAAGAACGTTGGGCCTAAATAATGTGCAAGAGCTAAGAGGAGTGGCGTCACAACGAACAACCTGGAGAGCACTGGTTTCTGCCTTATGCGCCGTGTTTGGCGCTTAAAGAATTTATTATTATTATTATTAACCCAGGCTGAGGTCTTATAAATGTCTTGTACGACAAAGACCATTAATGTGGACGGTAGCCCAGGATGAGGTCTCATAAATGTCTTGTACGACAAAGACCATTAATGTGGACGGTAGCCCAGGCTGAGGTCTTATAAATGTCTTGTACGACAAAGACCATTAATGTTGTGACAGAGGATATTATGAAAATAGATTTCATATATCTACATTTTTCTTCCACCTGTCTTTCACCGGCTTTCTTATTAATTATGCATGGTGTTAACGTAAAACCCTCCTAAACTTAGATATCTGTCTCTCTCTTAATTTAGCCACGCATATATTTTTTGTCTTTCTCTACGGTCTAATAGGCACTAGGAACGTTTGCAATCAGACATGTAAACGGAACGCATAGAGAGGAGACGGGGTGGTGGATTTGTAGAGAAGGGGGAGATAAGCTAATGAAGAAAAACCAAGGGGGCGATAAGTTGAAACGAATTTTCGGTAGACATTGGTCAGGGGGACTTAATCTGAAACCAAGGGCAGATAATCACAGTTACTCCCCCTGAATCCGTTCGTTTGGAAAGTAATTAAACACGGTAAGAATCGCCAGATCAAAGGTCGGGTTTCGCTCGATTGCCAGAGTCTGCGAGCGGTAAAAGAGTGAATTTTTCCTCTGATTCAGAACTGAGCGAAGACAAGCCCGGAATCTGAGCGAAGGCGTCAGAATTAGCAAGTGTTAGTGACTTTCTTCCAATTTAATATATATTCTCCAGCTTTTAAAATCCATTATTCAGTACCCACAGATTTTTCCAGAACCTACTAGCTTCGATTTTCTAGACCATTGTTATAGTGGATTTCTTAGTATTTTCGATTTGGAGTAGTTCAATTTCTGTGTTTGCGGTAAATATTATAATAGAAGTTTGAGTGATTTAATTGTTAAGTCATTTTTTTTCACTAAGGTCTTTCTGTGTAGAGAGATTTAATGGCTAAGTCCATTTTATTTCACTAGGATTTTTTCCTTTTTTGTGCTAATTGACTAGCGAACTAAATATAATCTGTAGCTAAACTGTTCCGACTGTAGCGTTAATCTAACTAACCGATTTAACCAGTAAAAGATATTTAATCGACTAGTAAATGCACTGTTCATTATGAGTATTGACGAAATATATATTTATTTCTAATTCATGATGATTAATTTTGTAAATGACTAGAATTTACTTCACGGGAGTTTTTAAACGGTCATATAAGCTCTAGGCTTGTAGTTTCAATTAAAGTTAAATAACCGAAGTGGATAAATATATTATATTTTATGCTGGTTTAGAATAGGATTGAGAATACTATATTATGGTTAAGTATTTTGTATTTTTTCTTCCTATACACAGTACTGGGTCAAACCCAAAACCTACCAGCGGCTTCCATATAAATCTGAGAATAACCATATAAAAAACAATTTTTACTTAGTATCTGGGTCTTCAAGGTAAACCTGTCTGGATTTGTGTTTACACCCAGAAAGAGACAGAGTACCAACCCAAAGAACATAAAGAGTGACTCTGTAACTGGGCCTATAGATCCAGATTTTTTTTTCCCAATTTCATTTACATTCAGCCCGTTTTTGCGACATCACCAACATTAACAGTTCCCGACGTTTGACCATTTGTGGTGTGACAAGGAATTTTTATACTGAGAGAAGTTACCGACCTGACATTCCTATGTACTGGAAATCTCAAGCTACTGACACTGTGAGCACTGTAAAATTTCTTACCTGGACTAATTAATGTGACATAAACAGAAATCCTAAATAAAAGTAACAAAGTGAACGTTCCCCGGAGAAGTGGATTTAATCTGTCTTTGAGGAGCTGGCGTTTTCTTTGCCAAAATAACACTGGATTTGCTGTGTGCGTGTGTCCTAAAGATTGTTCTAGAAGTTGCAAATCAAGTATTAGGTAAGAACGAATGAACGTTGCCACGGTTGTATGGAAAGAAAGAAAGCAGGAATGAGTAACTCTTTTATTGTGTAATCCATGCACTCACTTTGTATATTTCTTACTGTGTTTCTTTTCTAATACTGTTCAATTTCAGAATAGAATAACGTAAATACTCTGTTGTTTACAGTATAGTCAAAGTCTACACCATAGTGCTAACCGTTTGACCTTTTGGGGGTTAACTAACTTCTCTTTGTGGGATCTTGTCTCAACAGGGGGAGATAGCACTTATGTGTCTATTTCTTTATTAATTCTGTACCCCTATGATGTTTTTTTATATTCGATATATGATAATATATATGTTGTGAAGTTTTCTTATGGTAAATAAAATTTACATAAACTGTATTTACTGTGTTGGTCAGCTCGTCCCAACATCCTCATTCCATTAGTATAGTTTTTTCACGTTTGTGCGTCTAATTGTCGTCACCTATCTGTGTGTGTGTATGTGAGTGGTGGATATATATATATATATATTAATTTATAGAAAGGGAACTGTCGGAACAACAATATTTTTTAGTCGAAACCGATAGGCTGGGCAAGAGAAGTTTTCTCAAATCCAGGGACAGACTTTGCCCTTTCACCAACTCACTAGTGAAATCTATCTGTTTACCTTATCTCGCACTGAGTCATCACCTTTGTCAGTTCTATTCAGAAGGGACCTAACATTGTTCTTAATCCCCTATCGAAATCTACGACAAATGTGGACGGTAGCCCAGGCTCAGGTCTTATAAATGTCTTGTACGACAAAGACCATTAATGTGGACGGTAGCCCAGGCTCAAATCTTATAAATGTCTTGTACGACAAAGACCATTAATGTGGACGGTAGCCCAGGCTCAGGTCTTATAAATGTCTTGTACGACAAAGACCATTAATGTGGACGGTAGCCCAGGCTCAGGTCTTATAAATGTCTTGTACGACAAAGACCATTAATGTGGACGGTAGCCCAGGCTCAGGTCTTATAAATGTCTTGTACGACAAAGACCATTAATGTGGACGGTAGCCCAGGCTGAGGTCTTATAAATGTCTTGTACGACAAAGACCATTAATGTGGACGGTAGCCCAGGCTCAGGTCTTATAAATGTCTTGTACGACAAAGACCATTAATGTGGACGGTAGCCCAGGCTCAGGTCTTATAAATGTCTTGTACGACAAAGACCATTAATGTGGACGGTAGCCCAGGCTCAGGTCTTATAAATGTCTTGTACGACAAAGACCATTAATGTGGACGGTAGCCCAGGCTCAGGTCTTATAAATGTTTGTACGACAAAGACCATTAATGTGGACGGTAGCCCAGGCTCAGGTCTTATAAATGTCTTGTACGACAAAGACCATTAATGTGGACGGTAGCCCAGGCTCAGGTCTTATAAATGTCTTGTACGACAAAGACCATTAATGTGGACGGTAGCCCAGGCTCAGGTCTTATAAATGTCTTGTACGACAAAGACCATTAATGTGGACGGTAGCCCAGGCTCAGGTCTTATAAATGTCTTGTACGACAAAGACCATTAATGTAGACGGTAGCCCAGGCTCAGGTCTTATAAATGTCTTGTACGACAAAGACCATTAATGTGGACGGTAGCCCAGGCTCAGGTCTTATAAATGTCTTGTACGACAAAGACCATTAATGTGGACGGTAGCCCAGGCTCAGGTCTTATAAATGTCTTGTACGACAAAGACCATTAATGTGGACGGTAGCCCAGGCTCAGGTCTTATAAATGTCTTGTACGACAAAGACCATTAATGTGGACGGTAGCCCAGGCTCAGGTCTTATAAATGTCTTGTACGACAAAGACCATTAATGTGGACGGTAGCCCAGGCTCAGGTCTTATAAATGTCTTGTACGACAAAGACCATTAATGTGGACGGTAGCCCAGGCTCAGGTCTTATAATATGTCTTGTACGACAAAGACCATTAATGTGGACGGTAAGCCCAGGCTCAGGTCTTATAAATGTCTTGTACGACAAAGACCATTAATGTGGACGGTAACCCAGGCTCAGGTCTTATAAATGTCTTGTACGACAAAGACCATTAATGTGGACGGTAGCCCAGGCTCAGGTCTTATAAATGTCTTGTACGACAAAGACCATTAATGTGGACAGTAACCCAGGCTCAGGTCTTATAAATGTCTTGTACGACAAAGACCATTAATGTGGACGGTAACCCAGGCTCAGGTCTTATAAATGCCTTGTACGACAAAGAATATTAATGTGGACGGTAGCCCAGGCTCAGGTCTTATAAATGTCTTGTACGACAAAGACCATTAATGTGGACGGTAGCCCAGGCTCAGGTCTTATAAATGTCTTGTACGACAAAGACCATTAATGTGGACGGTAGCCCAGGCTCAGGTCTTATAAATGTCTTGTACGACAAAGACCATTAATGTGGACGGTAGCCCAGGCTCAGGTCTTATAAATGTCTTGTACGACAAAGACCATTAATGTGGACGGTAACCCAGGCTCAGGTCTTATAAATGTCTTGTACGACAAAGACCATTAATGTGGACGGTAGCCCAGGCTCAGGTCTTATAAATGTCTTGTACGACAAAGACCATTAATGTGGACGGTAACCCACGCTCAGGTCTTATAAATGTCTTGTACGACAAAGACCATTAATGTGGACGGTAACCCAGGCTCAGGTCTTATAAATGTCTTGTACGACAAAGACCATTAATGTGGACGGTAGCCCAGGCTCAGGTCTTATAAATGTCTTATGTGTCAGAAAAGTACATTCTTGATATTGTTGCTGTTGATCAGAAACGACGTCACTGCAGGCCGGGTATACTCCATAGGTACTCAGTCTCTCTCAGCAAATGTCAAAGGGTATGAATGTTGATCGTTTTGTTCTCGTAGCGCGCTGGTTGTATACACGAAGATAGCATCCTCTCATACGTCCACCACTGCTACTCTTACGTTTGATGCCAAATTCCATGACATCATCACTTATAAGGTGATAAATTTCTAGCTCTGTTGTGCCATTGTTCCACGCTCTGCATTCTGCCAAGTCTGTTGATATATTGGCACATAAATGTCCCATTTCTGTTCGATGCATTTTTGTGCTTTATAGCTTAGAGAAAGTTAGTTGTTTACGTGAGAGCGTCAATTATGTTAGTTGTTTGTATTGTATTGTAGTTCAATTGTAATAACGTAACCCACAAACAATCCCAGTAGAATTACTAGAGGATTAAACACGACCACTCGAAACTCATATTCCGAAGACTATTGACCTATTTCACTATAACTTTTACTTATACATCTGATCCATTTGGGAAAATATCAAACAACATGTAGGTGTCCATACTCGTATATCAGATACCCATTTAAGATACTATTCGGCGTCTGACTTTAAACACTTGTAATTTAATTATTAATTTATACACATTACTTGAACATTATTATCCAATCCTCCAAAACTAGTGGCCTGCGCCACATAATAGTAATAATTACATTTACACTCAATCTGTAATGATTATACTGAACACTGATACATCTATTGAGTAGTAGACATCACTCACATGGACGTACACTTTGGAGAATAAGCACAAAAATCTCAAGTCCGTCTTGTCCATACATACACAGGACACCGAATAATCACATTGCTACTCCACCATATCTGTTCATGCTCTTCATGGATGATGACATCAAAGCATGTAAGGAGAAGACAAGAAAATATTCAGTGGGGCACTAGAAGATGAGACAGGTCTGTATTTCAGAGCTGGCATTTGCCGATGATGTTGCCCTGATTGCTAAATCAGAGGCACACCTTCAAATCCAACCTGCAAGTCTGGAAGGAAGAGCTGGAGAAGAGAGGGATGGTCATCAGCAGCTCCATAAAAAAAACCATGGTGAAATCACGAGAGGAAAGAAGGCATCAGATTAAGCTGAGAGAACAGATCCTGGAGCAGGTCAACCACTTTAAATACCTCGGAGCTGTCATAGACTAGAAGGGAGGCATAAAAGAAGATTTTGCTACCCGAATAGCAGCAGCTGGGAGACTTTTTCAGGTCATAAATCGAGGATTCCTCAGCAAAAGCAAGTTGGCAAAAAAAAAAAAAAAAGGAGATGGCTGTATACCGCTCCACCTATGTCCCAGTCTTGACGTATGGATGCGAGTCATGAGTAATGACTACAACCTACGAAAATCATATCCAAACCTCAGAAATGAGGTATCTGAGAAAGGTGGTTAAAGCAACAAGAAGAGACATGGTCCGCAACCAGACGATACGTCAAGGCCTAAAAACCCACCCCTGCAGATCCAAGTAGAACAGTCCCTACTAAGATGGTTTGGCCATGTCTGCAGAATGGGAGAAGATCGGCTATCACGGAAGTATGGGAAACTAAGAGCCTGGGATCCAGACCTTCAGGACGACACAGAGTCCGCTGGGAGGACAACATCAGACAATCTCTGAAGGATCGAGCACTAGAATGGAACCAGTCCAGAAGGAAGACAACCTAAAGGATAGTATGTAACTCTCTCATCCAAACCTCTACACTTAGGGTAGAAGAGGAATGACTAAGTAAGTAAGTAAGTAAGCTACTCCAAACAAAGACACGTCATCACAACCACACATAAATATGCATTTATGACTATTTTCATGACAAGTAGCTTTCAAATATAAATTCCTATCTGCCGCGAAAAAAGGATCGTAACATCAGTATTTTCCAAATTGTGGTTCGCGTAGGCAAGAAGATTCAAGGGATAGATGGCGGAATTTTTTATTTTACTTTTTCATACGTAATTTAGCTGCAGAAAACAATTTATTAAAATTGAATATATACACTCACACGTAAGACATAACTTGAGGCCTTATCCGTTCTTTGCACGGTTAAACTTTTTAAATAACTTCTTCTTGTTTTCAAACATAAAAGTAAAAAAAGGAAAAGCGTAACCACAGCTGAAATTCTTTTTTAAATATTAATCCTTTATGTATTTAAACTGTGTGAAACACCTTTATGTTCTCAACTCATTTTCATAATTTGCCATTAAGGCTGTCCGATCAGCGATATTTCTGCAATGTCCTTTTATTTTTATATACAAATTATGTCTAGCACACATCCCTGTCTAACACCTGTTTTAGCTGTTGAAATGTTCCTAATTGAGTGCCGATTCTTACAGCTGCTGTTTGTTGCCAACACATCTATTTTATTATTCCCAGGTCCTTACTATAAACCTATCATTTTCTTATTTATCCTGTCGTATTCTTATCTGTCTTGCTTAGTTTTCGGTCCTGCGTCCAACAGTTGTAACATTTCAAGTGGCATCAATTTCCTCTTTGCAGTCCCCTTTTCACTGATATGCTTGAGACGATCTGCAATTTTGCAAAATGTCCCTTTTACCATGCTGTAAACATTAATGTTTACAGCGGCGTCGGTGCAATTCAGAGCATTCTAAATGTGTTCATGCCCTGTATATATTTATTAAATCAATACCTTTTGAGTCAGGTACAGATATATACTACAAAGCATACTTGTAATTTTTATGCATAATGGCGATCTGTTTTCTAAAGCGAACTGCGTTATGATTAAACAACAATATTAATATTTACAATTTAAAAAACGTAAATATTGTTTTTACATTTTTATTTTCGAAAACTACTTGCTTAACTTTTAAAAGCTGCAGTGTTAAAATAAGAAAATCTTTGATTAAAATCACATACAATCTTTAATTTTATAATAAACTGTTAATTTCCCTTTAAAATGAAAAATTATTATAAAATTATTTCCTGTTGTGCACAACATATAGACATACCTGTTTACCAACAACCTGGCTTTGCAATATGGCAAAACTAACACATTATCTTAAAATACAATCTGTTGTCCTGGTTGGAACACCCGAGGCAACATTGTTTTGTACCAATACTCTGCGAGTCCTATCTACAAATCAACATTCGTTATCTTCACTCCCGACACAAATCTGGGTTTGTCGCCACTCACCAGCCGGGGCTAAGAAAATATATGGGGCTAAGAAAATATATATCGCTAGTCCGTCTAATGTCGACGATTAAGCAACCAGGTCAAGCGGTCAGATATACCCGGGTAATGCGGCAAGATAGAACAAGATAACCTCGAATGATGAAAGCTTACACAACATAATGAAAGAAAGAGGGGATTGATGGAAGAAAAACAGGATGAAAGAATTTAGACGATAATTTCATCATAGCCTCTAAATGAGAATGTTGGGGGCTGTGCGTGGTTTATTTATATTTTTCGTGCTTATTCCTGCCTTTTGCTTTTGCACGACTGTTTGTGTGTATCCAATATTGGTAGGAATGTAATGTCCAGGGTTCTCTCTTTACGTGCCTGGCGAATAAACATTAATTCTTAGTATTAACTTACTTTGTGCACACATCTCTTTCTCCAACGAAAGTAATAATAACTGAATGACGGTTTGTAACTTTATTACACATGACGACGAACTTCACATTAGACCCATTGATGTGGTCAGGCAATAAGAACACAATCAAGATTAATAATACTAATAATAAAAGTCACTCATTTGCATGAACAATTATGAATGTTAAATATGCCATACATTATAATACTTCCATGTAAAAACAGGAATATACATTAGGGCTAACCACACATGCCCAAACACACATCTCAACCGTAAAACGGCTGGACACTCACTGCTCTCTCTTCGCTGCTAACTCTCTCTTGTTTTTTTACCTGCCTCGTTAGCAAAACTTTCACAGCCAGTCTCATCACGTGACACAGAGTGGCCATTTGGGTGAAATGGCAAAGTGCCAAACTGGGCGTTAAAACTAAGGCATTTTCTACTCCCAACATTGCCCCCCTGTTCCCGAGCGGAAACCAAGGGTTTTCGGTTGAGAACAGTGGATAGTTAGCCCAAGAACTATTAATCTATTAGGAAAGAAAAATCATATTGCTTAGAATAATATATATGAGATAGTAATTGTAGTACTAAATGACATGAAAACAGATATATGTAAACAGTTTAGACAAAATGTAATCCAATCTTTCAAAAAATGCAATTAAAGTCGTAGCATGAATGTTTCAATAGTATATCACCTGAAAACAAAACAAGATCAGACAATGTCAACATCTGGCACAAAAAATTTCACTTTCCAGTTACATTCCTTGACAATAAGTCTGCCAGAAAGTTTTCTGATCCCTTGATGGGAATAATTGTATATATTCTTGGATAAGCAAAAACCATCTGTGTAATCTACTGTTTGTCGCAGTTTTTTGATTTAGGGATGTTAGTGGACGGTGATCCGTCTGGAGGTAGAAGTGTGCGCCAAATAAATAGCGTGATAACTTGCTTATACACCAAATGATGGACAAAAGTTCTCTTTCACTGGTGGAATACCGAGTTTCTGCTGGTAGCAATTTCCTGCTTACATACAAGCATGGATGTGGAATATCATTGAACCATTGCAACAGGCAACCACCAATGCCAGTCTGAGAAGCATCAGTCCTCAGAAGAAATGGCATAGTGATATTAGGTAACACCAAAATAGGTGCCTTGGAAAATACAGTTTTAATTTTTTTTCAAAGCTCCACTGCAAGTATCGGACCAAACAATTTTATTAGGAGCTCCCTTTTTAGTCAAAGATGACAGGACAGAAGAAATAGATGAAAAGTTCGGAATGAACTTGTGATAGAAGTTAATGAGTCCTAACATGCTCCTAACCTGTTTCTTTGTCCGAGGGATATCTAATTCTAATATGCGTTTGACAGTCTGCTCATCAGGGTATAACATGTGGTTACCAACACGGTGACCAAGAAATGAAATTTCTCGACAACCAATCTGAACCTTTGAAGGTCTAACTGTCAAACCATGCTTTCTGAGTAGCATTAATAAGGATTTTAATCCTGTGATATGTTCTTGCCAAGAACTATGGAATAAACAGATGTCGTCTATGTTTGTGATGACATCAGATCTATCTCCTAAGAGTCTCCGCATCATGCGCACAAAAGTCGCAGGAGCATTGACAAGGCCAAAACACATATAATTCCATTGGAATAACCCATATGGAGTCATAAACGCAGTTAGAGGTTTGGCTTTATCAGTTAAAGGGATCTGCCAATATCCCTTGGATAGATCTAGTTTGCTAAAGTATGTAGCCTGGGATAGTTGTGATAAGAGATCCTCCAAAACAGGCATAGGCTCAGCATCTGTGAGAGTGACACTGTTAAGACGTCTAAAATCAATGCAGATGCGAAGAGATTTTTCCTTCTTTCTAACTAAAACCATAGGAAAAGAATAGGATGATTCAGAAGGAGAAATGATGCCCATGCGTAGCATATCCTTAAGTTCACTATCCACCTGAGATCTGTAGTGGAAGGGTATAGTATACGGTCTGAGTTTGATAGGGTGATCATCAGTCAATGTAATATCATGAGAGATAACATCAGTGCGACCTGGAAGTTCAGTCAGCACATCAGAGAAAGATTCTAAAACAGCAAGAGCCTGTTCTCGATAACTAGAATCTAAATCACCTGATACAGTTACATCTCTCCAAGATTCGGAAGATGTTAAAGGCAGCAGAGGAAAATTAAAAGAAATATCGCTCGCTGTAGAATCATCAGATTCCACAACAGCTGACAAAGTCTGTCGAACTGGTTCATCAGAAATACTGTCCAAGATAGGTTCTAACTCTGCAGGGCGCTCCACATACAATTTTAACATATTGATGTGAAATGTTTTAACTTTGCCCCTTATGTCAATGGCATAATCTACATCAGTTTTCTTCTCAACCACCTTAAAAGGGCCCTGCCAGGAAATTAGCAGTTTATTTTCCTTGGTCGGAAGAAGTAGCCATACTTGTTCTCCTGGTAGGAACGAACGTAATTTTCGAGATTGGTTGCAGCGCAATCTCGACCTCTGTGAAGCATTACGTATAATACCTGATGCATAAGTACATGCATCTACAAGGCGTTGTCTGAGATCAATGACCAGTTCATAGCTGGTGCGGACAGTAACATCCTCCACTGATCCCAACAACAAATCCTTGAGTATGTGCATAGGACCTCTAGGGTTGGCACCATATACCAACTCAAATGGCGAAAAGCCAGTGCTCTCATGGGGCACTTCTCTGTAAGCAAATAAGACTGCTGGTAACATTCGGTCCCAGTCACGAGGACATGTCTCGGTGACTTTGCCTAACAACTGCTTCAACGAGCCATTGAAACGTTCGCAAACGCCATTGCTTTCCGGATGGTATGGGCTTGTGAACGAATGCTTAATTGCTAACATGTTCTCAATATCTTTCATCATTTGAGACATAAATTGAGTACCACGATCTGATAAGATTTCATCAGGAAATCCTATGCGACAAAAAATAACAAATAAAGCATCAGAGACAGCTGCTGAGGTGATAGTCTTCAATGGTATGGCCTCCGGCCAACGTGTACATAAGTCTATACACGTTAGGATATATCTATATCCTCTATCTGACATGACTGACATAGGACCAACTATGTCAACCGCAAGCTTGGTGAAAGGCCGTAATGGCACATCAGTGACTTGTAAGGGTGCAGCGTGGTGCTTGCCCCTACGTGCTACCTTTTGACAAGTTGTACATGACCTGCAGTATAGCTTTACGTCTCTGTTAACACAGGGCCAATAAAAATTTGAGGTGACACGAAACAGAGTACGCTTAATCCCCATATGACCAGCTAAAAGCGAGTCATGGGCAGTATTCAATACAATAGGTCTAAAACTCTTTGGAATAACTACCTGTCTCCTGACTAAAACATAGTTGTCAAAGCATCTAGTCAGTACTTAGTTTTTAAATTCAAACCAATAACGTGAAGTTTTTGTCTTCTTCACATGCTTGCTCTCTGCTAGAGCAAACAATGGTTGCAAAGCAACATCTTCGCGCTGTTTGTTCGCGAACGACTGGGGGGAAACATGAACATTCTGAAGAGATGCTCTCTCACTAAATGGTATAGCTGGCTCTGCCTTGGATTCAGCCGCATGCTGGGCCCTAGTGACCACAGCGTTAGCCAACATTGGGTGAGATTCAACCCATTCATGTATCTCCTCTGGAGAGCAATCCTTAATACCTGGTATATTACCAAGAATAATGTCTGAGACTGGTTCATCAAGGACACATGCCCTTACTTTACCTGTAAAGAAAGGTGTGGCAATATCTATTTCTGCCACTGGGTAACACTCTATACTCCCACCAAATGTTATGCACTTCACTGTTTTACCAGTAAAGGTAGATTCATCAATTAGCGATCTACGTACTCCAACAGTGGTACATCCTGAATCACGAAGAACACTTACACGCCTGTTATACAGAAAACCAGTATATAACGTGAGGCGTCCCACGTTCTCACAAGATGACATAGCAGGTAGAGCATGCCCGCAGATCAATCTGGGCTGTGAACCAGGTTTAAATAAAGATTTGCACCCGTAACAATTTTCATCATTAAGTGAGCTAACAATACATGCATTGGCATGGTCGGTTCCCTTCTCATCATTCTTTTTTGAAGTTACACATGCATTACCCTTCTCATGATTGCTATTGTCATTATGCCCACAGTGTTTGTTAGTGCTGTTTCCATAATATTTCTTATAAGGTCTATTCCCAGCACATGACCAACATCTGCCACTATTCCTATTCCCACTGTAGGGTGCCTTGTCTTGTGTGGGTCTATGATCCATCCGTTTGTGATGCATTTCCTCATTATGGCTAGAATTCTGCCGCCACTGACCTTGGTTTGAATAACCATAGTCTCGCCTCTGTGAGAAGTTAGATGGTGACCTCTGCCTTGGGAAGTTATATTTTCCTCGGTAGTTGGATCTATAGCTTTGCCTTACTCTGCTGTCCACACTCTGTGATCGAGGTCTCTGACCACCATCTCTAAAGTCATGACGAGCCACACATACTGGGAGTGCGTCCTTTATAGTTGGTTTGTGAACCTCTTTATCTGGGTGAGCTGTCATATATTGTCTCCCAAGTATCTCCATTGCCTCAAGGTCTTTCGGTTTTCTTTCTTGAAAAAATGACGCAAGATCGGTGCTACATGCCGACAACACCTTGTCACGTAACATTAGATCAAGTAAGCCAGTGAAGGTCTTATCAATTCCGGACAATGCTATCCATCTTTTAGAATATAATTTTATTAATGAGATTAATTCTCCAAAGTCTGCTTTCCTGCTAGGCAGACAGGAATGAAATTTATCACGGAATCCTGCTTCCGTAAGCTGAAATTTACGTAGCAATGTCTCCTTGACAACATCGTAGTCTTCTCTACTACCGCTGTCCAGAGCAAAATAAGCCTGTAGAGCGTCCGCTGTTAAAAAATCGCATAATGTTGCACTCCATTGACCCTTGGGGATCTTCAATGCACTGACCTTGAGCTCAAAACGTTGTAAGAAACTATCGACGCAGTCGATTTTTGGGTTGAAATTTGGCAATCGTATCCGGTTTGTGGTCACAAGTGTACTAGATGATGTGTTTGGAGCGTCCAACTCCACTTTTCTTATGGCGACAGCAACATCTATATCTTTCTGAATACGCAATTTCTCTATCTCCAAATCAGTTGCGTTCTGAGCAGTTGCAGCAGCTAATCTTAATTTTTCTTGCTCAGCATCAATCTGTAGTTTTTCCTGCGCAAGAGCTTGTGCAAGATCTTTTTCTTTCTCATCATGTTCTAACTGAAGACGTTTTAATTCACGTTCATTCTGCCTTTCAATTCTTGCATTATAGCTGTCAAATTGTGCAGTAGCAAACGTCTCTAGTTCCGCTCCTGATTTATTAAATTTAATCCCAATGTCTATAAAGTCCTGAAACGAAGACATTGTTTCCTACCAGAAACTACTTTCTGTTCAAAATATAGTGATATTTATAATGATGAACAATACAAAACTCAATACCTATGTAAGTCGTACAAACCCTCCAAGGACATAATTAGAATGTGTTAAATTATGGTGATATTGTTAATGAACACTGCAGTGCTCAATACATGTTATAATAAAAGAAAAAAAAAATATGCAAAATTATGCCATGTATATCAATGGGTCCAGACAAATGTACAATGAAAAGATGAAGGCAATGATGTCAATGACAATGATGATGATGATGGTATATTTTCAAATACAACACACACAAAAACAAATTAAAATTAACTAAAATAAGACAACAAAAACAATATTCTATATTAAAATGTAAACAAATAATAACTATTAGACACTACAAATAATTCACAAGTAAAACGAAACAACCGTCACATTAACAACTAAGGAGAAGAAGGTATAGAAAGCACTATTACAACAACTGACAATGTGAGACATATATACGAAACAATAACAAAACGTGATACCTAACGCCACATCTAAACAAAAATGAAATGTTCGCAATGCAAAAAAGGACTATCAGTATGAATGCGTCAAAGCGCTAAAATTCCTTAAATGCAAACCTCACATAAACCTATAGAAAATCACCTTTCATCATACTTCCGAAGATGAATGAAAAAAAATGATACCTAAAAAAAAAAAATTGGCAACACTGAACATACAGAATAGAATAAAAGAAAAATAGCAAAGATGGAGCACGCTCGGAAAGCACAAGATGCTTTAAACAAGCTTTTAAAATGAAGCTAAACGTATCGTAAAATGCAGACTAAAGTGTTTTGGTCTGAACGCGGCGTAACGTTATTAATACTGTTAATACTGTCTCGCTTGAATCAGGAACACTAAGCCAAAATAGAAACTATAGTTCTGAAAACTTGTTTTATAATATGTCGTCTGGTCGAACTGTTTTATTTATTTCTTAATAATAAGGTCCGTAAAGTTTCTTTTATAGATTTATAAATGTTAGTACACGTATGGTCCCTGAACGCCTTCAATGTTTTTGGAAAAATAGGTCCTCCGTTCGTCTTTAAAATATGCTATAAACAGAAATCATGCGTGTTTGTTGATGTAAATTCCTGCTGCCGTTAAAGGTCACGGGGCGTGGTTAATTTGCCGCAGTGCGTCGAAAAGTTTCGCTTTGTATGGGAAGTTCATTTCCGCGATTGCTGGTTTCACCGCAGTGTTTGCAAAAAGGTTAGTTTGCACGAAAGTTCATTTACACGAACAAAAAGTCATTGTTATACAGCGCAGCACTTCAAAATAGCTTAAAACACGTTGCCTTAAAAGTGCATCTGAACTCCTGTTTCATGTTCAATCATATTATAGTTCAATTGATGCAAATGCATTTTAGATAAACTTGGTGCACATAATTCATTCAGGCATTAAACATCGCGAGGCACAGGCTTGGCTACCCATCTGTCGGGGGCTGTGTGTGGTTTATTTATATTTTTCGTGCTTATTCCTGCCTTTTGCTTTTGCACGACTGTTTGTGTGTATCCAATATTGGTAGGAATGTAATGTCCAGGGTTCTCTCTTTACGTGCCTGGCGAATAAACATTAATTCTTAGTATTAACTTACTTTGTGCACACATCTCTTTCTCCAATGAAAGTCATAATAACTGAATGTCGGTTTGTAACTTTATTACACATGACGACGAACTTCACATTAGACCCATTGATGTGGTCAGGCAATAAGAACACAATCAAGATTAATAATACTAATAATAAAAGTCACTCATTTGCATGAACAATTATGAATGTTAAATATGCCATACATTATAATACTTCCATGTAAAAACAGGAATATACATTAGGGCTAACCACACATGCCCAAACACACATCTCAACCGTAAAACGGCTGGACACTCACTGCTCTCTCTTCGCTGCTAACTCTCTCTTGTTTTTTTACCTGCCTCGTTAGCAAAACTTTCACAGCCAGTCTCATCACGTGACACAGAGTGGCCATTTGGATGAAATGGCAAAGTGCCAAACTGGGCGTTAAAACTAAGGCATTTTCTACTCCCAACAGAGAACAATAAATTTAACAGTAGCCCATTCATATGCCAATACTTCAGAAATTAGTTCTACAAAGTCGAACCGTTGTGACTAAAGTGGGGGGAGTGAGGTCTCGTTGTCTACTGATAAAGCGAATTCCTATGTATTTATTTTCTCAGCTACTAACGGTAATAAATGTACATCACAAGGTTTCCTTCAACAAGATGACGTCACGTCTTCCTATTCTGTGCCATCTGTTCAAAGTTCTTCGATGTCGTCTTTATACCTTTCATATCCATCTTCAATTCCCATCTCCGTGTGATTTTGGATCTACCCCTGTTACTTGCCTGTGTGTTATCGTGTCTTGAAAGATAAGCAATTAGTAGTAACTGTCTACCTTACCAGGCATATCTTAGAAGGCTCATAAAGGAGTATTAGTCATGGAGCCTTGTAGCACATCCTGTGTGAAGCATAAAGCTTAAAAAAGCTCAAAGAAACATGAACAGGAATTCTAATAATAGGACTCAGAGCCGTCCAAAAAGATGATGGCCTTCTAATTATTGAGAGTTATGACACAGACCAGAGAATAGCCAAAAGGAGTAAAGACCGCACACTTTTTTTCGATCTGCTCTGGATTGTCCTGGTATTTGAGAAATATTGTTTACACAGCACAAGCCTGCTCTCATCGTGTCGTGAAATATTCTAATCCACATATATAAATTATCAGGTAAATATAAAGCCTAACAAATAAATTCTAATAAAGAAAAGAGCAATGGTAAAATAACAGTGCTGTCACAATGACTGTACTCGAAATCCCCCTTGTTTTCTGCTTCGTCGGCAAATTGTAACGCTTTCACGTTGATAGTAAAAGCCTACTATATTATTACCCGCTTTCTTCAATGAAACGTGTGCTGTATTTCTTGGAAAAACATTTGAGATACGCAAGCTGAACAATGACCTAATTTTAATATTTCATTCATTCCATTTTATACACAGCGTAACTAAAAGACAGATAAAGCAGGATAGAGAGAAGGGAGAGGCAGAAAGCCGAACGCATGCAAAATTAAACACGCGTCTCGCTATTAATGCCACCCCAACAAGCGTAACGCGATACACAATGACTACTATCACGCGTGTAAGGCCACATGCACTAACTTTTTCGGACGGACAGTGATAAAAACACTAACCTTCCCAGAGTTAGGTTTTAAAAAACCTGGGAAACGCTTATTAGAAAAGATAACATTAGATGGGTTTACGTTTGAAAACATTACAGTACCCAGACAGCACATCTTCGAAACAGGAGGTAGAAGAAATTGCATATTTTGAACGCAGCCACTTAGCTCTCTTAAATTTGTATATTTGGGTTCCTTAGGGCTTGCTGACAAAGAATATGTAAAACGTTACGCAAATAGTCTAGGAATTAACAAGTTATAACCAAAATAAAATAGTGGGGATGCCTGACAGCATGAAATCATTTCTGCTCATAAAATTTTTTTATAACGTGTTTGAAAAAAACCTTACGTACAGAAATAGCCTACCATGTAAACTCCAAATTGATTGGAGCGCAACAAATATAAGACTAAACACGATTGGTCGGACTATAAATACTATCTTTGGTTGTTAGGGGAGACGTAGGAAGGTAAAATTTTTTCAAACACTTGTCGAAACGTGGCTCCATTGGCCAGACTCGCTGATATAATCACTTAGGAGCGTTAGTTCGAGACCACTAGTTCAAATAAGCTTGATAAAGCAACAGTGCATTGAAGCCAGCTCATATTTTTGCTAAATAAAAGCCTGGAACATAAGCAGATGGGAATTGTGCCAGTATTTGTGCCAGAATTCATTGCTAGTCAACGTATCTGTGTATTTCCATGAATTGTGGTAGGTTTGAAATATTCAATATCTTTTAATGAAAATTGAATGTAAATTGTTAATTTATGCCTGTATATATGTGTAGTTCAGTAGCAAACATGATGTAAAGCCTATAATGCTCCAGCCTGAACAGAAGGTGTCGGAGGAAAGTAAAACGGCATGGAATGGCCAAACAGTACACTGACACCTAGATGATTGACTAGAAAGAAATAATGCTGGAATTGCAGAGGCGTAGTAACCATTAAGGAGGTAAATACTGGTATAAAGTATTTCAGATGAAGCTGACAGTTGGCCTAACGCTCTGAACTCAATGTTTGTGATGTATTGTGCTCAGTGTAGAACTAGAGTATCAATTAGTTATGAAGTAGAAGGTACATCCTTCTTGTTTTCAGGGACCGTGGTCTTGATGGTATTGAGCAGCACCTGGTCAGAGCTTTGCTGAATCCAGAGTCGGACAGCATACTCCTTGGTCCATTTAGCTATCAGTGAGGTGTCTCCAGAGCACAGGGGAGAAATCGAGCAGAGGAGTCTTTTCCTGCCGCCATCACGCAAGATAAGCTGATGTGGCCAGCTGAGCTCAAAATTATGTACCCCCATCTTAAAATAACATTGTAACATAAACTTAAGAGGGGAAGTAAATTGTTTTAATATCAGGAACTGAGAACATCTCCAATACTAGTTCCAATAAAGACAAACTATTGAAGTCATGATGACAAATACCAACAGAGCTTGAACAAAACAAAACCAGTATTACCTCATATTACTACTACACAACTGACACAGATAGGATACTTTTAATAATATATGTCACTACAATATTCATATTGATAAATTCTGTACATATAACTTGTAATTAAAATTGATTGTGATTCCTGGTTCCCTTTGTATTTGAATCAGGACACATATTCATTCATGACAGCAATGAATACATATTGTTATTTGAAAAGTTATCAGTGACTCCTTTAAGATATCCTTGTAGAGTGTTTTATGTATGTGAGTGTCACAGTGTTGTCAAGTGTGGTGGAATAAATTAAATTGTTTACCTGTCTGTTGTTGTTAAGACTTACACTTCATCATACACATACCCTAGACATACAACGTAGTCATCACACTATTCCAGAATAATTCTGACTGAGATATATATATATGTGGCAGCAAGTAAGGTTATCTATAATACACTACTCTTATTAGATATAGATACCTTCACAGCTGATCTCAGTCAGTACACTAAGTCCCCTATAAATATTTATAACATCCCACATCACCACATATATTGGGGTCTCGCTCTTGGGATTTTGAATCTTTACCTATTAAAAATATTGGGGGTAATTCACTTCAGGGAATAATAAGAATTAAAAGGTATCCTTGGGTGGAATTAAATAAGGTTGAGCTCACGGTGCCTGTGTTGTCCATTAGATATATATTTAGAGATTGAATTGTTGGTTAGACATTGTATAAATTTACCTGATAGACAATGGCGGACCTGGCCAAATTTCGATCTGCTGCTGTTCAGACTGCAAAAGAGTTAGGATTAGATGGGCAAGTTATGGTTGCCTATGTCACTACGGAATGTGACAAATTTATTGAACGCGAAGAAAGAAGGTTTGAAGCCGAAAGAAAGTTAGAGGCTGAAAGGGAAATTAAGAAGTTACAATTTGAGGCTGAGGCTGAGACTAAGAGGTTGCAGATTGAGGCTGAGGCTAAGAAATTGGAAGCAGAAGAAAGAAGATTGACTGCAGAAAGGGAAGAGAAGAAATTAGCTGCAGAAAGGGAAGCAGAAGAAAGAAGATTGACTGCAGAAAGGGAAGCAGAAGAAAGAAGATTGACTGCAGAAAGGGAAGAGAAGAAATTAGCTGCAGAAAGGGAAGCAGAAGATAAAAGATTACAAAGGGAACATGAGTTACGACTAAGGGAGTTTGAGTTTCAGGGCCATGCTCCTGAAAATGGTGCCAGTCCCTTTGCCTCTGATGCCACTGCTAGCCAAGGAGCCTCAACCTCAGCTATGAATTTTCATTTAGATCATTTTGTTGAGAAAGACGATGATATAGAGAGCTATCTAAATAGGTATGAACTATTAGCTACCACGTATGGGTTAGAGAGAGAGAGGTGGAGCTTAAAGTTATCTCAAGGACTTCGTGGGGCAGCTTATGAAGTTTTTGCTAAAATGAGCAGAGGTGATCAGGAAAATTATGACATGCTAAAGCAGGCTCTTTTGTTAAGATATGAAAAGAATGCAGAATTTTATAGGAAAAAATTTAGGAATGCTAAACTACTGTCAGGTGAAACCTATCACCAGTTTTCTGCACGAATAGAGACATACTTGGAGAAATGGACTTCTCTGGGGAAAACCCAAGATCTTAAGGAAATGGTCCTTATAGAGCAATTAAGAGAGTCCATGGCTCCAGACCTGAGAAAGTTTCTCATGGAACAAGGTGCAGAGAGGCTGGGTGAGTTGCTAAATGTTGCTGAAAGGTATCAAGCAGCTCAAGCAGAGGTAACAGGTAATAAAAAGAAACACGTGGATAACTTTAGGGCACCACAGAACTTTAATAAATTTGATCCTAGGGATCAAAACAAAGGTAAGCACCAGTTTGATAGGCCACGGTATGAAAATAAAAATAAATTCCCATAATTCGATGAAAGGAAATATGATGAAAGAAAATCTTTCAACCAAGGAAAAAGGTGGTGTAAAAATTGTCAGATGGACAATCATGACACTGACCGTTGCAGAAGGAAACCTGTGTATATGGCAACCCTTCAGGTCAGGTCGACCTCAAGACAGGAGGAGGATATTATGTTGGATACCACTCCAGAAGAGATGAGGAAGGCACAGGCTGGGGATAAAACACTCAAGCCTTGTTTCAGAAAATTGTCAACTTGTCATACAACTCCAGGCAAGGGAGATTTTTACATGAAAAACAAGTTGATGTATAGGAAGACTGGAGCTAGATCCAAAGGTCAAGGACAGCTGGTACTTCCTAAAAGATATAGGGCAGACTTAATAAGGAGCCTACATGTGAAACCAGATGGGGACCATGAGAAGATAGGTACCATCATTCAAAAGGTGGCTCACAATTATTATTGGCCCAAAGCAAGATGGGACATTGAGAATTTTGTAGAAAGGTGTAGCATAGCACATGAGGGAACACCCACAAGTGGGAACATGGATCAGGACCTGGACACGCCACGGGGCAAAATTAGGCCTGACAATAAAAAGAAATATAAATTTGATAAAGTGGACCAAATGGAATGGGAAGCCCCTTTTCACGGACAAGCTTCACTTAACTGTTTTACAATGGCCACTATGCGGAGAGTGCAAAAAGATGTCTTACCCCAGGATAAGCCGAAAATCCCTCAGTCGGACTTAAACAAACTGGAGGAAGAAGATGTAGAGAGGAAATCTCTCATCAAGAATTTTAAGTGGGGAGAAAGCCCCAGGAAAAGAATTGGTAGCGGTCGTTTTGTGAATGATAATTCTGGGAAGAAAAATCATCACTATGGAGCTTCGAGTGGAAGAGACCATACCGGTGCATGGACAAATAGGTCCACACAATTAAAGGTCCATATGTAGCTTTGTTAAGAACGTGGACTGATGAAAAGGCAGAGGAAAACATTACATCTTCATACCAATATGTGAATGAGCTGACCACTCGTTTAAAAACTGGCTGGAAACTTGCCAATGAAAATTTGAAACAAGCCAGGAAGAAACATGCTGCCTATTATAACAGGAAGGCGAAAGACAGAAATTTGGCTGTGGGAGAGAAAGTACTGCTTCTTTTGCCCGGGAGTCAGAATAAGTTACAAATTGGATGGCAAGGTCCATATACAGTTTCTAGAGAAGGTGTCTAGAACAAATTATAAGATAGATAAGAAGGGGAAAGAAAAAATCTATCATGTGAATCTCCTGAAGAAATATTTGGAAAGAGAACATCAGGAAGAGACACACTTGTTGACCTTGTCCATCGCCATGGAGATGAAAAAGGAACCACTTTCATCATTTGAATATCCATTACACCCCTGTGAGACAGCAGCACAGGTGAAAATCAGTACACATTTAACGAAAACTCAGAAAGAGAGAGTGCAACAGGTTCTAAATAATCATGCAGAGGTGTTAACAGACCGACCAGGGCATACAAACCTATTGGAATATGATATGAAACTGATAGACCCCACACCTGTCTGTATGAAACCATATTCGATTCCGTTTGCTAAGGAGAAAGCTTTGAAGGAAGAGATAGACTATCTGTTGAAGGAAGGAATTATTTCGCACAGTGAATCTTCGTATAGTTCCGGTGTTGTACTCTTAAGGAAGCCCTCTGGAGAACATAGACTCTGTATAGATTACAGGAGACTGAATGCTATTACAGAAGGACAGGTGGATCCATTGCCGGATACAAATCAGCTGTTTGCCAGACTAAATAAAGCTAAATATTTCTCAAAAGTGGATCTGAGTAAAGGATACTATCAGATTCCAGTAAAGCCTGAGGTTAGACCATACCTAGCTTTTAGTACCTCAGAAGGACACTATGAGTTTAATAGATTGCCAATTGGATTGAAGAATGCGCCTAGTGTCTTCTCTAGAATGATGAGAAAATTGTTGGATGTAAACATTTCGGAGGAACGTAATGAATCCCTGAGTTGCCTCTTTGATTGAGGATATTCCGAATGTTTCATACAGGATAATAAGAAATTATGGGATCCACTACGAAAACTCTGCTATCACCAGGTATATGTTATCTCCTCATAACGTACATTTTGAGGGAAATATAATGTTCTCTGGACATGTCATTGCGCAGACTCAGAGAAGAGAAATGGTGAATACGGGTTGCGAAGCAGCATTAAGACAAGCACTCACACTTGCGGCTGTTCAGTAACATAACCGAAATATATTATTGGTTGTAGAAGTCTGAGGCAGATTTCATGAGTAGTGCCTACTCTGAATGGACCCAACTACATAAAACCATGATAGCACCACAGCAGAGTAAAGTCAAGTTGATTTACATTTATCTATGTGTATATAGAATAAAGGACTGACATGGGATGTCTGTTTTAAGAGGGGAGGTGTCGTGAAATATTCTAATCCACATATATAAATTATCAGGTAAATATAAAGCCTAACAAATAAATTCTAATAAAGAAAAGAGCAATGGTAAAATAACAGTGCTGTCACAATGACTGTACTCGAAATCCCCCTTGTTTTCTGCTTCGTCGGCAAATTGTAACGCTTTCACGTTGATAGTAAAAGCCTACTATATTATTACCCGCTTTCTTCAATGAAACGTGTGCTGTATTTCTTGGAAAAACATTTGAGATACGCAAGCTGAACAATGACCTAATTTTAATATTTCATTCATTCCATTTTATACACAGCGTAACTAAAAGACAGATAAAGCAGGATAGAGAGAAGGGAGAGGCAGAAAGCCGAACGCATGCAAAATTAAACACGCGTCTCGCTATTAATGCCACCCCAACACGCGTCGCGCGATACACAATTACTACTATCACGCGTGTAAGGCCACATGCACTAACTTTTTTTTTCAGACGGACAGTGATAAATTCACTACCCTTCCCAGAGTTAGGTTTTTAAATCCTGAAAAACGCTTATAAGGAAAGATGACAATAGATGGGTTTACGTTTGAAAACATTACAGTACCCAGACAGCACATCTTCGAAACAGGAGGTAGAAGAAATTGCATATTTTGAACGCAGCCACTTAGCTCTTTTAAATTTGTTTATTTGGGTTCCTTAGGGCTTGCTGACAAAGAATATGTAAAACGTTACGCAAATAGTCTAGGAATTAACAAGTTATAACCAAAATAAAATAGTGGGGATGCCTGACAGCATGAAATCATTTCTGCTCATAAAATTTTTTTATAACGTGTTTGAAAAAACCTTGCGTACGGAAATAGCCTACCATGTAAACTCCAAATTGATAGGAGCGCAACAAATATAAGACTAAACACGATTGGTCGGACTATAAATACTATCTTTGGTTGTTAGGGGAGACGTAGGAAGGTAAGATTTTTTCAAACACTTGTCGAAACGTGGCTCCATTGGCCAGACTCGCTGATATAATCACTTAGGAGCGTTAGTTCGAGACCACTAGTTCAAATAAGCTTGATAAAGCAACAGTGCGTTGAAGCCAGCTCACATTTTTGCTAAAATAAAAGCCTGGAACATAAGCAGATGGGAATTTGTGCCAGTATTTGTGCCAGAATTCATTGCTAATCAACGTATCTGTGTTTGTTTCCATGAATTGTGGTAAGCTTGAAACATTCAGTATCTTTTAATGAAAATTGAATGTGAATTGTTAATTTATGCCTGTATATATGTGTAGTTCAGTAGCAAACATGATGTAAAGCCTATAATGCTCCAGCCTGAACAGAAGGTGTCGGAGGAAAGTAAAACGGCATGGAATGGCCAAACAGTACACTGACACCTAGATGATTGACTAGAAAGAAATAATGCTGGAATTGCAGAGGCGTAGTAACCATTAAGGAGGTTAATACTGGTATAAAGTATTTCAGATGAAGCTGACAGTTGGCCTAACGCTCTGAACTCAATGTTTGTGATGTATTGTGCTCAGTGTAGAACTAGAGTATCAATTAGTTATGAAGTAGAAGGTACATCCTTCTTGTTTTCAGGGACCGTGGTCTTGATGGTATTGAGCAGCACCTGGTCAGAGCTTTGCTGAATCCAGAGTCGGACAGCATACTCCTTGGTCCATTTAGCTATCAGTGAGGTGTCTCCAGAGCACAGGGGAGAAATCGAGCAGAGGAGTCTTTTCCTGCCGCCATCACGCAAGATAAGCTGATGTGGCCAGCTGAGCTCAAAATTATGTACCCCCATCTTAAAATAACATTGTAACATAAACTTAAGAGGGGAAGTAAATTGTTTTAATATCAGGAACTGAGAACATCTCCAATACGAGTTCCAATAAAGACAAACTATTGAAGTCATGATGACAAATACCAACAGAGCTTGAACAAAACAAAACCAGTATTACCTCATATTACTACTACACAACTGACACACATAGGATACTTTTAATAATATATGTCACTACAATATTCATATTGATAAATTCTGTACATATAACTTGTAATTAAAATTGATTGTGATTCCTGGTTCCCTTTGTATTTGAATCAGGACACATATTCATTCATGACAACAATGAATACATATTGTTATTTGAAAAGTTATCAGTGACTCCTTTAAGATATCCTTGTAGAGTGTTTTATGTATGTGAGTGTCACAGTGTTGTCACGTGTAGTGGAATAAATTAAATTGTTTATCTGTTTGTTGTTGTTTTGACGTACACTTCATCATACACATACCCTAGACATATAACGTAGTCATCACACTATTCCAGAATAATTCTGACTGAGGTATACATATGTGGCAGCAAGTAAGGTTATATATAATACACTACTCTTATTAGATATATATACCTTCACAGCTGATCTCAGTCAGTACACTAAGTCCCCTATAAATATTTATAACATCCCACCTCACCACATATGTGTTGTTGTGCTGTTACGTACTAATTCGATTTTGTTATTACAAAAAAACCTGTTTTTTTCTCAAAGACCGAAGAACAGCGTATGGTTCCCCAAGGTGTCCGATGAGACAATAGATTAAATACAACTATTCTCCCCACTACGTATAGCTTAAGATACGAATAAGTCATAATATTGCCACATTAAACACTATTTTCAGAGCGTATAAAAAACTTTGAGGTCAGATATTTGCACGATGCTAAACTTGCTCTATGACCATTGGAAACAGTCGCTCTAGCAGTTCGGAAAAAAAAATTTTTTTTTTTACACACACGCACAAATGCACTAAAAACGCAAAAATAATTTTTCAAGAAGTTTATAGCTTGCAGTAAAAAAAATGTTACATCACATTGGGAAAAAACGTGGGGTGCTTAAGCGCTTATCGTATATTTTATCCATAAGTGTCTAATGAAGTATAAAGCAGAAGTTAATTTCATGCAGAATCAGCGCCGCACGCCCCCATCAAGGCCAGCTCCTTGACGTGGAGATGGGGCTCAAGTACAGCCATCAGCGGCTGAAAACCAAGACTGGCCAGGCCCTCCTAGACTCGAGCAAGACCACAGTCTGCCCTAGCAAGTCAAGGTGCTGAAGACGGAGGCAACCAGCCAAGAGGCGCACCACAGCAATCAGGATGCCACGCACATGCGCTATGGGAAGTATGCCTATATCTGCAAAACGTTATGGCACTCGCCCTGTGACGGACACCCAGGCAGGCGCAGTGCTGGGCCCTCTGCCTCGGAAGGGCCCAACCCCTACTACTGGGGTCCTTCTCAATTGCCCCGTGGAGCCAGGAGGCATGAGAATAGAGCTACTGGCCAAGCAAAGAAAAGACCATTTAAAATAATGCACTGGAATGCTGAAGGCGTCAATAGTAAAAAAGACGGCTACAGCAAAAAATTAGAGCTCGAAAATATCTTGAATGAAGAGCAAGTAAATGTATGTTGCTTGCAAGAAACCCACCTCAACAAAGACATAGCCTTCAAAATCAGAGGCTACCAGTGCTACCGATCTGACCGAATAGACAGGCGAAAAGGTGGAATACTGACACTCGTGAGGAATAACATCAGTGCATGTCAGCTTGAAACATATATGGAGGGGGCGGAATACCAGATGCTTCATCTCAGGACAGAAAGTTCAGAATTCCACCTGCTCAACTACTACTGTCCGAGCGACCGCCCACTGGCACTAGATACAATCCCAGCAAAAGAAAGACTGATTGTATGCGGAGACTTCAACAGCCACTCACAGAGCTGGGGCTATGATCACATGGACAGGAGAGGTGAGGAGCTTGAAAACTGGCAGGATGACAATGGGCTTATCCTGATTAACCAGCCAATCGACCCACCAACCTTCTACTCGAGATCATGGCACACCACCTCTACACCAGACCTGGCATTCCACTCACCCAGCTTGGAGTGGAACACCACACGCATTGTAGGGAAACAACTTGGAGGCAGCGACCACCGGCCAGTCTTCCTAATTGTGGAAAATGAACTTGTCAAGGAGAGCAGCACTCTCTCTAGGTGGAACTACAAGAAGGCAGACTGGACAATGTACCAGCACCGTACTAGTATACTGGCTAGAGATCTGACTGTAGACAAAGACATCAATAAGCTAGTCGATGAATTCAGCAGATGCATATTACAGGCTGCTCGTGAAACAATACCTAGAGGGGCTCGTAAGCACTACAAACCATATTGGAATAGTGAACTAGAGCAGCTGCACAACGACGTGGAAACATCTCGAAAGCAGGCAGAGACCAGTCCATGCCAAGAACACCACAATAACTACCAGCAAGCTAAGGCCAAATTTCAAAGGGCCAAGTTGCAGGCCAGGCGAAGAAGCTGGAAGAAGAAAACAGAGTCCTTGAACTTTGAAAGAGATACGAGGAAACTGTGGAAGCTGGTAAAGCAACTCAACGATGAAGGTACAGGGAGAAACTCAAGGATTGCTCTGTACAAAGATGGAAACATCCTCATGGGAAAACAGGCAGCTGATCACTTTGCAGACTCCTTTGCTAAAGACAACAACATCGAAGTTAGCCCAGAGAAGCAACAGGAGACTCGTGAGAAACAACAATACGCAGGACGAGATGGAACCATACCTGAAGTTATGGAGGCACCAATCACATTGAGAGAACTGGAGCTTGCAATATCCAAATTGAAAATGAGAAAGTCGCCAGGAGTTGATGGAGTGTCCAATGAAATGATTAAGAACTTGGGAACCGCAGCAAAAACAAAGCTGCTGCAGATCTTCAATATCTGTTGGAACTCAGGCAGAGTTCCACAGACCTGGAGGGAAGCAATCATGATACCACTCCTAAAACCAGGAAAAGACAGTTCCACTGCCTCCAGCTACAGACCAATCAGCCTTACAAGCTGCCTCTGCAAAACAATGGAACGTATCATCAACCTCAGGCTACAGTGGTACCTTTCCCAAGAGATTGAGGATGCGTTCCAAGATAAGAAACTGGTACTAGCAGCATGGATAGATCTAAGGAAAACATTTGACAAGGTTTGGAAAGAAGGGCTTCTGAAGAAAGTGAGAAATTGTAGAGTGAATGGTAAGATGTACAAATGGGTGAAGAGCCCGAGTACAACTAGATGGCCTCAAGAGTAAGAAAATTCTACTGCGTCATGGCGTCCCTCAGGGAGGGGTTCTGTCCCCCACACTTTTCCTAGTCTACATCAACGACCTGGTTGCTGAACTACCACATGGAATGAAAGTGGCAATGTACGCTAATGACCTGGTAATATGGTGCACAGATGAGCATGCAACAGTGGCCACCAAACTGCTACAAAGAGCTATAGATGCCTTAACCTCATGGGCAAATAGATGGTGTGTCAGCATCAACACAGACAAGTGCAGCACTACGCTCTTCACCCTCTCTCCCAAACAAAAAGCTGGTGTCATCAAGATAAACGAAGAGCTCCTGAGAGAAGATAAACAACCCACCTATCTCGGAGTTACATTCGATGATAGGCTGACATGGAAGCAGCACATCAACAAGGCAGCAACAAAGGCCAGGAGGAAGCTAGCCATCCTGAGAAAACTAAGTGGAACCACATGGGGAGCCAGCGGGAAAATACTTAGTAATGTTTACCAGCAGGGCATACGACCACACCTGGAATATGGGTCAGCTGCGTGGTGTCCAGCATCAAACACCACATTACAAGAGCTAGATAAGGTGCAAAACCAGGCGCTTAGGGTCATCACGGGGGCAATGAAATCAACGCCTATAGTGGAGATAGAGAAAATGGGGAGGATACAAGCACTGAGAGAACGCAGAGACACGAAAGTGCTAACACAGGCAGAAAAGTTCCTCTGTATGCCGAGCCATCCAATGAAGGACAGATTCCAAAACCTAGCAATGGGGCGACTGAAAAGAAACAGCTTTATCCACCAGGCCAAACGATTTCGTAGACAAACCTCAGACCTGCCTGAAGTTAACAGCCCCCTAAAGTCTGTGCCAGAACAAACCCCTTGGAGAGAGGAGCATGGACTACCAGTACACATCCACACACAAGTGAAAGGAATATTCGACAGGGATGAACAGAACAGCGTGCAACGTAGGACAGTCACTCTCAGTTTCCTGGATGATGAATACCCACAGGACCTCTGGGTCCGAGTATACACGGATGGGTCAGCACAGAATGCAGTAAAGAATGGAGGAGAATACCCAAACAACACTAGGGATACGGTCAGAGTACCAACCGGGAAATTCTGTAACAACTATGATGCAGAAGTCCAGGCAATCAAGGTGGCAACTGAGAAACTACTGAACACCAATCTCGGTCCACAGCCTGTAGTATTCCTGACAGATGCAAGATCAGCACTCCAAGCACTTCAGTCCAGAAAATTGCCAGTTATACAGGCCCTACTTTCTGAACTGTGCAACCAGCGCAGGGTCGCCATGCAGTGGATACCGTCTCATTGTGGAATACCAGGAAACGAGAGAGCAGACGGACTGGCTAAAGAAGGTGCTGCAGACGAACAACCGGATGTACCAGTTACGTACCATCAAAAGAAAAAGATGATCAAATCTATCAGAAAGCCACCAACATCAACGCAGGATGACTACCAAGCTATGAACAGATCAGAACAAATAGTCATTCTGCGCCTCAGAACAGGACACAACCGCCTCCACAGCCACTTACTTACTTAGTCGTACCCCTTCTACCGTGAGGTGTAGAGGTTTGGAAGAGAGAGCGCCAGACTATCCCATCGGCTGTCTTCCTCCTGGCCTGGTTCCATTCTAGTCCTCGATCCTTCAAAGATTGTCTAATGGTGTCCTCCCAGCGGACTCTGGGTCGTCCTCGGGGTCTGGATCCTTGGCTCTTTGTTTCCCATCCTTGTCGTGGTATCCGATCCTCTCCCACTCTGCAGACATGTATACAAAATTCAAGATTGGCAATTCAGCCATGTGTACATGTGGACAGGCACCCCAGACAGCGGAGCACGTACTGCAAGATTGCCCCGAATATGATATATTGAGGCAAACCCACTGGCCCAGAGAAACAACACTGGAAGCAAAACTATACGGACCTCTGTATGAAACCATTTCTTTTAGAGCGTCAATATTACATGGCTTTGTGCCTGTTAATTTGGTGCAATCAATTTCTTCAATTTGAAGGCCATCTAGAGATCGAACTCGACTTTCCCTTGATTCATAATTTTATAATTTGGATTGTTTCCCTTGATTTAGCTAGACACTTGTTTTAGTACTGCCTTGTTTTACGCATAGAAAACATAAAGCACACCACGCACTCTTGAATTTTTAATTAACTTGATTATGGCCCTTGATTTGTTTACATTTCTTTACGAAAAACGTTAATTACCCATAATGTCATAATTACAATATTAAATTATTAAATAATTGACTGATTATTGTATTGTCATCGGGAATACACAACTATGCCAAGTTTCAGAGCTATTGCTCATCTGGAAGTGATTGAAAAATCGATTGCATGATATGAAAGTGACATGAAAGTGACGTTCAAGTGAAGTTAAATAAAAGCGTGTAAAAAATATGGAAACGGCGCGTATTGCACTGTGCTTTAAGTAAAAGGTATCTTGAACACACATTAGAACCATCCCACATAGAGACCAAAAGTGTATTTTATTCTCATGTCACAGATCTCTTTCCACAAGCTACCCGCTAAGAAAGTAAGGATAAATTTAATACTTTAGTTTCACAATAAAAGAGCTACCAGTTACCTTTTCATTTTTTTAAAACTTTAACATTAAATGCAGAGGATTTCTTTTTTATTTTAATACAGAAAATCATCACATGCAGTAATTAAGGTGGACGAGTTGCCTTCTCTTTAGTCCTCATTAATCGTATTTGTATGAAATTATCCCTTCTGTCCAACGAGCCAAAACTTACTTATACAGAGGTTTCTGTTTAAGATTATATAACGTGTCTTTATTCTTATTCATCTCAGAGAAATATGTGTGGGTTATTCTCTCTCCCCATCCATCATCTACCTTAAACCATTCGCAACAATGGCGCAGGACAGAAAAGTCTGAGGCGACTTTGTTGAAGGATTATGATCCTGGGGCAGATGAATGGAAATGACTGTCTGAATGAATTTGTCAAGCACATGCAATCATTAGAACGGTATAAACACTAATATGAAGCAGCTATGTCAGTCGAAAACAATTCACAAGTAAAAAAAAAGTAATCAACTGCCGTCAATAAAGGACAGATTTTTCTTCTTCTTCACGTTTTATGAAACCTTTCACATTACTCGTTTTATATTTAATGGTTTTGTATCAGTTTTTTGGGGTGATTTATTTCTTTGTGTGAAATTCAAAACTATAAAACTGAGGACAAAAACGTTAGACAGGAAATAAAGGGTTGGGGTTTTGGTGTCTGCCATCAATGGTACCTATACCTTGTAGCGGTATGCAGCTTGCGTACCCTGACAATCCCCAGAGCTATGCCAGTGGGAGTTTTACTCCTGGTAGGTTCAACCAAACTGGACTGGTCTGTGTGGGTAGGGGTCAAACAAAAGCTGGTACCCTGGTCCTCCAGGTTGGGGGTTTTAGCATAGGGCTGACACCCCTGTCTATGTAAAAAAATAATGAAGTTACGGAAACAACATCAAATGAACAAACTTTGCTGCGGGATGGACATTCGGAGTCTGTGGCTCGTATGACTGTCAGTGGTGAAAGCCGAAAGGAAGCCACTGACATGAAAACGGATGTCCTGACCGCAAAACAGGATACAAGAATAGGATTTTGGAATGTCAGGACAATGTACGAGACAGGTAAACTAAGACAGGTCACGGCAGAAATGAGAAACTATAGGTTACACATCCTGGGGATAAGCGAGAGCAGATGGACAGGGGCAGGAAAAGTTAAAACAGCAACAGGAGAAACATTACTTTACTCTGGAAGAGAGGATGGACAGCACAGTGAAGGCGTAGCCATTATTCTACAGAAAGGGATAGAAAGGACATTACTGGAATGGAAACCCATCAACAACAGACTGATACGATTGAGATTGAGAGGGAGATTCACCAACACTACAATAATACAATGCTACGCACCAACGAATGATAGCGATGAGGAGGTCAAGGATGAATTCTATCAACAACTGCAGAAACAAATGGAAGACACACCTAGATATGATCTTGTTATAGTAATGGGAGACCTAAATGCGAAAGTTGGTACACACAATACATATAATGAAAGAACAATGGGGAAATGCGGCAGCGGAACAGCAAACGAAAATGGGGATAAACTAATAAGTTTCTGTAGCATTAACAACCTGGTCATTGGAGGAACACTTTTCCCACATAAGGAAATTCACAAGTTAACATGGGAATCACCAAATGGTCGGGACAGAAACCAGATAGACCACATCATGGTTAACGGCAGATGGAGACATGCATTACAAGATGTGAAGGTAAGAAGAGGTGCAGATGTGGGAAGTGATCACCATTTAGTAGTAGCAAAACTGAAAGTGAAACTAAGAAGGGCTGGACCAACTGTAACTACACAGAAAAGGTTTGACATCAGCAAATTGAAGGACCCCCTTACCAGAAAAGCTTTTGCGGCCGACATTAAGAAACGATATCAATTTGCCAAAAGCCAGGAAAAGACATTGACTGATGATATAGACCAGAATTTCAACACCATTTCAACAATATATAAGGAAAGTAGCAAATCATTCTTAGGATTCCAGGGAAGGAAGAAGCAAGACTGGATAACACCAGAAACACTAAACACATAAAGATGAGAAAGGAAATGAAAAGAAAAAAACAGAAGCGAAGTCCCCCAGGTTAAAGCAACTATATAGCGAACAGTACAGTCAGCTGGACAAGGAAGTTAAACGCCAAACCCGAGTCACCAAAAGGAATTTCCTAGACGATCTTGCAAAACAGGCAGAAGAGGCAGCACTGAGAAATGAACAAAGCACAGTATACAAAATAACTAAATTCATCAGCGGAAAACAAGGTGCAAACAATATTACATTAGTAAGAGATAAGCAAGGAAATCTCATCAAGACAGCAGAGGGACAGGAAACAAGATGGGCAGAGCACTTCAGAGAAACTCTGAACAAGGAAATACCAGAGACACAATTGGATGTTCCTGAGGCTGAAAACGACCTAGATGTAAATACAGACATTCCACGAAAAGAAGAAATCATCACAGCAATCAAAGGGTTAAAGAACGGTAAAGCTCCGGGCCATGATAACTTAAATGCAGAGCTATTTAAGACAGACCCTGAGCTAGCAGCAGAACTATTAGAACCACTATTTGCACAAGTGTGGAAAACGGGGACAACACCATCAGAGTGGAACAAAGGAATAATTGTCAAATTGCCTAAGAAGGGAGATCTTGCAGACTGCAATAATTGGAGAGGAATCACTCTTCTCTCAGTTCCCAGCAAAATACTAGGCAGGATAATTATACACAGAATTTCAAAGGCAGTAGACTACAAACTGAGGAAAGTGTGATAAATTTAACCGTGATACAACGTTAAAATATCTCCAACTATCAAGATAAAATGTAGGGATAAAAATAATGCGTAAGCTACTAGAAGACATGATCGCCCATGCCGCGGTTCACTACCCGCCATGGAAACTAACTTGTTAGACGTGAAGACAAAACGTTTACCCTTGGAGACGGGAGGGAACGGAGATCAAAAAGAAAAAATATGACTGAACACGTGCTTGAAACTAGCAAGGCTAAAAAGACGCAATTGGTGGGGAAAGAAAAAACAATTCACGTCCACAAGTTGACACAATGTAAAGAAATGGACAAAAGGGACCTTAGCTATTATACGCAACAGTCATTTCTTGGACGCTTTTACGATACTTAGTCCTTTTATTTGAATTCAGCGGCAAACGCATTACAGAAGATGCTCGAACATATTTCAAAAAAACAACAAACCTTGAAAAAGTAACTTTTTCTTAATAATAATGTTAGGAATATAAAACCTAGCTAGTCTGATAGCCCATCTTGAGCAGAGAAATAATATGCTTTCATTTATACAGACGGATAGATAATAATGAAGATATTGACAAAAGACTGTGTTGTTCATAACAGACGAGCGACTGCACTGTTAAAAAAATGTCACTAATTTTCAAAAATTGCGGCCTTGAGACTCAAGTGCTAAAATCTAGTTGGAATGAAAGAGAGGGGAAATAGTGGAAAATTGTGGCTAAAAATAACTCTAGAGACCGATTCGTGTAGAAAGGCATGTAGAACCAAGCGTGTTTTTTTATGAAAAAGCAAGTAGAGACAGACGGACCAACAGACAATAATACATACTTGACTGAGGTATGACTGAATTGACTTTTGGTAGGAGGTTTGAAATTTGAAAGGGGGAAAGTCGGTGATTGGCCACAGATAATCATATTATCGGCGCACAGACGCGCATTTTTGCCATTCAACATAAATTGTCCAGTAGTAGACACAGTAATTCTTCAGTGGTGTAGTTCCCAGAAGCTAATTGCAATATTTAGAGGGACGCCATACTAGAGCCAGCAGCTCAGCTGAGTTTTGCTAGAATATAACTGTGTTCTCTATTCCTAATTCTGGTAAGAATGAAAGTATTTCTTTGTATATTTTAATATTGTTTAATGTTTCGAGTGATTTGATACTGCCATATCAAAATCTATCCCTTACAACAAGTAAGGATTCGCTCTAGATCCCCAGCCCAAGTTCAGGGTCTAGAGACAAACAAAATACATAAACGCCAGCAAGGATTATGAAGGGCGGATCAAGTGTTGAGATCAGTGGAACATATCACCTATCTTATTCAATAGCAGGAAGCTAATGAACATATTTCAGAATATGTAGTCTTGGGGAACTAGTACTATGTGAAACCAACTTGGTAAGATGTGCTGTATGGTCAGAGAGATCTGACCCCGTCTATGTGGTGTTGTTGTGTAGTGTTGTGTACAGAAGTGGCTCAGGAGGTAGAGTTCTGACACATGACCCAATACTTTTGTTGCAGAAGTGTGAGTTTTTGTTTGGCACCAAAGTGGTGTCAAATGCTGTGTTGATATATACAAGTGTGGACCAGTGCAGTCTAGTATTTTGTCAGAGCAGCCTTATATTGCCCCCAAGCACGGAGAGGTGGGGCCACCAGATTCCAGCACCAGAACTACTCAGTCAAGATACGTGAGCGTCTGGCCTGCTGGACCTTCACCAACTTATTTACTAACTAACACACCAACTATATTACCATCACTAGAACCCACACAAATTTTGGGAAATAAAACTTGTATTACTCCCATCAGTGAAGGGACAATGTTTGGTAGTCATAGACAGGGAGTGATGATATCACCCCAACAGCATATCTAGAAATAAGTTCTCCTGGGACTATCTTAATATAATTACTATTAACCAGTCATTTGAAATACATATGTACACATTTTCTAGTTTATTATGACATATATTCATGCATTTCATTCATAATTTCAAAACCTTTCATATGTTCTGACCAAAATAAAACCTTGGTTCAGAACAAATAAACTTAAAGAAAATTTAATATCAAAAATTTAAACAGCTTGAGTTAGTTCAGTGTGTTATAAATTTTATTAATATTATTAGACTTATTAAATATCTGTGTGTGTGTGTATGTAATCTACCACAACACATTACATATCAGTACCCTAGATTTTAACGTAGCCACATTCATTAGTAAAAAAGATATGTGTGAGGTCGTAAGTGGTAGCAAGAAGGGCCTTCTGTAAATTCACAGCTACATTTATCTCAGGAGCCTTCACAGCTGACCTCATGCATCACACTAGGTAATATCACAACCATACAGTACCATCAAATCCACCACATATATTGGGATCTTGTCCAGGGATAATTAGCTTATCAGTAATATTAGGATCTCCTGGTGGGAGAATTAAATTAGGGGGACAAATTGTAAAAATTAAAAGTGTCCCTTAAAATAAAAGTTGGTGAATCTTCACAGCCAGTGGTAGTTAATTGATTAATTAATTAATTAGAATTACTTTAGTTATTAATTGGTTAGAGATTTATCTTGCTCATTGCTAAATTGTCTAAAAAGTATGGCGGAGCTGGCAAAGTTCAGATCAGCTGCTGTGCTAACGGCGAAGGATATGGGAATGGATGGTCAGGGTTTAATTCAATACGTAACTGCAGAATGTGATAAGTATATTGAAAGGGAAGATAGGAGGTTAGCTGAAGAGAAGAGGTTACAAATTGAGGCCGATAGAGAACTTAAGAGGCTGCAGATTGAGGCAGAAGAAAAACGACAGCAAAGGGAGTCAGAAGAAAAAAGATTGACTGCCGAAAGGGAGGCAGCAGATAAAAAGGCCGAAAGGGAAGCAGAAGATAAAAAGGCCGAAAGGGAGGCAGAAGATAGAAGGTTGCAAAGGGAGCATGAATTACGACTAAGGGAGCTGGAATTACAAGGCCATGCTCCTGAAAATGGTGCCAGCCCTTTTGCCTCAGATGTTACGCCTAGTCAGCGAGCCTCAACATCAGCTATGGGGTTTCATTTAGACCATTTTGTTGAGAAAGACGATGACATAGAGGGGTACCTCAGTCGTTTTGAATTATTAGCTACTACATATGGGTTAGAGAGAGAGAGAGGTGGAGTTTAAAGTTATCACAGGGACTGAGAGGTACTTCTTATGAAGTCTTCGCAAAAATGAACAGAGAAGACCAAGACAATTATGACATGTTAAAGCAGGCTTTGTTGTTAAGATACGAAAAAAATGGTGAATTTTATCGTAAGAAATTTAGAAATGCCAAACTGTTGTCTGGGGAGACATACCACCAATTCTCTGCCAGACTGGAAACCTATTTGGAGAAATGGACTGCTCTGGGGAAGACCCAAGATCTTAAAGAGATGATCATGATAGAGCAATTGAGAGAGTCCATGGCTCCAGACTTGAGAAAATTTCTCATGGAACAAGGTGCAGAGAGGTTGGGGGATGTTTTAAATGTCGCTGAGAGGTATCAGGCAGCCCAGGCAGAGGTAAGTGGTGCTAAAAAGAAGCACATAGACAATTTTAAAGCTCCACAGCAATTTAATAAATTTGATAATAGAGAACAGGGAAATAAAGGTAGGACAAACCTTGAACGGCCAAGAAATGACTATCGAGACAGAAACTCACAGTTCAATGACCAAAAATACAATGAAAGAAAACCGTTGAACCAAGGAAAAAGATGGTGCAAATGGTGCAAGAAAGATAACCATAACACCGAATTTTGTAGAAGGAAACCTTCAAACATTGCTGCAATGAAGTCGGGGACTCAAAGATTAAAGGTTAATCCTAATGGACAGCAGGAACCTTATCACCCCCCAGTTTGTGAGGATGTTATTTGTAATGGGGTCACCACAAGGTGCCTTTATGATACAGGTTTGGATTATGATTCAGTTGTGAAGTCTAGCCTAGTGGACCCAAGTCAGTATACCACAGAAACAGTGGAAATACAAGGGGCGACTAAGGACATACCACTCATGACACTTCCCATCGCAAGGATAACGGTGAAAACTCGCTATGTGGAAGGAGAAATCAGAGCAGCAGTGATAGATGAACCAATCTACCCTCTGATATTGGGGTGTAGATACGTCTTCTTGGGGAATCCCGAGAGACCTGTGATCATGGCGACAGTGCAGACCAGGTCACAGAAAAAGGAGGAAGAAGGTGAACCTATAAATGCTCATCCAGAGGAGATGAGGAAGGCGCAGGCTGAGGATAAGACCCTTAAGCCATGTTTCAAAAAATTGCCCAAATGCCACACACCTCCAAGCAAGGGAGAGTACTTTGTGAAGAACAAATTATTATACAGGAAGACAGGAACTAGATCCACTGGTCACGGACAGTTGGTTCTTCCCAAGATATATAGGGCAAATTTGATAAGGAGCTTACATGTTGGAAAAGATGGTGACCATGAGAAAGTCGGTACCATCTGCCAAAAGATTGCTCGAAAATACTATTGGCCCGACGTAAATGTCGATATTGAGAACTTTGTAGAAGCATGTGGCATATTTCATGAGGGAACACCCACAAAGGGACAAAATGTGCAGGACCTAGAAACGCCACAGGGCAAATTTAGGCCTGGAAGGAAAACTAATTATACTCAGGTAGACAAAGTGGAATGGGAGCCCCCCTTTTCACACCCAGTCTTCACTTGAATGGATTAACATGGCCACTATGCGACGAGTACAAAGAGTAAATTTTACCCAGGATAAGATGACAATCCCTCGGTCAGACTTATATAAACTGGAAGAACAGAAAAGAGAGCGAAGATCTCTCATAAGCAATCTAAAGTGGGGTGACAAACCCAAGAAAAAAAATTGGTAGTGGTCGATTTGTGAGTGATGATTCTAGGAAGAAAAGTCCTCACTATAATGCTTCTAATGGACGGGACCCGATGGGTGCCATGAAAAATAAATATGGAAAATTAAAAATCCAGATGTAGCATTATTAAGGACCTGGACAGATGAGAAGGCAGAAGAGACTGTTACCTCATCTTATCAATACGTGAACGAACTGACCACTCGTTTGAAAGCTGGATGGAAACTGGCAAATGATAATTTGAAACAAGCCAGGAAGAAACATGCAGCATATTTTAATAGGAAGGCAAAGGACAGAGAACTAGCTGTGGGAGAGAAGGTGCTGCTTCTACTACCCGGTAGCCAGAATAAATTACAAATTGGATGGCAAGGTCCATATACGGTTCTAGAGAAGGTGTCTAGAACAAACTATAAAATTGACAAAAAGGGGAAGGAGAAAGTTTATCATGTAAACCTTTTAAAGAAGTATCTGGACAGACCACTCCAGGAAAGCACCCCCTTACTGACCTTGGCTATCGCAACTCAAATGCAAAAGGAACCACTCACCTCACATGAATACCCATTACATCCTTGTGAAACAGCAGCACAGGTAAAAGTCAGTAAGCACCTGACTAAAAACCAGAGGGAGAGAGTTCAACAGGTTCTGGAGGAACATACAGATGTATTAACAGATAAACCAGGACATACAAATTTGCTACAGTATGACATGAAACTGGTAGACTCAAACCCAATCTGTATGAGAGCCTATTCTATTCCGTTCGCGAAGGAGAAGGCATTGAAAGAAGAAATAGATTATTTGTTGAAGGAGGGGATTATTTCACACAGTGAATCATCTTTTAGCTCCAGTGTAGTTTTGTTGAGAAAACCGTCTGGGGAACACAGACTGTGCATAGATTACAGGAAACTGAATGCTGTCACAGAAGGACAAGTGGACCCATTACCAGACACAAAACAGTTATTTGCCAGATTAAACAAGGCAAAATACTTTTCAAAGGTGGATCTTAGTAAAGGCTATTACCAGATTCCAGTGAAGCCTGAAGTGAGACCTTATTTGGCTTTTAGCACTTCGGATGGACATTATGAATTCAACATGCTACCATTCGGACTGAAAAATGCTCCGAGTGTATTTTCAAGGATGATGCGCAAATTGTTGGATCCCCTGAATAACCCATGTATCACGAATTTCATGGATGATATTCTCGTCGCCACAGAGACATTTGAAGAACACATTGACTCCCTAAAAATGTTATTTGATAGGCTTAGGGAGGCGAACTTAACTGCTAGGCCAACAAAATGTTGTATTGGATGCAAAGAGTTGGAATTCTTGGGACACACTGTATATCAGGGCAACATGACCCCTGACCCCAAGAACTTGGAAAAACTGCAGAGAGCACCTAGACCACAAACAAAAAAGGACGTGCGATCATTCGTGTCGTTATGTGGTTTTTACCAAAAATATATCAAAAATTTTAACTCAATATGTGCTCCTCTGACTGATTTGACTCGCAAGGGACATCCAGATAAAATAATTTGGACTGCGCAATGTGAATTAGCGTTCCAAGAGTTAAAGGAAAAACTCACTAGCAAGCCTATTCTCAAACTGCCTGATTTGACACAGGACTTTGTCGTAAGAACAGATGCAAGTAATGTAGGACTCGGGGCGGCTTTGTTGCAAAGATCATCTTCACCTGATGGGGAACTGAACCCAGTCGCTTATGCAAGCCGCAAATTGAATAAGGCGGAGCAAGGATATTCCACAAGCGAAAAAGAATGTTTAGCGTTAATATGGGCAATAAAGAAGTTTCAAATCTATCTGTATGGTAGGACTTTTGTGGTCCAGACGGATCATCAGCCCCTAGTATTCTTATCTCAGGCTAAGCATGAAAACGCAAGATTGTTGAGGTGGTCTTTATTACTGCAACCTTATCAGTTTAGTATTGAGTACATCCCAGGGTCATTGAATGTCGGTGCAGATTTCCTCAGTCGGCACCCCTGTGATCAAAATTAGAGTAGTGGTAGGCGTGAGGAGTAATTTTATCTATGTGTATCACTGGTTTTGGAACTTGCCGTAGGCATGTTTTCAAGTGGGGAGATGTGTGATAAATTTAACCGTGATACAACGTTAAAATATCTCCAAAGATAAAATGTAGGGATAAAAATAATGCGTAAGCTACTAGAAGACATGATCGCCCATGCCTCGGTTCACTACCCGCCATGAAAACTAACTTGTTAGACGTGAAGACAAACGTTTACCCTTGGAGACGGGAGGGAACGGAGATCAAAAAGAAAAAATATGACTGAACACGTGCTTGAAACTAGCAAGGCTAAAAAGACGCAATTGGTGGGGAAAGGAAAAAAAATTCACGTCCACAAGTTGACACAATGTAAAGAAATGGACAAAAGGGACCTTAGCTATTATACGCAACAGTCATTTCTTGGACGCTTTTACGATACTTAGTCCTTTTATTTGAATTCAGCGGCAAACGCATTACAGAAGATGCTCGAACATATTTCAAAAAAAAACAACTAACCTTGAAAAAGTAACTTTTTCTTAATAATAATGTTAGGAATATAAAACCTAGCTAGTCTGATAGCCCATCTTGAGCAGAGAAATAATATGCTTTCATTTATACAGACGGATAGATAATAATGAAGATATTGACAAAAGACTGTGTTGTTCATAACAGACGAGCGACTGCACTGTTAAAAAAATGTCACTAATTTTCAAAAATTGCGGCCTTGAGACTCAAGTGCTAAAATCTAGTTGGAATGAAAGAGAGGGGGAAATAGTGGAAAATTGTGGCTAAAAATAACTCTAGAGACCGATTCGTGTAGAAAGGCATGTAGAACCAAGCGTGTTTTTTTTATGAAAAAGCAAGTAGAGACAGACGGACCAACAGACAATAATACATACTTGACTGAGGTATGACTGAATTGACTTTTGGTAGGAGGTTTGAAATTTGAAAGGGGGAAAGTCGGTGATTGGCCACAGATAATCATATTATCGGCGCACAGACGCGCATTTTTGCCATTCAACATAAATTGTCCAGTAGTAGACACAGTAATTCTTCAGTGGTGTATTTCCCAGAAGCTAATTGCAATATTTAGAGGGACGCCATACTAGAGCCAGCAGCTCAGCTGAGTTTTGCTAGAATATAACTGTGTTCTCTATTTATAATTCTGGTAAGAATGAAAGTATTTCTTTGTATATTTTAATATTGTTTAATGTTTCGAGTGATTTGATACTGCCATATCAAAATCTATCCCTTACAACAAGTAAGGATTCGCTCTAGATCCCCAGCCCAAGTTCAGGGTCTAGAGACAAACAAAATACATAAACGCCAGCAAGGATTATGAAGGGCGGATCAAGTGTTGAGATCAGTGGAACATATCACCTATCTTATTCAATAGCAGGAAGCTAATGAACATATTTCAGAATATGTAGTCTTGGGGAACTAGTACTATGTGAAACCAACTTGGTAAGATGTGCTGTATGGTCAGAGAGATCTGACCCCATCTATGTGGTGTTGTTGTGTAGTGTTTGTGTGCAGAAGTGGCTCAGGAGGTAGAGTTCTGACACATGACCCAATACTTTTGTTGCAGAAGTGTGAGTTTCTGTTTGGCACCAAAGTGGTGTCAAATGCTGTGTTGATATATACAAGTGTGGACCAGTGCAGTCTAGTATTTTGTCAGAGCAGCCTTATATTGCCCCCAAGCACGGAGAGGTGGGGCCACCAGATTCCAGCACCAGAACTACTCAGTCAAGATACGTGAGCGTCTGGCCTGCTGGACCTTCACCAACTTATTTACTAACTAACACACCAACTATATTACCATCACTAGAACCCACAAAAATTTTGGGAAATAAAACTTGTATTACTCCCATCAGTGAATGGACAATGTTTGGTAGTCATAGACAGGGAGTGATGATATCACCCCAACAGCATATCTAGAAATAAGTTCTCCTGGGACTATCTTAAGATAATTACTATTAACCAGTCATTTGAAATACATATGTACACATTTTCTATTTTATTATGACATATATTCATGCATTTCATTCATAATTTCAAAACCTTTCATATGTTCTGACCAAAATAAAACCTTGGTTCAGAACAAATAAACTTAAAGAAAATTTAATATCAAAAATTTAAACAGCTTGAGTTAGTTCAGTGTATTATAAATTTTATTAATATTATTAGACTTATTAAATATCTGTGTGTGTGTGTATGTAATCTACCACAACACATTACATATCAGTACCCTAGATTTTAACGTAGCCACATTCATTAGTAAAAAAAGATATGTGTGAGGTCGTAAGTGGTAGCAAGAAGGGCCTTCTGTAAATTCACAGCTACATTTATCTCAGGAGCCTTCACAGCTGACCTCATGCATCACACTAGGTAATATCACAACCATACAGTACCATCAAATCCACTACATATATTGGGGTCTTGTCCAGGGATAATTAGCTTATCAGTAATATTAGGATCTCCTGGTGGGAGAATTAAATTAGGGGGACAAATTGTAAAAATTAAAAGTGTCCCTTAAAATAAAAGTTGGTGAATCTTCACAGCCAGTGGTAGTTAATTGATTAATTAATTAATTAGAATTACTTTAGTTATTAATTGGTTAGAGATTTATCTTGCTCATTGCTAAATTGTCTAAAAAGTATGGCGGAGCTGGCAAAGTTCAGATCAGCTGCTGTGCTAACGGCGAAGGATATGGGAATGGTGGTCAGGGTTTAATTCAATACGTAACTGCAGAATGTGATAAGTATATTGAAAGGGAAGATAGGAGGTTAGCTGAAGAGAAGAGGTTACAAATTGAGGCTGATTGAGAACTTAAGAGGCTGCAGATTGAGGCTGAGCAAAGGGACAGCAAAAAAAGCATCAGAAGCAGAGAAAATTGAAGGCCGAAAGGGAGGCAGCAGAAGAAAAAAAGGCCAAAAAGGGAAGCAGAAGAAAAAAATTGACTGCCGAAAGGGAGGCAGAAGATAGAAGGTTGCAAAGGGAGCACGAATTACGACTAAGGGAGCTGGAATTACAAGGCCATGCTCCTGAAAATGGTGCCAGCCCTTTTGCCTCAGATGCTACGCCTAGTCAGGGAGCCTCAACATCAGCTATGGGGTTTCATTTAGACCATTTTGTTGAGAAAGACGATGACATAGAGGGGTACCTCAGTCGTTTTGAATTATTAGCTACTACATATGGGTTAGAGAGAGAGAGAGGTGGAGTTTAAAGTTATCACAGGGACTGAGAGGTACTTCTTATGAAGTCTTCGCAAAAATGAACAGAGAAGACCAAGACAATTATGACATGTTAAAGCAGGCTTTGTTGTTAAGATACGAAAAAAAATGGTGAATTTTATCGTAAGAAATTTAGAAATGCCAAACTGTTGTCTGGGGAGACATACCACCAATTCTCTGCCAGACTGGAAACCTATTTGGAGAAATGGACTGCTCTGGGGAAGACCCAAGATCTTAAAGAGATGATCATGATAGAGCAATTGAGAGAGTCCATGGCTCCAGACTTGAGAAAATTTCTCATGGAACAAGGTGCAGAGAGGTTGGGGGAGGTTTTAAATGTCGCTGAGAGGTATCAGGCAGCCCAGGCAGAGGTAAGTGGTGCTAAAAAGAAGCACATAGACAATTTTAAAGCTCCACAGCAATTTAATAAATTTGATAATAGAGAACAGGGTAATAAAGGTAGGACAAACCTTGAACGGCCAAGAAATGACTATCGTGACAGAAACTCACAGTTCAATGACCAAAAATACAATGAAAGAAAACCGTTGAACCAAGGAAAAAGATGGTGCAAATGGTGCAAGAAAGATAACCATAACACCGAATTTTGTAGAAGGAAACCTTCAAACATTGCTGCAATGAAGTCGGGGACTCAAAGATTAAAGGTTAATCCTAATGGACAGCAGGAACCTTATCACCCCCCAGTTTGTGAGGATGTTATTTGTAATGGGGTCACCACAAGGTGCCTTTATGATACAGGTTTGGATTATGATTCAGTTGTGAAGTCTAGCCTAGTGGACCCAAGTCAGTATACCACAGAAACAGTGGAAATACAAGGGGCGACTAAGGACATACCACTCATGACACTTCCCATCGCAAGGATAACGGTGAAAACTCGCTATGTGGAAGGAGAAATCAGAGCAGCAGTGATAGATGAACCAATCTACCCTCTGATATTGGGGTGTAGATACGTCTTCTTGGGGAATCCCGAGAGACCTGTGATCATGGCGACAGTGCAGACCAGGTCACAGAAAAAGGAGGAAGAAGGTGAACCTATAAATGCTCATCCAGAGGAGATGAGGAAGGCGCAGGCTGAGGATAAGACCCTTAAGCCATGTTTCAAAAAATTGCCCAAATGCCACACACCTCCAAGCAAGGGAGAGTACTTTGTGAAGAACAAATTATTATACAGGAAGACAGGAACTAGATCCACTGGTCACGGACAGTTGGTTCTTCCCAAGATATATAGGGCAAATTTGATAAGGAGCTTACATGTTGGAAAAGATGGTGACCATGAGAAAGTCGGTACCATCTGCCAAAAGATTGCTCGAAAATACTATTGGCCCGACGTAAATGTCGATATTGAGAACTTTGTAGAAGCATGTGGCATATTTCATGAGGGAACACCCACAAAGGGACAAAATGTGCAGGACCTAGAAACGCCACAGGGCAAATTTAGGCCTGGAAGGAAAACTAATTATACTCAGGTAGACAAAGTGGAATGGGAGCCCCCTTTTCACACCCAGTCTTCACTTGAATGGATTAACATGGCCACTATGCGACGAGTACAAAGAGTAAATTTTACCCAGGATAAGATGACAATCCCTCGGTCAGACTTATATAAACTGGAAGAACAGAAAAGAGAGCGAAGATCTCTCATAAGCAATCTAAAGTGGGGTGACAAACCCAAGAAAAAAATTGGTAGTGGTCGATTTGTGAGTGATGATTCTAGGAAGAAAAGTCCTCACTATAATGCTTCTAATGGACGGGACCCGATGGGTGCCATGAAAAATAAATATGGAAAATTAAAAATCCAGATGTAGCATTATTAAGGACCTGGACAGATGAGAAGGCAGAAGAGACTGTTACCTCATCTTATCAATACGTGAACGAACTGACCACTCGTTTGAAAGCTGGATGGAAACTGGCAAATGATAATTTGAAACAAGCCAGGAAGAAACATGCAGCATATTTTAATAGGAAGGCAAAGGACAGAGAACTAGCTGTGGGAGAGAAGGTGCTGCTTCTACTACCCGGTAGCCAGAATAAATTACAAATTGGATGGCAAGGTCCATATACGGTTCTAGAGAAGGTGTCTAGAACAAACTATAAAATTGACAAAAAGGGGAAGGAGAAAGTTTATCATGTAAACCTTTTAAAGAAGTATCTGGACAGACCACTCCAGGAAAGCACCCCCTTACTGACCTTGGCTATCGCAACTCAAATGCAAAAGGAACCACTCACCTCACATGAATACCCATTACATCCTTGTGAAACAGCAGCACAGGTAAAAGTCAGTAAGCACCTGACTAAAAACCAGAGGGAGAGAGTTCAACAGGTTCTGGAGGAACATACAGATGTATTAACAGATAAACCAGGACATACAAATTTGCTACAGTATGACATGAAACTGGTAGACTCAAACCCAATCTGTATGAGAGCCTATTCTATTCCGTTCGCGAAGGAGAAGGCATTGAAAGAAGAAATAGATTATTTGTTGAAGGAGGGGATTATTTCACACAGTGAATCATCTTTTAGCTCCAGTGTAGTTTTGTTGAGAAAACCGTCTGGGGAACACAGACTGTGCATAGATTACAGGAAACTGAATGCTGTCACAGAAGGACAAGTGGACCCATTACCAGACACAAAACAGTTATTTGCCAGATTAAACAAGGCAAAATACTTTTCAAAGGTGGATCTTAGTAAAGGCTATTACCAGATTCCAGTGAAGCCTGAAGTGAGACCTTATTTGGCTTTTAGCACTTCGGATGGACATTATGAATTCAACATGCTACCATTCGGACTGAAAAATGCTCCGAGTGTATTTTCAAGGATGATGCGCAAATTGTTGGATCCCCTGAATAACCCATGTATCACGAATTTCATGGATGATATTCTCGTCGCCACAGAGACATTTGAAGAACACATTGACTCCCTAAAAATGTTATTTGATAGGCTTAGGGAGGCGAACTTAACTGCTAGGCCAACAAAATGTTGTATTGGATGCAAAGAGTTGGAATTCTTGGGACACACTGTATATCAGGGCAACATGACCCCTGACCCCAAGAACTTGGAAAAACTGCAGAGAGCACCTAGACCACAAACAAAAAAGGACGTGCGATCATTCGTGTCGTTATGTGGTTTTTACCAAAAATATATCAAAAATTTTAACTCAATATGTGCTCCTCTGACTGATTTGACTCGCAAGGGACATCCAGATAAAATAATTTGGACTGCGCAATGTGAATTAGCGTTCCAAGAGTTAAAGGAAAAACTCACTAGCAAGCCTATTCTCAAACTGCCTGATTTGACACAGGACTTTGTCGTAAGAACAGATGCAAGTAATGTAGGACTCGGGGCGGCTTTGTTGCAAAGATCATCTTCACCTGATGGGGAACTGAACCCAGTCGCTTATGCAAGCCGCAAATTGAATAAGGCGGAGCAAGGATATTCCACAAGCGAAAAAGAATGTTTAGCGTTAATATGGGCAATAAAGAAGTTTCAAATCTATCTGTATGGTAGGACTTTTGTGGTCCAGACGGATCATCAGCCCCTAGTATTCTTATCTCAGGCTAAGCATGAAAACGCAAGATTGTTGAGGTGGTCTTTATTACTGCAACCTTATCAGTTTAGTATTGAGTACATCCCAGGGTCATTGAATGTCGGTGCAGATTTCCTCAGTCGGCACCCCTGTGATCAAAATTAGAGTAGTGGCAGGCGTGAGGAGTAATTTTATCTATGTGTATCACTGGTTTTGGAACTTGCCGTAGGCATGTTTTCAAGTGGGGAGATGTGTGATAAATTTAACCGTGATATAACGTTAAAATATCTCCAAAAGATAAAATGTAGGGATAAAAATAATGCGTAAGCTACTAGAAGACATGATCGCCCATGCCGCGGTTCACTACCCGCCATGGAAACTAACTTGTTAGACGTGAAGACAAAACGTTTACCCTTGGAGACGGGAGGGAACGGAGATCAAAAAGAAAAAAATATGACTGAACACGTGCTTGAAACTAGCAAGGCTAAAAAGACGCAATTGGTGGGGAAAGGAAAAAAAAATTCACGTCCACAAGTTGACACAATGTAAAGAAATGGACAAAAGGGACCTTAGCTATTATACGCAACAGTCATTTCTTGGACGCTTTTACGATACTTAGTCCTTTTATTTGAATTCAGCGGCAAACGCATTACAGAAGATGCTCGAACATATTTAAAAAAAAAAAAAAAACAACTAACCTTGAAAAAGTAACTTTTTCTTAATAATAATGTTAGGAATATAAAACCTAGCTAGTCTGATAGCCCATCTTGAGCAGAGAAATAATATGCTTTCATTTATACAGACGGATAGATAATAATGAAGATATTGACAAAAGACTGTGTTGTTCATAACAGACGAGCGACTGCACTGTTAAAAAAATGTCACTAAATTTCAAAAATTGCGGCCTTGAGACTCAAGTGCTAAAATCTAGTTGGAATGAAAGAGAGGGGGAATAGTGGAAAATTGTGGCTAAAAATAACTCTAGAGACCGATTCGTGTAGAAAGGCATGTAGAACCAAGCGTGGTTTTTATGAAAAAGCAAGTAGAGACAGACGGACCAACAGACAATAATACATACTTGACTGAGGTATGACTGAATTGACTTTTGGTAGGAGGTTTGAAATTTGAAAGGGGGAAAGTCGGTGATTGGCCACAGATAATCATATTATCGGCGCACAGACGCGCATTTTTGCCATTCAACATAAATTGTCCAGTAGTAGACACAGTAATTCTTCAGTGGTGTAGTTCCCAGAAGCTAATTGCAATATTTAGAGGGACGCCATACTAGAGCCAGCAGCTCAGCTGAGTTTTGCTAGAATATAACTGTGTTCTCTATTCCTAATTCTGGTAAGAATGAAAGTATTTCTTTGTATATTTTAATATTGTTTAATGTTTCGAGTGATTTGATACTGCCATATCAAAATCTATCCCTTACAACAAGTAAGGATCGCTCTAGATCCCCAGCCCAAGTTCAGGGTCTAGAGACAAACAAAATACATAAACGCCAGCAAGGATTATGAAGGGCGGATCAAGTGTTGAGATCAGTGGAACATATCACCTATCTTATTCAATAGCAGGAAGCTAATGAACATATTTCAGAATATGTAGTCTTGGGGAACTAGTACTATGTGAAACCAACTTGGTAAGATGTGCTGTATGGTCAGAGAGATCTGACCCCGTCTATGTGGTGTTGTTGTGTAGTGTTGTTTACAGAAGTGGCTCAGGAGGTAGAGTTCTGACACATGACCCAATACTTTTGTTGCAGAAGTGTGAGTTTTTGTTTGGCACCAAAGTGGTGTCAAATGATGTGTTGATATATACAAGTGTGGACCAGTGCAGTCTAGTATTTTGTCAGAGCAGCCTTATATTGCCCCCAAGCACGGAGAGGTGGGGCCACCAGATTCCAGCACCAGAACTACTCAGTCAAGATACGTGAGCGTCTGGCCTGCTGGACCTTCACCAACTTATTTACTAACTAACACACCAACTATATTACCATCACTAGAACCCACACAAATTTTGGGAAATAAAACTTGTATTACTCCCATCAGTGAAGGGACAATGTTTGGTAGTCATAGACAGGGAGTGATGATATCACCCCAACAGCATATCTAGAAATAAGTTCTCCTGGGACTATCTTAATATAATTACTATTAACCAGTCATTTGAAATACATATGTACACATTTTCTAGTTTATTATGACATATATTCATGCATTTCATTCATAATTTCAAAACCTTTCATATGTTCTGACCAAAATAAAACCTTGATTCAGAACAAATAAACTTAAAGAAAATTTAATATCAAAAATTTAAACAGCTTGAGTTAGTTCAGTGTGTTATAAATTTTATTAATATTATTAGACTTATTAAATATCTGTGTGTGTGTGTGTATGTAATCTACCACAACACATTACATATCAGTACCCTAGATTTTAACGTAGCCACATTCATTAGTAAAAAAGATATGTGTGAGGTCGTAAGTGGTAGCAAGAAGGGCCTTCTGTAAATTCACAGCTACATTTATCTCAGGAGCCTTCACAGCTGACCTCATGCATCACACTAGGTAATATCACAACCATACAGTACCATCAAATCCACCACAGAAAGAACAAGCAGGATTTAGAAAGAACAGAAGATGTGTAGACCATATATTCACTCTCAGGAACATTATAGAGCAGTGCTCAGAATGGCAAAGACAGCTTTACATAAATTTTGTTGATTTTGAAAAGGCTTTTGACAGCATACATAGGGACAGTTTATGGAAAATACTGAGGGCTTATGGAATTCCAAGCTGCATAGTGTCAATCATAAAAAGCCTCTATGCCAACTTTACGTGTAGTGTTGGGCAGAGCAACCTAACCTTCGAGGTGAAGACAGGAGTACGACAGGGATGCCCCTTATCAACCACTCTATTTTTAACAGTCATAGACTGGGTGATGCGCCAGACAACAGAGGGCAGTCCAAGAGGAATAAGATGGACTACATTTTCTTCATTGGAAGATCTGGAATATGCAGATGACATTGCACTGCTGGCACATTCACATCAACACATCCAGGAAAAAACGGATAGACTTAATAAATTTAGCCAGCAGGTGGGCTTGAACATCAATTTAAAGAAGTCTGAGGTCATGACGCTCAATGTGAGCAACCCTGAGCCCATATCAGTAAGGAATCAGCAACTGGTACAGACAGATACCTTCACATACCTAGGAAGCATAGTAACACCAGACGGTGGGGCAGGCAAAGACATCAACATCAGAATGAATAAGGCAAGAACAGCCTTCTTTAGCCTAAATAACATCTGGAAGTCCTCCCAGTACAGCACAAGCACAAAGTTAAGATTATACCAGAGTTGCGTGCTTTCTGTGCTTCTCTATGGTGCGGAATGCTGGAGAGTCACAGAGAAGGAAATGTCAAAATTGTCCTCTTTTCACACAACATGCCTAAGAAAAATTCACCGCATCTTTTGGCCGAATACCATCACCAACCAAGATCTGCTTACTTGTAGCAAGCAAGAGGACATGCACACCATCATAGCTGGCAGACGCTGGAGCTGGGTTGGTCATGTCCTCAGAAGAGACCCCGATGCCATCACAAGAACAGCTATGCTTTGGACCCCTGAAGGAAAGCGGAAGAGAGGCCGACCAAAAACAACTTGGCGGAGGACTGTGGAGGCTGAGATGCAAAGAATGAACCAGAGATGGGGCACTGTACGAAGGATGGCCACCGACCGTGCAAAGTGGAATCAATTTGTTGTTGCCCTACAAGACGCCACTAGGCGTGATGGCCACTGACTGCTTTGACGGTCGGTGGTTAAGGATCGAAGAAGAAGAAGAAGTTTTGGTGTGCCATAATTCTAACATATAGAAGAAAGGAGATTGGCATGGTAATTATTGGAAAAAAAAGTAAAATGAAAGAAATGTTGATTTAAAAAAAATTACTTTCATGTTTACATATTTGTTCTGAGCTTGTGTTTGAGTGAGATGCTGTGCCTTATGTAGATCTAAATTAGTGTGTCGTCTCTTGCTAGTCATCCATTTATTTTAGTACCACTCAGCTTCCTGCGGATTATATAACTTCAATAAATTCACGCCACTCTTTCTTATTCTGTCCTGTCACTTTAAGGTCTGCCAGTGTTTTATTTATCTTTTTTAATTATGCCCCAAATGTTCCTCTCTATATGTGTTGTATGTTATTACTAGTTCTATTACCATGTGGGCATGAGAACATGGATTGCCTTGTAAGGCTATCTTATCGTTTCCTCAGTGTCTGCCTTATTTAACACCAACGTATTTTCTTAATCTCTTGTACCACTAGTGCGCAAGTCAGGCAAAACCCATATGTGCTCAGTTGTCGTCAGAAAAAGTCGAAGGGTATGAATGCTAATTGTTCCTGTAGCGCTGATTGTATAAACGAAAGACACATCCTTGCTAGTCTTATATTCGATACCAAATTCCAACAGTGTTAGCCTTGTTGATATATCGACTGCTGTGTCGTTCTCTAATAGCCAATCATCAATTGTCCTTAATATCTGTCACGAGGCGAAAAGGTGAATTAACTGTTTTCATGTTTTTTTTTTTTTTTTTTCGTTTATCGGAGATCCTCACTATAGTATTATTTACAGACTACATATTACATCATCACTTGGACACGTGGAGGATAGACGCATGGGAGGATAATTACATAACAACATTCTTTAAAACACTGGGGAAAGACTCGATACAACCATTGTCACAACAATCCGTGAACATGAGTCTTGAATTATCATATCATTCTTCACACAGACCAGGCTGAAGTGCTTTTCTCAGACCATAGAAATAATTCGAGTGTACATCGTATAACTCAGGAGATATGATGAAAATCTCCATTTGTTTAGTTAATTTAATTGAAAAATTGCGACTTGACAGTGGCAAGTGCAATCGCTTGTGCCTGGGTGAACATGTTTAAGTATACATACAACTCATTACAAATGATAGTAAATATATATAAATGATTACATCACCATCCACTCCCTGCTCCACTCGGAATCTATGGTTACCTATGCTGTTGGTTCTCTGTGAGAACTAGCACGAAGCAATCACCAGCGCTTTGCTGTGGTGGTTCATGAATATATCATGTTCACAGGCTGAGATTGTCAGCCTCGTATGGACCTGTATAACCATCAGAAAGTTCAAACATGTCAAATTCAAAGTATAAAATATGTTACAACTTAACGCAAACTAGTTGGGAACTCTAAACTTCTTGTTCAGTAGAATAGTCTTGGCAACTTGATAAAGATGCATCGAACACGCGTCAGGGTAATTCGGAGTTTGAGACCAAACGTACAACTGGCAGGGATGGACGTGTGAGAGGATAGGTCAGACGTGTATACAAACCAGCGCGCTACATGGACAATCATAATTTATATCCTTCGACAATTTATAAGGGAGACTGATCACCTATAGGTTTGCCTGGAGTCTAATGATGTCGATTCTGAACCACAAAAACCAAGTAGTTTTATGTTCTTTTTTCATTTTTCATCTTTGCCTTCCAGTCTCATTGTGTACACGCCTCTGATGTCAGTGTGTCCACTTCGATATTTTTTTTTTCTATCAACAGGTGGAGAATATAAACACAAGTCTGACATTTCTAGCTACGCTCGGGGTCAGTGTGGAAGGGGTCAGTGCCAAAGGTCAGTGCAATGTTTATGGTGTGGAAAATGCTTGGTACAAAGAAGCATTATAATGGTGGAAAACGCATTCGCTGTTCGGCACGTGTGGTCTCAGTTTAAAATGAAAGTGTGGCGAATTTCTGTTAAATAATTTTTTATGAAGTAGAGAAATCATGTACGTTTCTCATGTGAACCTCGTTTGAGTACTAATTGTGTAGCTGCTACTTACAGTACACTGCTGGTACAGTATATAATTGCTTAAAACAGGCAAAGGTAGCCACATAGCAGATACTGCCGTCACTAAGTTGTGAGCTGTGGCTTGTAGGAAATCTGTGGTGGTCACTAAGTTGTGAGCCATGGCGTGTAGGAAATCTGTGGTGGTCACTAAGTTTTGGGCCATGACGTAGGAAATCTGTGGTGGTCATTAAGTGGTGGATCATGACTTGTAGGAAATCTCTGGTGGTCACTACGTTGTGGGTCATGACTTGTAGGAAATCTGAGGTGGTCACTACGTTGTGGGTCATGACTTGTAGGAAATCTGTGGTGGTCACTAAGTTGTTGGCTATGGCGTGTAGGAAATCAGTGGTGGTCACTATGTTTTACGCCATGACTTGAAGGAAATCTGTGATGGTAACTATGTTTTACGCCATAACGTGTAGGAAATCTATGGCGGTCACTAAGTTGTGGGTCATGACGTGTAGAAAATCTGACGTGGACATTACGTTGTTGGCATCGACGTGTAAGAAATCTGTGGTGGTCACTATGTTATGGGAGTTGGTGTGTAGGAAATCTGTGGTGGACACTAAGTTGTGGGCCATGACGTGTAAGAAATCTGTGGTGGTCACTATGTTGTGAGCCACGACGTGTACAAAATCTGTGGTGGTCACTACGTTTTGAGATTTGACGTGTAGGAAATCTGTGTTGGACTAAGATGTGGGAATTGACGTGTAGGAAATCTGTGGTGGACTAAGTTGTGGGTATTTACGTGTAGGAAATCTGAGGTGGACTAAGTTGTAGGAGCTGACGTGTAGGAAATCTGTGGTGGACTAAGTTGTGGGAGTTGACGTGTAGGAAATCTGTGGTTGACTAGGTTTTATGTATTTAAGTTAGTTGCTTATCCTTTACAGGACGTGGCAATCAACCCCAGCTTTTATTGGCTGTTTGTGATTTTTCTAGGCAATTTTTTCATTCAGTAGTTTGCCATTGCTTTCTGAACGGCACGGCGCTTATACCATTGTTAAAAATCCACACAAAGCGATCTCCTTCCAAACCGCCTGCAGCAGGTTTCGAACCTGTTATATCTGGATTATGAAACTGCGTTCATATCCATTAGGCCACAGACGCTGTGGGTATTTACGTGTAGGAAATCTGTGGTGGACTAAGTTCTAGGAGCTGACGTGTAGGAAATCTGTGGTGGACTAAGTTGTTGGTATTTACATGTAGGAAATCTGTGGCGGACTAAGTTGTGGGAGTTTACGTGTAGGAAATTTTTGGTGGACTAAGTTGTGGGACATGACGTGTAAGAAATCTGTGGTGATACTAAGTTGTGAGCCATGACGTGTAAAAAATCTGTGGTGGTCACTAAATTGTGGGAGTTGACGTGTAGGAAATCTGAGTTGGACACTAAGTTGTGGGCCATGACGTGACTTGGACTAAGATGAAGTAACTTTTAAGCATAAACAAGGCTCCCATATGTGCCAATCAACAGACAGATGATATATACGCTTATCATTAAATACACTTATCATTCAGTAAAATCAAAATACGTGTATCATCATCGTCGTCATCATGATCATCATAACCATCACCACAACCATCATTATGATTACCACCACCACCATGATCATCATCATCTTTATCATCATCAATATCACCATAATTACCATTACAACCACCATCATCATCAAAATCATTATCACCACCATCATTACCACCACCACCACCATCTTCAGCATCATCAACACCTTTTAGTTCCAAGTGGAGCACAGGTCCTCATAAAACATGCCAAGTCCTCCTATCCTGGGCCATCCGTTCAAGGTCTTTCCTTGTCTGTTAAACCTTCATCATGTCTGTCTCCAGGTCTGTCTCCAGGTCTGTCTCCAGGTCTGTCTCCAGGTCTGTCTCCAGTTCTGTCTCCAGGTCTGTCTCCAGGACTGTCTTCAGGTCTGTCTCAGGACTGTCTCCGGGTCTGTCTCCAGGTCTGTCTCCAGGTCTGTACTCCAGATTTTGGGGTCTCCCTCTATTTCTCCTTCCCTGAGGGTTCCAGAACAGGGACAGCCTTGTAATGCTATTAACTGTTTCTCTCAAGGTGTGTCAATCAAACGTCAGTGTCTTGTCCTCACTCCCTGCTCCACTGATATTTGTGTGGTTCTTGTGATCAGTTCCACATTGATTATATTCTCATAAAATGGCTACCCTCTTCTTCTGCACAATCAGCCATTTATGAGAGTGAATTTGTCTAGTTGTATTGTTTTTGTTCTCCATGTTTCACAGCCATACAATAGGACAGACTTGATATTTTAGTTGAAGATTCTTATTTTTCCCCTCTGTTTGGCTTGATTTCTTTTGATTTCTATATATTTCCTAATGCCGTGAAAGCTCTTCGTCACTTTTGTATCCTTATTAGATATCACGGCCTGTCTCAACAACTCTCTTTATATTTCTGCCAAGATATGCGTATACTTGATAATGTATTGATGATGGGAGTACATTTTACATTTACGTACACAACGTCTAAATACACAACAAGTAAAATTAAACTCAATTTTTGTGTTCACAAACGTCACTGCGTGGACATGACTAAGGGAACGCAGCATCTTCGACCTTGAAACATTGCAAATTGATTTTTGGATGGTGCCGAAAATAAAAAGAAAAGTGTATAAAGTTCATGGACACTGGAGATATAAATTTTCAGCCGAATCTCGGCAGCGGTTAACAAACCGGCAATGACGCGTGAGATTTGGCTCGTCGCGGTAGAGAAATGTTGGCATTTAGATGAGGTCACACATTTATCTTACAAATAGTTTTTAAGACGCGTTCTAGACAACACAATTTTAATTATAAGCTAATCTTACAATAGCTGATGATGTTTATATGTTTATGTGACTGTATACTGGACAGATATGGAATTAATAAATGGATTCAGTGAATGAATGTCCCGTGACGTTCCCGCGTGTCTTTGGCGAGATTAAGAATGAACAGGATTACTACACACTCAGGCATGTCGTACTAGGCAGCGAATATGAGGTTGTGCATAGAGCTGGCAGCAACATCATGTCAAATAAATTGTTACATATATGCCCGCTACATGATCACGTGACTACAGTAGTGGTTCCCGACTCCGTCAGGATCACAAACCAAAAAAATGATGAGTGAATGCATAAATAAATGTCTTTCCTTGGAGCACGCATGAAGCCAAGGTACTTCACCTTCACTAGCAGTAGTGGATTCTGTATCAACGTATTTTATATGATTAAAGTGCTAGCTCCATCATAGAAGCCTTAAACGAGTGTTTGGACAGGCATTAATAATAATAATTAAGCAAAGATGAGAAGTTTACGGTTACGGAGGAGAGAGGTTAACACAAGCTTGAGTTGTTATTGGAGAAAGTTTAATTATTATGATTTAATAAGAGTGAAGATCTGCTTCAAAGATGCCTAACATATGATGAACAGACAAAGCGCATATGGTCGTCACCAGTACAATTCCTGGAAAAGATCCATGGAGATAGAAATAGCCTTACGCTGACTACTACTTACTTTGAACATATTCAAGATGACGTCTGCGAGTGTACAAAGAAGAAGAAGTTTAATAAGAGTGAACGAAAATAAGTTGTTATGTCTGCCAAGGACGAGGCACAAAGAAATGGCCTACATTTAACCACAAAGCCTTCGTCGGGGACACACAAACTCAAAAAATAAATAAATAAATAAGACAGCGAGAACTTATCTATAAGCATTAAAAAAAATACTTGTCTTAAACGGACATCGCTGTTCTCAGTAGAGTATAGTCCAGTAAGAAATACTGTCTTGACTATCCGGAAAACTAAAAACCATAGTAAAAGTAGCTAGTGAAAAAAGAAACGAGCGGCGAAAACAACCAATTAAAACAGGGCTTGGTGAGGAGGTTGAGCGGTTCAAACTATGGGAGGAGTTTAGCGGTTCAAACTATGGGAGGAGAATTTAGTCAGGAGGTTAAAACAAGGATAGAGATCCCGTTACATGCCCATTGAGGCATACTGGGAATGTGGTGTTAGGCCCATATTTTCTTGACCATCGGCACACTAGGAGTGATGTGGTGAGTATCACGCAAGTCGCCTTAATTCCCAGAGTTACTATGGTACCAAATTAATGGGGGCTGGGCCTACGCCGGAGCCGTGTGCGGTCTAAAATATCCGACCTCAACTGGGGATCGAACTGAGCCACCACTGAGCTCGGAAGCCACTGCACTAACCATTGTGCTACCGCGGCAAGGAGAGTTAAATAGCTGGTGTTATTACACGTATTTTTTTTTTCTTAAGTCGCATTTACTACAACGGTAAAACGTAAAATTTTCAACAAAGGTGTTGTCACATCTTTAGCTTCCACAACAGCTTATGAGCCCCAAGTCACTCCTGGGGCCCTCCGATGAACGAACGAACGAACTGAATTTTCGAAGGGTTAAGAATTGGGCGCGCAGGCCCGTCTAACATTCTGCCCTTCCACTCTCATTTATCTTGCATATTATATCCTGTCATTCCCACATGTTACTTAAAGCATTAATATGAAGGTATGCAACATTATAGAGGTAATATGACAGCTTACGTTTACAATTTGAAATCATAATCAAAATTAAGAAATTTTCATTAAACAAACATAAATTAAATTTTTAAAATAAAATTTATAAAAGTAAATACAAAAAATAAAAAACATATACATTTACATATAAAATTAAATTAAATTAAAAAAAAATTAAAAAATTAACATTAAATTAAAATTAGACAAAGAAAGAACAGGTCCACTGTACGTGAAGGCATTTAGTAAACATGGGAGATGGCAGCAGATCTACGTGGCAGATGGCAGCAGATCTACGTGGGAGATGGCAGCAGATCTACATGAGAGATGGCAGCAGATCTACATGAGAGATTGCAACAGATCTACATGGGAGATGGCAGCAGATCTACATGAGAGATGGCAGCAGATCTACATGGGAGATGGCAGCAGATCTACATGAGAGATGGCAGCAGATCTACATGAGAGATGGCAGCAGATCTACATGGGAGATGGCAGCAGATCTACATGAGAGATGGCAGCAGATCTACGTGAGAGATGGCAGCAGATCTACGTGGGAGATAGCAGCATATCTACTGGGAGATAGCAGCAGATCTACATGAGAGATGGCAGCAGATCTACATGGGAGATGGCAGCAGATCTACGTGGGAGATGGCAGCAGATCTACGTGAGAGATGGCAGCAGATCTACATGAGAGATGGCAGCAGATCTACATGAAAGATGGCAGCAGATCTACATGAGAGATGGCAGCAGATCTACATGAGAGATGGCAGCAGATCTACATGGGAGATGGCAGCAGATCTACATGAGAGATGGCAGCAGATCTACGTGAGAGGTAGCAGCAGATCTACATGAGAGATGGCAGCAGATCTACATGGGAGATGGCAGAAGATCTACGTGGGAGATGGCAGCAGATCTACGTGAGAGATGGCAGCAGATCTACGTGACAGATGGTAGCAGTCTACATGAGAGATGGCAGCAGATCTACATGAGAGATGGCAGCAGATCTACATGAGAGATGGCAGCAGAACTACATGAGTGATGGTAGCAGATCTACATGAGAGATGGCAGCAGATCTACATGAGAGATGGCAGCAGATCTACATGAGAGATGGCAGCAGATCTACATGAGAGATGGCAGCAGATCAACGTGGGAGATGGCAGCAGATCTACATGAGAGATGGCAGCAGATCTACGTGAGAGATGGCAGCAGATCTACATGAGAGATGGCAGCAGATCTACATGAGAGATGGCAGCAGATCTACATGGGAGATGGCAGCAAATCTACGTGAGAGATGGCAGCAGATATACATGGGAGATGGCAGCAGATCTACATGGGAGATGGCAGCAGATCTACATGAGAGATGGCAGCAGATCTACATGGGCGATGGCAGGAGATCTACGTGGGAGATGGCAGAAGATCTACATGGACGATGGCAGAAGATCTACATGGGAGATGGCAGCAGATCTACATGGGCGATAGCAGCAGATCTAAATGAGACATGGCAGCAGATCTACATGAGAGATGGCAGCAGATCTACATAAGGATAGCAGCAGATCTACATGGGAGATGACAGAAGATCTACATGGGGATGGCAGTAGATCTATATGGGATATTGCAGCAGATCTACATTGGGATGGCAGCAGATCTACATGAGAGATGGCAGCAGATCTACATGGGGATGGCAGCAGATCTACATGGGAGATGGCAGCAGATCTACATGGGAGATGGCAGCAAATCTACGTGAGAGATGGCAGCAGATATACATGGGAGATGGCAGCAGATCTACATGGGAGATGGCAGCAGATCTACATGAGAGATGGCAGCAGATCTACATGGGAGATGGCAGCTGATCTACATGGAATATGGCAGCAGATCTACATGGGAGATGGCAGCAGATCTACATGGGAGATGGCAGCAGATCTACATGAGAGAAGGCAGCATATCTACATGAGAGATTGCAGCAGATCTACATGAGAGATGGCAGCAGATCTACATGGGCGATGGCAGCAGATCTACATGAGAAATGGCAGCAGATCTTCATGGGAGATGGCAGCAGATCTACACGGGAGATGGCAGCAGATCTACATGGGCGATAGCAGCAGATCTACATAGGCGATGGCAGCAGATCTACATGGGCGATGGCAGCAGATCTACATGGGCGATGGCAGAAGATGTACATGGGCGATGGCAGCAGATCTACGTGGGCGATGGCAGCAGATCTACATGAGAGATGGCAGCAGATCTACATGAGAGATAGCAGCAGATCTACATGGGAGATTGCAGCAGATCTACATGGGGATGGCAGCAGATCTACATGGGATATGGCAGCAGATCTACATGGGAGATGGCAGCAGATCTACAAGGGGATGGCAGCAGATCTACGTGAGAGATGGCAGCAGAACTACATGAGAGATGGCAGCAGATCTACATGGAAGATGGCAGCAGATCTACACGAGAGATGGCGGCAGATCTACATGAGAGATGGCAGCAGATCTTCATGGGCGATGGCAGCAGATCTACATGGGCGATGGCAGCAGATGTACATGATAGATAGCAGCAGATCTACATGGGAGATGGCAGCAGATGTACATGATAGATAGCAGCAGATCTACATGGGAGATGGCAGCAGATTTACATGGGCGAGTGACATATCCAGAAAGTATCAGAACATCTCGAAGACGGCCAGATATAGTGCTGCATTCCTCATCATCGCTGCACATTATAATGATTGAGCTGACGTGCCATCTGAATCCAGATTGTAATGACGTCATCATCGAGCGGCGTACGTTGCACTTTTCCTTAGGCCTGTGGCCCAGTGCACCGATTTCAACGGACATTTATGTAGGGTCGCCTTCCTTAGCCTTTGATTGTCCCCAGCCTACCTGCAAGGCAGCAGTGTGGTCTCTCTGTTTGATAGGTTTCTAAAAAACGTGTAGAAAAATCGCTACCGTCAAAAATTAAGTCGCCATATTGGCAAGGGAAGATCACTTTCGAGGAGACAAAGAATTTTATCAGAATCAGATACAGAAACACATGGGATGTAGAGCATCCAGGTCACACAAGATGATGCATACTGCCTGCTCAACAGAAGAGAATAAGTGGTAATTTTCAGACTCCGCACTGGCCACAACAGATTGAGTTACCATCTATTCAACAAGCTAAAGATAGAAACTACCGAGCAGTGTAACTGTGACACTGATAAAATGATTGCTGAACGTTTGCTTCAAAGTTTCCCATCATATGCGGAACAGAGAAAGCGCATATGGCCGACACCAGTACCATTCGTGGAAAAGCTCTACAGAGATTCAAATAGCCTCAAACTGACTACTGCTTTCTTTGAAAACATTCAAGTGGGCGTCTGAGAGTGTACGAAGAAGAAGGAGAATCCGGATTGGACAAGCAGCACTCGTTCAAAGTGGCCAAGTATATACTGAAGCACATTAAAAACGCACCACTATTATATATACTGATGCCGAGAAGCTGGAAAAAAAAGGTGTGGGAATGGATTTTCCCCGTGTTTGTCATGAGGTAGAGAGCGAATGGCTGCTGGAATGGAAAGTGCATGATTCAACCCACGGGTTTGTGTACAGACTACATGAAAACAATGAAAGTTACACGTGCAACACGATTCCCAACAGCTATGATCCTGACAATGTGTACGCGTTGTGGCAGTATACTGGGTATAAAAAGGCCGTTGAGACAAAACACCCAGTACATGTGCTTGAAATGCCACGACTATCTGAAAACGACCGACAACGAGCCATTGGTATGTTGGAGACCGGAATGAGCTCGCGGGCCATTACCAGAAGGATGAATTGCCACCACAGCACTATTGTACGTCTCAATGAACGTTACGGAACCACTGGCAGTGCCCGGGATAGACTTCGTAGTGGCCAACCACGAGTTACTACCCCTGCGCAAGATCGTCATATCGTGCTGAGTCACCTAAGGAATCGTTCTCTCCCGGCAAGTCAAACAGCAAGAGCAATAGTGGGTAGACGTGGGCAAGTCTCTCGAATGACAGTCATACGACGACTCAGAGATACAGGCCTTACTGCAAGACGACCGTATGTTGGGCCAAACTTGACTCACAGACATCTTCAGCAGCGCCTGCAATGGGCAGAGCAACATGTCAGATGGACTAGACTGCAGTGGAATGCTGTCCTATTCACAGACAAGAGCAGATTCAACATATCCTTTGCTGATGGACGTATGCGGATTTGGCGACGGTGTGGAGAGCGGTTTGCAGATTGCTGTGTTCGTCAGAACAACCGATTTGGAGGTGGCAGTATTCTAATTTGGGGAGGATTCAGTTTTCACCATCGCTTGCCTCTTCACGTCTTCCGTGGACATGTTAATGCTGTGACATATCGAGATGAGGTTCTGGATGCATTGGTTGCTCCTGCATTCACAAATTATCCAGACTTGCAGATTCTCCAGCAGGATAACGCACGTGCGCACACCGCATGCATTACGCAGCAATATCTACAGAAGCAGAACATTGTGACGATTGATTGGCCTGCCCTATCACCAGACACATCCCCTATAGAACATCTGTGGGACGAGCTTGGACGCAGAGTCTACAGGCAAGGTTCTCCAGCTAATCTGTGTGGTAAAGTGGGATATTATAAATATTTATAGGGGACTTAGTGTACTGACTGAGATCAGCTGTGAAGGTATCTGTATCTAATAAGGGTAGTGTATTACAGATGACCTTACTTGCTACCACATATTTATACCTCAGTCAGAATTATTCTGGAATATTGTGATGACTACGTTGAATGTCTAGGGTATGTATATGATGAAGTGTAAGTCACAACAACAACAGACAGATAAACAATTTAATTTATTCCACCACACGTGACAACACTGTGACACTCACACACATTTAACACTCTATAAGACTATTCTTAAATGAGGCACTGGTAAATTTTCAAATATAAATATGTATTAATTACTGTCACTAATATATATGTGTCCTGATTCAAATACAAAGTGAACCAGGAATCACAATCAATTTTAATTACAAGTTATATGTACAGAATTTATCAATATGAATCTGGTAGTGACATATCTTATTAATATTATCCTATGTGTGTCAGTTGTGTAGTAGTAATATGAGGTAATACTGGTTTTGTTTTTTCAAGCTATGTTGTTATTTGTCATCATGACTTCAAGTGTTTGTTTCTGTTGGAACTAGTATTGGAGATGTTCTCAGTTCCGTTCATTAAAACAATTAATTTCCCCTCTTATTTTTATACAATGTCAGTTTAAGATGGGGTTACATAATGTTGAGCTCCGCTGGCCACAAAGGCTTATCTTTCGTGATGGCGGCAGGAAAAGACTCCTCTGCTCGATTGCTCCCCTGTGTTCTGGAGACACCTCACTGTTTGCTATATGGACCAAGGAGTATGCTGTCCCCTCTGGATTCAGCAAAGCTCTGACCAGGTGCTGCTCAATAACTTTAGGACCACAGTCCCTGAAACAAGAAGGTTGTACCTCCTACTTCAGAACTAATTTATACTCTATTTCTACACTGAGCACAATACATAACAAACACTGAGTTCAGAGCGGTAGGCCAACTGCTATCTTCATCTGAAACAATTTTCACCAGTATATTCCTCCCTAATGGTTACTACGCCTCTGCAATTCCAGCATTATTTCTTTCTAGTCAATAAAATAGGTGTCAGTGTACTGTTTGGCAATTCCATTTAGTTTCACTTTCCTCCGACACCTTCTGTTCAGGCTGGAGCACTATAGAGGCTTTACCTCATGTTCGCTACTGAACCACACATATATACAGACATAAATTATCAATTTACATTCAATTTCCATTAAAAATATATCAAATATTTCAAGCTTACCACAATTCATGGAAATATTACAGAATTACGTTGACTGGCAATGAATATAGCACAATTTCGATCTGCCGATGTCCCAGGCTTTTATTTAGAAAAATATGCACTGGCGCTCAACGCACTGGTTCTGTAGTAAGTTTATTTGCAAATGTGGTGCTGACCTGACGCCTCTGATTGACTATATTGACAGGTCTAACCAATCATGCCATGTTTACACAGCTTTTCAAAAAAGTACTCCTACTCACGTTTCCCCTAACAACAAAGGATAGTATTTATAGCCCGACTAATCGTGTTTAGCCTTACATTTATTGCGCTCCAATCAAATCGGATTTAACATGGAGACCCATTTCCCGTACAATAGTGGGGTGAAAATCTGCCACTGAGCGATTCTGATTTGGGTGTTGTCTGACATCCCTCACTATTTCTTTTGGCTATAATTTGTTATTTCCTAGACTATTTGCGTAACTTTTAACATATTATTTGTCCGCAAGTCCTAAGGAACCCAAATATATAAATTTAATGGGGCTAAGTGGCTTCGTTCAAAATATGCATTTTCTTCCAGGATAGTCGTGCTGTTGCCACCTCCTCACTTCCAAACTTTAGGGTGTCTGCTGTACTGTCATACTAATGTCAGGATTTCAGACATAAAACAGTAGAATGTCATGTTTCCTAATAAGCGTTTTGTAAGTTTTTTAAAACCTAACTCTCGTTTTATCACTGTCGATTTGAAAAAAAGCTAGTGCTTGTGGCCTTACACGCGTGATGGCAGCAATTGTGTATCGCGCGACTGTGGTAGTATTGCCTGCGTTCCGGCTTTCAGCCTCTCCCTTTCTTTCTATCTTTAGTCCATCTGTCTTTCGTTTATGGTAACGTAGTGTATAAAATGACATGAATGGAATTTTAAATCTAGGTCAGCTGCGTATCTCAAGGTTTTTCTTAGAAAGGCAGTACACGTTTTATCGTAGAAGGCGGGTATTGAAGCAGTAGGCTTTTACTATCAACGTGAAACGTTACAATTTGCAGACGAAGTAGAAAACAAGGGGGATTTCGAGTACAGTCATTGTGACAGCACTGTTCTTTACCATTCTTCTTTCCTTTTATTGAAGTTATTTGTTAGGCTTTACATTTACGTTTTAATTTATATATGTGGATTAGAATATTTCACGACAATCTGCAACAGCTCGAAGCTGCTCTTACACGTGAATGGGACTTGATTCCCCGGAATTTCCTTCAGAGACGTGTGCGTTCCATGCGGAGCCGCTGCCAAGCTTGTTTGCAAGCACACGGTGAACATACCAGATACTGAGGATAGTGTGAATGCATTTTTTTATTGGTTGCATTTTTGGTTTTCTCCCTTGCCTGCACAGAATGCAATGAATTTCATAACAATCAAATGTACAAATTAATGACCAGCATGGATTCATAGGACAATGAATAAAGATTCCAAATATGTAAACTTGTAAACACTTATATTTACATTTCACACTCTGTTCCTGGATTATACAGGTGGTGCGTTTTTAATGTGCTTCAGTACATAATGATCTGGTCAGGGATTTGAGACACGGGGGGTTAACTGCAAGGGTCATGGCTGTTGAGGTAGGTGCAAGAGGTCTAGTGGCTGCCTCAATGAATGATCTACTGAAACTGTTGGGTTTGAAAGTACAGTGAAGAACAAGGGCACTTAAGGGACCCAGCGAAACTGCGGAAAGGGCATCGTCCTGGCTGTGGAACAACCGCAACGGGCTATGGAATTCAGGACAGTAAATTATTTTCAACTTAGGGGTTACTTTCACAATTGCCTCCATCTGGCAGAAAACAGAAGATGAATTTGAAAGCTGCAACCAAACTGGAGTGGGTTCAATTCTCTGCACAAGACAACAGGAGGCTGACACTTGAGAGTCATGACCCAAGTTCGCCGACCCCCTACTTTAGAGTGTAAAGGAGATTAAGGAGCCGAAACACCTTGATCGACGGGGTGAACTGCTTCTAATGATCAGATTGCCTCCTGTTATATCGCTCTGTACAGTCTCCTATCTTCATAGGGCGACTAACATGACATTGTGATGGCAATCTTATCTTGAAATACAATTGTCAGAGGTGAATAGTTTTATACTTAGTAAAATGCTTAGTGAAATACTTAGTAAAATACTTAATAAAATACTTAGTAAAATACAATAAGACACATAGTACAAGGCGATTAATGTGAGGTTTTGCTTGGAGCTGGCAATCTCATGATGTAAAATAAATGCTACAAAAAGTCCCGCTGTAAGACCAGATAATCGCTTTGGTACAGACGTTAGGCAGGGGAGCCAGTTCAAATGGTGGCTGGATGCTCCGTAAGCAGCGAAAGAGAAATATTGAATAGATGGCAGTGCGGTGACTCGGAAGGAGTGGATAGTTTTATACTTAATGAAATACAAAAAGGCTAATAGTACAAAGTGACTAATATGGCAACTTCATCATGTAAATAAAATTGTCACAAAAACCACTACTGCGTGAATATGTGGATGCTTCCTGAGCAATGTACGCAAATTATTTACTTATAACTAGGGAAACACGGCCAATAAAGACAATTACAAAAAATGATCGACTAAAGTCAAGTGGGGCAGTGAAAGAGTTGAGAGTTAGGGGCATAATAGCTATGGGAAAAACTCTGTGGTGCCCCCTTCCCTTGGTGCCCTAAGCACATGCTTATGTTGTTTAATGGTTAATCTAAACCCTGGCTACAGTGGTTGTTTAATGGTTAATCCAGCCCTGGCTACAGTGGTTGTTTCATGCTCTGTAGGGACGCAAAGGAAAATGATTATAAAATGTAATAGTGTCCTCCCACTTACTTTTCAAAATAAATACACCTCGAAGGGAGTTAGAAAGTAGAGAGTGTAAGAGTATTGAATCTCTCCTCCTGTTTTGTTGTCTGCTCCATCTTCAGGCCTCTCGAATTATTCATCTCTCGCCTCCCCTTCAGCACCCTCCTCATTCTGCTGAACTGTTCCAGAAAGAATTAATTCAATTCTCTAGTGCCAGAACAGACAGTTTATATATGCGTACCCTTATCCCGTCATTTTTGGTTCTGTCTTTGGGGGCTCGTCACATTAACATTTAGATCTATACAAGAAATATATGGGCGTGAAGCAACATAAACAAAACACGGCATGGTGACTAGAAACATCAAAACAATATATAAAAAACATCAAATCACCTAAGAGAACGATAAATAGACAAAAAAACATAGGACTAAGTAAACATTGTAGAAAATAATATCAGGAAGATGAGAAAACATTATGTAAACAAATTATCACCATGATCTCTCGATTGGCATAGTATTTAGAGCACTGGCCTCTCCAGACAAAGGTACTGGGTTTGAAGCACGCTCGTATACCCTGCTGTAAATGGGTATCTGACTCTGCTCTTGAGTTAAGGAGGAAAAACGCAGCAAGGAAGGTAACTCGTCACCCTAACTCTGGAAGCTGGACCTAGTATTGTGAAGTCTGTATCATTTTACTCCAGTATGGCAGTATTAGCTATTGGATTGTTGTATAATCATCATAACCATCATCATCCTCATCATCATCACCATCATGATTATCATTATTATTATCATCACCATCATCATTATCATCATCATTATCATCATCGTCGTCATCATCATCATTATCACTATCATCATCATCATTATCATCATCTTCATCATCGTCATCCTCATTATCATCACCATCATTATCATCATCATAATCATCATCAGCATCGCCATTATCATCAGCATTATCATCTTCGTCATCATCAACATTACCATTATCATCATCGTCATTATCATCATCATGATCATCATCATTTACATCATCATCATCATTATCATCATGATCATCACAATCACCATCATCATTATCATCAGTATTATCATCATCATAATCATCATCATCATTTTCCCTATCATCCTCATTATCATCATCATAATCATCATCATCATTATCCCTATCATCATCATAATCATCATCATCAGCATTATCATCTTCATCATAATCAATATCACCTTTATCATCATCGTCATTGTCATCACCATTATTACCATTATCATGATCATCATCATCATCATCATCATATTCATCTTCACTATCATCATTATCTACACCATCATCATCATATTCATCAACATGATCATCATCATCATGATTATTATCATTATCATTATCATCATCGTAATAACCATCATCATCAACATTATCATCATCATCCTTCTTCTTCTTCTTCTTCCGTCCTTAGCCAAAGACCGACCAAGCAGTCAGAGGCCATCACGCCTTGTGGCGTCTTAAGGGCAACAGCAGATTGATTTTCTCTGTTGTAGTTTCCCATCACGCCTAGCGGCGTCTTTAGGGCAACAACAAATAGATCCATCTGCCGTTGTTTCCGTAATCGGTGTGACAAGCCAACGGGTGATCAGCCCATTGGGCATCATCATCATCCTCCGCATCTCAATTATCATCATCATGTTTATCATCATCATCATTATCATCAACATCATCATCATTATTATCAACATAATAATCATCATCATCATTATCCTTGCTTACTTAGTGCCATACTATTCTATCGGCTGTCTTCCTTCTGGCATGGTTCCATTCTAGTCCTGGGTCGTTCAAAGATTGTCTAATGTTGTCCTCCCAGCGGACTCTGGGTCGTCCTGGATGGCTGGATCCCTGGCTTTTAGTTTCCCATGCTTGTCGTGGTAGCTGATCTTCTCCCAATCTGCAGACATGGCCATACCATCTTGGTTGGGACTGTTCTATTTGGGTCTGCATGGGTTGGGTTTTTAGGCCTTGACATATCATTTGGTTGCGGACCATGTCTCTTCTTGTTACTTCAACCACCTTCCTCAGATAACACATTTCTGAGGTTTAGATCTGCCATTTGTGGGTTGTAGTCATTGCCCAAATGAATACTTTCTTGTCCTCTCCTTACATGCCTTGACGACATCGTCCATGAGGAGTATGAAAAGATAAGGTGACTGGATATCACCTCGTCTTACACCAGTGGTGGTCCTGAACATAATTTCCGCAAGACGTGTAGAAGCTCTGTATAGCATGAATCAGAAGTACTGAAATGTTCTTCCTTGCCAAACAGTCCCAAAGTTTGCTCCAGGGGACTTTGTCAAATGCCCTTTTCTGATCTAAGAAACAAAGATGAATCTCGCTCTTATACTCAAGAGCCTTTTTACTCAGCTGTCCGAGTGTGAAGATTAGGTCTTGAGTACTTAGGTTTGCTCCGAATACACACTGGACCTCATCCATTTGTGGCTCAGCTAGGCGTCTGAGTCTCTGCTCCAGGATTCTAGAGTATATTTTACCCGGACACTGAGAAGGGATATGCTTCTATGGTTTCCACATTGTCGGTTGTCACCCTTTTTGAAAATAAGTGTTATGATGGCAATCTCCTAATGCTTTGGCATAGTCCTGTAGGACCCTCAGGAATAATAGGTCGTCTGCTGCTACCATGTACTTAACCCTTTCTAGTACCCTGCTGATTTGCCCATCTTGACTTTCTCCAGTGCTTCCATCTTTATACCATCTTCACCACCATTGGTTTTCTCTTCTGAGTTAGTGGTTATCATTTTTGATGCTTGACCTTGCTCACCATAAATTACATTCCGGGAAGAGAAAATGTAGGAGCTGATTTTTTCAAGTCGACACCCTATTACTCTGGAAGGGCAGACGAGAAACGATTAACTGCAGCAGGTGTTTACACATCAGCAATGACAGGTCACAGCTAGGAAAGGATGGGGCAATGTCGTGAAGTTGTGTGTAAACCCACTGCTTTGTTATATACACAATATCGATAGACAAATTTGCACAACCAATCCACGTTCAAGGAGTCACGCAAGATGGCTGGCAGACTCTGAGACAGAATAAATTACACGAAGTCACAGTCACGCAAGATGGCGGCAAACAGAATAAATTAGGCATAAAACACTGTTGGTTCGGAACTCTGAAAAACGAAAAGTACCAAAACGCAACTAACCAATCACAAGCGTGCCCCTACAGTTAAAAAGACTAAAACGCCGCGAACCAATCAAAAGGGTTCCTTACGCAGTAGCATCTATCTGCGTCTACCTATATATATATATATATATATATATATATATATATATATATATATATATATATATATATATATATATATATATATATATGTGTGTGTGTGTGTGTGTGTGTGTGCTCGTTTTATTCAAATACACACACAAATACGAAGACCAGCCAGAACGACAGACTAGAGAAGAGAAAGCTGCCAAGACTGATTCCTGCTTACCTGCATGCCGGGCAGACTTGCTTCACTAAGTCGGGTCAAAATCTGGCTTGTATTAATCTTAGAGGGTAGGTAAACTTACTATAAATAAGTGTGAAACTAATATCACTTTTAGGAGTTTTAATATGACTATATCGTGTATAATGATTGTGTATGACTCTTGAAGAAGGAAACCACCCGAAAAAGCCACACCCGAACTTCAACCTGAATATAACCTATGTAATACCATGTAAACCACCAGAAAATAGCCTACACCTGTATATATTTAATATAACTTTAGGATTTTAGTTTTACTATGTATCAGGTATACTGATTATATTTTAGAGAATTAGGTATAATGATTGTATTTCCTGATATGATTGCTGAAGAAGAAAACCAACCTGAATATAACCTAATCGTCCTTCTTAGAACTCATATAACTCCAACCCGAATATAACCTAACAGTTCTTGTCTGGACACTCACTGCAGATACGGAGCGAAGGATTCAGGCTTTCGAGCATAAATGTTATAGAAGAATTTTGCGCATTTGCTATAAAGAGCACAAAACAAATGTCTATGTTAGAGAGAAGATAAACACCTATGCAGGCCACCAAGAACCACTTTTGTCAACAGTGAAACGTCGAAAGCTTGCCTGGTTTGGGCATGTAACTCGTCATGACTCCCTTTCGAAAACGATCCTTCAGGGAACAGTCGAAGGTAAACGGAGAAGAGGAAGGCAGAGAAAATCCTGGGCTGATAACATCAAAGAATGGGCAGGACACGGTTTTTCCACACTTGTACGCATTGCTGAGGATAGAGAGCAGTGGAGGACCCTGTCTGCTGATGCTTCCACCATGGCACCCCTACGACCCATGACCGGTTACGGGCTGAGATGATGATAGCACTTATCAGAGATGGCCTGGTATATTATAGGTGGAAGGAAACGGTTGTATCATACCTAGGTGTACAAATATTGGATGTATTCATGTATTGAATTATCAGAAAGAATGTTTTGCAAGTAGACACCTGTCTTGTGTCGCTATTGCTAAATCATACTGAGCCATTGTTAAGTTACTGTGTTTGGGGGGTGATATGTTGGTGCTGTTGACTGGCACTATTGACAATGATGTGGTCAGAAAAGGTCGGGCTTACTGTTAGTGGCCGACAGTTTTTATAATTAAGCGAATGTCTAGGGTCCGTAAAATGTGTTGAACATGACGGTACCAGCACAACAGTAATGTCAGGGTCATAGACCAACTGGGAAATCAAGCAGGCTGGACTCATTGTAGAAAATATATATCATTGACGAGGAACTTTATTGTACGAAGACGACAGTAACATCACGGGTAGATACAGAACATCATCATCAATTAGTTTTCATGCAGCAATAAATACGAAGTTAAGATATGGCATCAATCTCGAACTTGACCGGACTCACTAACCGCCGTCATCTCAAGGACGACGGAAGCTCTACGGTGCCGAGTTCTTATATTCTTAGTTTTCATTACGAAGATTTGAATAATACGAAGGGTGTCTTCCATGAAGATACAATGCGTTACGATCCAGACAAAGCTCAGTAAGAATCTGGCCACACTAGCGGCACGCCATCTTGCCAAGGATAAATAGAGTATCAATCATGATACATGAATGAGCCAGGTTTGGCTAATGCAAATGCTCCACACAGGGAGATACTATGATATATAATTCATTGAGGCTTCCCACGACTTAGGGGCTAAGACTTATATCAATATTCGTCGAAGACGTCTGCCCTTAACGAAGGACACTATGGATCTGCTCAAACATCATTGCTATTTGGCAACAAATCGATCGCACCAAGTTGCGCTATTTTGTTCAAATATAGTGCACGAAGGCACGCAAATAATTAAACATATTATTACTTCAGATGTGCTAACATGTGTGTCTACAAAAGTCTAGATCCGCATGTGAGGATCTCAAACACTTAACTCCCACGCTGTGTTGTGTGCATCACATTAAGGACAGAACTATTTTAAGAGATGAGTACAAATTGGTACCATTTCCGTTGGCAAGTGTGAGCAATTAACTGTCTATGAAGAAAAAGTGATTTAGCGTAGTGAGAGACAAGATTAACAGCACGGCTGATAAATTCTCTATAATTGATTAACAGCACAGCTGATATAATTTTTTTTCCCTATAATTGGAAGACTTGTTGTAATATATATATAAATATATAAATATATATAAATATATAAATATATATATATATAAATATATATATATATATATATATATATATATATATATTTATATATATATATATATATAAATATATATATATATATATATATTTATATATATATATATATTTATATATATATATATATATATATATATATATATATACATATATCTATATATATATATATATATATATATATATATATATATATATATATATATGTATATATATATGTATATATATATGTATATATATATATATATATATATATATATATATATATATATATATATATATATATATATATATATATATATATATATATATATATATATATATATATATATATATATATATATATATATATATATATATATATATATATATATATATATATATATATATATATATATATATATATCACATATGCAAACTTACAAATCCATTGCATTCCATCTTCCAACATCCACCCTTCAGCACAAGAGTAGATAGTGTATATACTTAATAAATAAGGAAATTGTATTTGAACGACTTGTCAAGTTTATAATTGTTAAGTGAAATCTGTTTCCTTGTTTTAATATCACAGTTAGTTACCCAGCGGGGTGGCATTTTATGACTGTCTCCACTCTACTAAATTTTTCGAGATCAGATCATTCACAGCCGTAACTAATTTGTGATACCAGTAGTTCTCTCATACACTGGGACTTCACCATTTTCCTGCAGAAATTCTATTTCTGTATTGTCAGTACTATACTGATCCTATAAACAATAAAAACCTCACGCTACAATCCAACTCGCCTTCACTCCCCACATAATCTCTCCTCGCTCCAATCTCTCCTCGAATGCCTTCCCACACATGACCCTTTTCACACCTGACCAGTCTTCACCACCACTTCGTTCACAACCACCACTCAGTCATGCCCGTGAACTCGACATTAGTGCTTACTGCTACTAATGCATTCATGCCCACAGTCAAACTTAACCTTCTCTCACTTCAACTCACAACTTACATAAACACATCTAGCTCCCACCGGCGCATAAGTACTGACATTCATTCTATAACCGGTTCCTGACAATAACCATCATCATCGCTATCATTATCAGTATCATTATTATCATTATCATCATCAGCATAATTTTCAGAATCATCATTATTACCATCATCATCATTATCATGATAATTAACGTTGTCATTATGATCATCATGATATTATTAGCATCATCATTATCATCACCATCAGGAATATAAGCATTATCATCATACTCATCATTATCATCATCATCATTATTCATATTCGCGCTCCTTACAAAGCATGGAGACACTACTGTATCAGGTTATCTTGCAGGAAGCCAGATTGACATGCTCATGCAGCAGTGGTTGCGGTGGTAACTTGTTTGACATGGTTGTCGTGAGAAATTCTAATCCACATATATAAATTAAAAAGTAAATGTAAAGCCTAACAAATAAATTCTATAAAAGGAAGAAGAATGGTAAAGAACAGTGCTGTCACAATGACAGTACTCGAAATCCCCTTTGTTTATGCTTTGTCTGCAAATTGTAACGTTTCCACGTTAAATACAAGCCACTGCATAATACAAGCGTTTCCACAACACATTAAAACGGGTATTGCATTTCTAAGAAAAAACATTGAGAGGCACACTGCGTATGACCTAAATTAATTACACTACGAATGGACAGATGGATGTAGGATGGAAAGAAGGGAGGGCTGAAAATCAGGAACGCATGCAACACTAAACACGCGTCTCGCTATTAATGCCACCCCCAACAAGCGTAACGCGATATACAATTACTACTAACACGCGTGTAAGGCCACATGCACTAACTTTATTTCAGACGGACAGTGATAAAAACACTACCTTTCCCAGAGTAAGGTTTTAAAAACCTGAAAAACGCTTATTAGGAAAGATGACATTAGATGGGTTTACATTTGAAAACATGACAGTACCCAGACACCACATGGGGATTGAAGTGAACAGGAGGTGGTAGAAAATGCACATTTTGAACGCAGCCACCTAGCTCCCTTAGATTGAGATATTTGGATTCCTTAGGGCTTGCTGACACAGAATATGTTAAGTGTTACGCAATAGTCCAGGAATTAATAAATTATAGGCAAAAGAAAATAATGAGGGTGTCAGACAACCTAAAAACTCGGAGTCGCTCAGTGGCAGAATTTTAAACCACCATTGTACGGAAATAGGCCACAAGTTACATTTGAATTGATTGGATGGAATGATATGTAAGGCTAAACACGATTAGTCGGACTATAAATGCTATCTTTTGTTGTCAAGGGAGACGGAAGTAAGAGTACTTTTTTCAAACGATGGGGTAGAAATGGCCTGATTGGTTAGGTCTGTTAATATAGTTAATTGATAGCGTTAGTTCGAGACCACTAGTTCAAATAAGCTTGATAAAGCAACAGTGCGTTGAAGCCAGCTCATATTTTTGCTAAATAAAAGCCTGGAACATAAGCAGATGGGAATTTGTGCCAGTATTTGTGCCAGAATTCATTGCTAGTCAACGTATCTGTGTTTATTTCCATGAATTGTGGTAGGCTGAAATATTTGATCTCTTTTTAATGAAAATTGAATGTACCTTGATAATTTATGTCTGTATATATGTGCAGTTCAGTAGCGAACAAGAGGCAAGGCCTATAATATATATAGTGCTCCAACCTGAACAGAAGGTGTCGGAGAAAAGTAACACTACATGGAATTACCAGATAGTACACTGACACCTACCTTATGATATGGAAGGACTTATAGCTGAAAGTGCAGAGGCGTAGTAACCATTAAGGAGGTTAATACTGGAGTAAACTGCTTCAGAAGAAGATAGCAGTAAAAATAAAGCTCTGAACTCTGTGTTTGTGATGTATTGTGCTCAGTCTAGCCAGATAGTATAAATTAGTTCTGAAGCCGCACCTGGTCTGAGCGTTTGCTGAATCCAGAGGCTGACAGCATACTCTTGGGTCCCTATAGTAACCAGTGAGGTGTCTTCAGAAACAGTGAATAGTCGAGCAGAGGAGTCCTTGCCTGCCGCCATCACGAAAGTTAAGCCCACTGTGGCCAAAAGAGCTCAACACTATGTACCCCTCGTAAATGACACTAACTTAATTAAAGAGGGGCAATTAATTGTTTTAATGTTCGGAACTGAGACCATCTCCAATACTAGTTCCAACATACACAAGCACATGCAGTCATGATGTCTAATAAGAATCTATCTTGAAGAACAAAACCAGTATTACCTCATATTACCACATCACAACTCACACACATAGAATACTAATATTGTATGTCAATGCAAAGACCACATTTATATATGTGTACATAATATTTGAAATTACATGTTATTATATTGCCTGGTTCACTGTGTAGTTGAATCAGGATCACTATTGTAGAGAAAATCAATACATATGTACATATTTGAAATTTATCATTGAATCTTTTAAGATAGTCTTCTAGAGTGTTGACTGTTTGTGAGTGTCACAGTATTGTCAAGTGTGGTGGAATAATTAAATTGTTTATCTGTTGTTGTTGTGGTGACTTACACTTCATCATTTGCATAACCCTAGACATATAACGTTGCCAACACAATATTCCAGAATAATTCTGACTGAGATATAAATATGTGGCAGTAAGTAAGGTTATCTGTAAAACACTACACATATTAGATACAGATACCTTCACAGCTGATCTCAGTCAGTACACTAAGTCCCTATAAATATTTATATCATCCCACTTTACCACAATGGTGAGGTTCCCAGCTTTATGCACTAGCTCATCTAAGCCATCTTGTACGACATCCTAGAATGTCTATAAGTCCTATTCTGTCTATGAAAGAACTACAAATATCTGACAACTTAAACAAGAGCCTTACCTACTGTAACTCTGGGAAGGTTAAGGTGGCCGGCGTGATGTTGACCACGTCACCCCTAGTGTGCCGATGGTCAAGAAAATATGGGCCTAACACCATATTCCCAATATGCCTCAATGGGCGTGTAACGGGATTCCCCCCTTTTTACCTACTGTAGACATTATTGGCACAAATAGCAAGAAATCACATAAAAGAGGAAACAATGTTAAAAAAAAGTACTCAACTCACAATAAAATATAACAACTTGGGGTAGGGGGTTAGGGGGGGGGGGGCTAATGACAGAAGCAGTGAAGGTAAATAGTGATAAATAAACAAATAATAAATACATAAATAAATAATCAAACACTTCCATGCCAGAAACTGTGAACATAACTAACTGCTAAAGTAGTAGCTTTCTTCGTGGCACTGTGAAGTGGGAGTCCATGGTTCAAACCTGATTAATATCCTTCCAATATTTTTTTCTCTTCAAGTTTCACAGTGGCCATTTTCTTCATGTAAGAGTATATTTGAGTAAGGGAGATGAAAATAGTAGAAGGAAATATCGGAAAGAATTGTTAGTTGATTTGGCACATATCGGTTATGGATATTACTGTTTTGTTTTGTTTATTAATGTGAGTCGTCACTCAAAAGAATTGTATAGAAATCTGGATGATAGATGTGCCTAGTCTGAAATCCGTTAGTTATATCAAAGCAGATATTGCTATCCAAAAACGAGTGTGTCAACTCTAATACAGTGTTAATAAGTACTAGATCATGAGAAGGACTAGTAGTGACTATCTGCTAACATGATGAAGCACTGATAAGGGATAGTGCTGAAACGGCTGCTATAAGAGGACCAAATGTAAGTGATCGTTTTATTTTTTTGAGGGTTTTGCCTTCTTGTGGCGAGGCGCGTTCCTTTTAACCTAATTGGTTATATCAGAGCGCAATTTGCCAGTAAAAAAAAAGTGAACTCTGTTAACTGAAGCGATGTGTTGATAAACTCTAAGCCCTGAAAAGGGCTACTAGCTTCTATCAGCTAGCACGAAGAAGACCTGCAAAGGACTGCTAGCCCAGTCAGCGTTGATAGATACTAAGTCCCGAAAAGAACTAACATTATCCACCTGCTAGCATAAAGCCCTGAAAAGGACTTGCCCTAAAAAGGACATCAGCTACGCCAAAGCTGCCCGTACGTCTTCAGTTTTCAGTGAAACACCGGTTGTATGTGAACTCTCGAGCTGTCTAACCAGATTGCTAGTCCGTCCAGCGTCGATAGATACTAAGTTCTGAAAAGGACTAACATTATCCATCTGCTAGCCTGAGGCTCTGAAAAGGGCTTGCCCAAAAAAGGACTCACCAGCTACACCAACGCCAGCCTCGTAAGCTGTCTAGTAATGGCTTTTTATACACGGTGGTGATCCACGCATGCGTGTCCACGTTGTCGCATAGAGATTTATGATCAATAAATTTTCTATATTCTTTTCTTTTCTACCCGTTTTGGTGTAATTTTATATGTTGTGATGGAAGTTTATTTTGATAATTAAACTTCACAATTAAACTTAATCAGTGTGGCGGTCAGTTCGTTCCCAAATATCTATATTTTCATTGTTATAGGTTCACGTGTTGTGCGTCTATTGTCGTCACTTATGTGTGTGGGTATGTGAGGATATATATATTAATATATATTATATTAGATTTGTCTGACTAATCTAACTCTGTTGTAGATGAAAGGCTGACTGAGAGAAGCTTCTCGAGTGTCAGAGACAGAATCTACTATATTTCCTCCACCTCACTCGTGAAATCTATTTCTATTTTATCACCTCCCACTGAGCTCTCACTTATGTCTATGTCTTTTCAGAAGGGACCAAACTAAGTCTTAATCACCTATCACAAATCTACGACAAATGTGGTCTCGTCCGTAGGATTTTTTTTTTTTTTGAACTTAGAATACGAAGACGAGCACGACAAATAGCAGCTCGTCTGTAGGATTTCTTTCTTTATTCTGAAATAGAGTAAGAGTGTGATTGTCTCGTGGTATTGTGTATCTTTAAAAATAACTATTCCCCTAGACCAGAGGTGGCCAAACTACGGCCCGCGGGCCAGATCCGGCCCGCCAACCAGTTTTGACTGGCCCGCCAACCTGTTTTGGCCGGCCTCTTATTGTTGATTGAAAATTATTGTATACTCCGACAACTGTGCTAAAAAAAACATTACAAAATAGCACGCACAGGCACCAGAAACAAAACCAAAAAGACCCAAAATGTACCATTAACATCTCCCCACCTCCCACAACACCACCAACTCTCTCTCTCTCTCTCTCTCTCTCTCTCTCTCTCTCTCTCTCTCTCTCTCTCTCTATCATACCAATTGAGCTCTACTAGATAGTGCCGACAAAACGGAAATGATAACGTCAAATCTCTGATCGTGCACGTGGACAGGCGAAGACAGTGTCGGTACCTACTTTGATAATGAGAAACTGAAAGCAGTGACAGATCTTGTCTGCGGGCATAAGTCTCTGAGATCCAATGATGTTGCTTTGTCTTTAGCATCGGTATGGGAAAGTGATCGTGAGAGTGGGGGTGGATGGTAGGTACATTTCTATAGGAAGGAGTTGAGGTGCACAGTTGGTCTTGTGAAGTGTGTTAAGTATAAATCAGCCAGTGACACTTCTGGGCTTGTAGCTGTTGTGGACGTTTTCATGTATAAGAGTTTGCATTTGTAAAAATGTTTTCTAAGTATAGAAAAGTGGACATTGAAAATCGCGCATTTAAACCAGAATGGGAGTTCGATTATTTGTTCATTCTCAATAAGGATAATAAACATCAGTGCTTAGTTTGCGCCCAAGTGTTAGCCATAGTGAAGGAATATAACTTGAAACGTCACTACATCACAAATCATCAGAAAAACAACGACGAGCATAGCAGCGAGTCGAGAAAGCTTGTGATTGAACAACTCAAGAAAAAACTGAATCAGCAAAAGAGTATATTTAGTCATGTAAATAAGATTCAGGAATCATCGCTCATGGCGTCCTATGTGATTAGTTATGAGCTTGCAAAAGCAAAAAAGCCGTTTACTGATGGAGAGTTTGTGAAAAGGTGTGCAGTTCAAAGGCAGAAGCGTTCAATGAAGAAAAAGTAGTAAAAGAATTTCAAAATGTACTTCTTTCAAAACAAACCGTAGCTAGGAGAACACAAGATATTAGTTTGCATTTGTTACCCACTTCTGAGAAAATGGGCCCTAAAAGTGTGCTCTATATTTGGTAGCACGTATCTTTGTGAGACAACACTTTCTGCCATGAAGCTTATCAAATCCAAGACCAGAAACAGATTAACTGACTCTGTATTATCCCATGTTCTCAGAATCGCTACGTCACAAATGGAAGTAGACTTCAAATCACTGGTGAAAAGTTTTGATAAGCCACACTCTTCACAATGAAATAACACACAAATGTAAGTTTGAAATAAATAATTACATGTCATATTACAAATTACAAAACAAATTAAAACAACAGATTCATTATATTTTTTGTTACAGTAATTTCAGTCCGAAGACTGGTATACATGTCTTGGCAGATGTGCAGTACAGTAGTTTGCCGTTGTTTTCTGTACGTGGTTCATTATATGTAAAACTAAATCTCAGAACGTTATATTTTAAGGATTTTATAGGTCTGGCCCTCTGGTGTTACCCTTTACCATAATCTGGCCCTCGGCCAACCTTAGCTTGGCCACCACTGCCCTAGACCAACGATCTGTTTATGGGCGTGCTGACCACACAATTAATAATTGTTTTTTTTTCACAGCATTATTGAGCATTATACATTTGAGTTACAGGTTGATTTTGTCGGATTATATGTTAATTATTGATTTTGTAATACTAAACGCTGGTAAAGTTTGTGATTGTCTAACAGTCACAGGGTTCTGAAGAAGTAGGTGTTTGAGCTAAGCTAAGGAGTGCGTTCAGACAATTACGTCCTGTTAATTGCCTCCCTTACCCTAACTGGCTTCAGGGGTGTACTTGTAGTGGACTTAAATAATAAGGGCATTTTTTTTCTCTTTAAATTTTTGCACTAATTATTTTGTTTCCTCTGTAGCAACTTATTTTTTTTAGTGAGTAATCTTAACTACCATTTATTTGGCGTAGTCATCTGCATTAGATGCTTTATTGCCGATTAATAGCAGCGATAGTTAGATACTATATATTTAGGAGGAGGTATCCCAGGCTAAAGAATATAATCTTTTTTTTATTTTGGTAATTTCTCGTAAGTGGTAAGGAACCAGGTTATCTTTTGTCTTACCTCTTTCTCAACAAGTCTCAGTCAGCTATTTACTATGGCAGAGAGGGCGAAGCTTAGGCAGATCCTCAGGGACGAAGCGAGAGAAGAAGGCTTACAAGGAGAGGACGCGAAAGCTTTTGTCAGGGACGAACTTGAGAGATATGATGCGGAGCAGAAGGAGAAAGCAGCTGAATCTAAAGAGGAAAAAGAAGAAGCTAGGAGGAAAGAAGCGGAAGACCGTCTGTTACAGGAGAAGAAGATGGATGAGGAAATGGAAATCCGCAGGGCAAACGAAAATGAGAAAGAGAGACAGCATGAGTTGGCTCTCAAAACTCTAGAATTCCAAAGTCGTGGCGCTGCCTCTACCTCCAGCAATGGAGAGTCTTCTCCTCATTCTTCCTTAACTGATCCTTCTAATACTAAATCTACTCATCTCACCGCTATGTCTTTCGCTCTAGAATCTTTCCCCTGTCCAAATGAGAAGATTGACACGTATCTAGAAAAATTTGAGAAAATTGCAACTCTGTACGGTTTAGAGAGGTCGCGTTGGAATATGAAGCTTTCCCAGGCTTTAAAAAGTTCTGCGTATGATGTTTACGCCAAACTGGAGAGCAGCCAACAAGACAATTACGACGTCTTGAAGAAAGCATTACTGGAGCGTTTTGAAATGAACGCGCGCAAATTTTTGCAACTGTTTCGCAACAGCATAAAGGAGAATTCTGAAACTTTTCAGCAGTTCTCCTCTCGTCTAAAGGGATACTTGACTAAGTGCCTAGAGCTCTCGCAGCTCCCCTCTACCTATGAAGGTCTTGAGGAATTTGTTATAACAGAACAAATAAAGAACACTTTATCTGCGGACACCCGACGATTTTAGCTGAGCAAGGTGCAGAAAAGCTTGAAGACATTTTGGAAAAGTCTGAGCGTTATCAAAATGCGCTGGCCGAACTGCCGGCCACAAAACGTAAACCGACAGAAGAGCATTTTCGGAAGAATAATCTAGACCAATCTTCTCATGCTTCTAATCAGAATAACCACAGAGAAACTGGACCTCAAGACCCCCCTCCTGAAAAATCCAAGTTCTACAAAAACAAGTACCACAACCACAGTAAACAGTCTGATCAACCCGACCGCCCTTCATGGCACCGCAGCCAGCGAGGACAAGGTGACAAAGGGAAAACCCTTGCGCACGGGACTAATGATCAGGGCGAGCACACTGAGCCTAAACGCATCGGATGCTTGCTAACAGTCTCGCAAGGCGGAATTATTGACAGTGATTCCCAACCTGAGGGAGAGAGACCCTCAACGCGAGGTACTGTTATTTTGAACGGTTCTCAAACTTTTTGTTTATTTGACACGGGGCTTTCTTATGATTGCATTGTTGCCAGACACCTGGTTAAACCCGGTCAAGAGACAATAGAGACCGTCGAACTTTGTGGAGTCTCTAAGAGTGATGCACCTACAGCGCTTCCCATCGCATTGGTGGAGATACACGCTGAATTTGTCAGAGGTGTGATCAAAGCGGCTGTTATGGATGACCCCATCTACCCAGTCATACTTGGCGGTAGATACGTGTTTATTGGGAAACCGGAAGAGCCGATTGTGGCAGCAGTAACTACAAGAGGGCAAACCGAGAAGGAACCGGAGCCTGCGCCTAATTTGTTACCTATGGAACTTAAAGAAGCGCAACAAAAGGACCCTACTTTGGCACCCTGCTTTAGGAAACTGCCCATGGCTAAGGAACCCAGACAGCACGGGGACATTTTTTCTAAGAATGGCGTACTTTATCGCAGAACGGGCAAGCCTGACCAAGGTTACAATCAGCTCCTAGTACCGAAACAGTACAGAAGCCAAATCCTAGAAATGGGGCACTCTCTTCCCTTCAGCAGACATATGGGACAGAACGCCACAAACCAACGGATAACTACTCATTATTGGTGGCCAGGAGTAAATACTGATATTATCAGGTATGTCAAATCCTGTGCCCAGTGCCAACGTGTACCACCCAAGCAACGGACACCCCCAGTCCACATGGGTGAAATGGCAATAATGGGAACACCATTCGAACGGGTTGTGATCGACATTTTAGGACCCTTAGAAAGGACTAAAAGAAGGAACAGGTTTATCCTGACCTTAGTCGACACATGCACTTTATGGGCAGAAGCTATCCCGCTAACATGCGCAGATGACAAGCATGTCGCAGAAGCCCTCGTGCAGATTTTCACTCGGTTGGGATTCCCCCAGCAAGTGCTGACGGTTAATGGATCCCCATACCGAAACCTGTTGATGGATGAGATCGTGAAGATCTTGAGGAACCAACACATCTACATAAAGCCTTATACTCCGGCCGGAAATCGGCTCGTGGAACGTGTTAATGGAAACCTCAACATGATGTTAAGTAAACTGGCACAAGTGAAACCTGAAGATTGGGATCTTTGTATTCCTGCAGCTTTATTTAGCTACAGAGAATCTCCTCATACTTCCACAGGATTTCCGCCAGCAACGCTTTTATTCGGCAGACCTATTAAGGGGCCACTTGAAGCCTTACTTCAGTCTCTGACAGACGAGAAGACGGATGAGACAGTTGTCTCAGCAAGTAAATATGTGTCGGTTTTAAAGGAAAGGTTGAAACTATGATGGGATCTAGCAACGACTAACTTTAAGCGAGCACGCACAAAGCACGCTAACCGATACAGGAAAGTCGCGAAAGAGAGAGAACTGGAAGCAGGAGAGAAAGTTTTGGTGTTACTCCCTACCGGGAACAAGAAACTGAGGATCGGATGGCAAGGGCCGTTTACCGTCCTGAAAAAGATTTCTAAGGCTAACTACCAGATCTCTATTCAAGGAAAGGAAAAGGTTTTCTATTTAAATCTGTTAAAGAGATTCTTGGAAAGACCAGTGCCGACCTCTGAACATCTCCTGACGATCGCCAAAACTGACGAAGATGACGATAGTGGCAGGGAAATTCCACTGCACACACACGAAATCTTTCAAAAATGTCAAAAGCGGCGACGCTCTTTCAAGCGCGCACGGAAGACATCCCAGAGAAAGGAAACTTTAGGAGTAGACTTGAGTAGGAATTGGAGAGAGACGGAGGGGGGAGATGAGAGGGAAGAGAACAGACACCCTGAAGCTACGGATATAGGAAATTTATTTCCGTAACGTAGACATGGAGTGCTTCCATATCTTAAAGGGGGGACGTTCTGTCGCATAGAGATTTATGATCAATAAATTGTCTATATTCTTTTCTTTTCTACCCGTGTCCTCTACTTTATTATCGCTCTTTTATCCTTTTTCCTGGGTTTTTTCGCATTCGTTTGTTTGCGACAAAATATATTTTCCCATTCTGACTTTGCCGTTTCTTTTCTCATACTGATAACGCAGTTTATTACATAGATGTCAGTCCCGGGATGTGAGCGAATGGTGTGAGAAATGCGTTTTCGTCAGACATGATGGCAGACATATCGTCTACATTTTCACCTGACACAGCGTTTCTTCGGCTGAGTTCTCGGCGTTAGGTGTGAGTAGGCGCCAATCTGCTGCGCTCAGAAATGAGAGTAGTCGGGTGAGGCGTTAAGACGCGTATTGACAGGTGATGGCAGTTAGGGCCTGCGTCTAGTATGGGAAGTGTTAAGAGAGAGAGAGAGAGAGAGAGAAAGAGGAGAGGGGGAGACAGGGGTTTTTGCGAAATAGCGCGCATCCTTTGTCTGTTTCATATATCTACATGAGTGGCTTAGACTAGTCATTCATACTCCTAAATCTGCAGTAGACAGATCACTCGCGCTAGAAGATATCTTGTATATTGCAAAGTTCTGAGTTTCTTGGCAACATTTTGCCGAGTTCTAGACTACCATTATATTTAAGGATTCTAGTTCGTGATATTAATCTGTAGTTCTGTGTGGAGGTAAATATATATATATATCTAGTAGAATTGAGTGTTTTAGTGATAAATCGCTTATTTCATTTTACTAGTTAGATTTCTGTGCAGAAGAAATTAATTTATAAGTCTGTTATTCTCAAGTTGACGTGTTTCAGTGGAAAGCAGAATAAATTATAATTTCTAGCTTAAACTCATGCAGCTATAAATAAATTTAATTTAATTGCTAAATACTCAGTCGATAATATTTTTAAAACTAACTTATAACTGCACTGATTCATCATTGAGTATTGACGAAATACGCATGTATTTCTAATTCATGATGATTGATTTTATGAATATAACTTATTTCACGGGAGATTTAAATGATAAGACAAGCTCTACGCTTGCAGTTTATAATGTAAGTTATAACCGAGGGAATAGTATGTATAAGTATTTTATATGTTGTTTTCTCTTTATTCAGTGAAACTGGGGTGACCCAACTTTGCCAGCGTTGAGTACTGAGTAGTATCTGTGAAGAACATAAACATTTTATTCTTAAAGACCTGGGTGTATAAAGTAAAACCTGTCTGGCATTGCATTGGCATCCAGAACGACAGAGTACCCATTCCATAAACTTTAAGATTTAAATAAAGTAACGGGCCTATCGCGCCAGATTTAATTCTTCCTGAGAGAAACCTCAAGTACATTTCAGCCCTTGCGGCAAGTAAAATATTACAATCAATAAACATTCCGACGGAGTTGTGACTAGTATGTGGTGTGACCAAATAAAATCCTACACTGAGAGAAGGCAGTTACCTGACATTCCTAGTTACTAGAAACCAAAGCTATTGACACTGTGCTCGCTGTTAACGTTCGTGCCTGGACAATTTTAATGTGACAGAACCAGATATCCCAAAATAAGTATAACCAAGAAAACGTTCCCTGAAGCAGTGAATTCAACCCGTCTTTTTGGAACTGGGGTTCTCTTGGCTAAGACTACCATTAGAGAGTCTGTATGTACATGTCCTAAAAATTGTTTGTCCAGAAGTTGCTACTAAAGCTGTAAGTACGAACGAAAGCACGTGATCACGGCTGACTGAATAGAGTGAATGCAGGACTGAGCAATTTTTTATTGTTGTATTTTGGCACCCATTTTTTGCTGTCTTAAATTTCTTTATGCAAGTTTGTTTTGTTGCTAACAATATTTTTCCTTAGGATAGATCAGAGTATCCAAGTCTGTTCATACCTTTAAAGGGAAATCTTAGACTAAATCATATGTATCCGTGACTCTTTGGGGCTATCACTTTTCTTCTAACAGGACTGTGGGCTATACATCGAGGGAAAAGATCATACCAACGGGTCTATCTTTCATGTAGCAATTCATTGACTTTATGACTATTTGTATTTGTTTGGTTTAATTTTATATGTTGTGATGGAAGTTTATTTTGATAATTAAACTTCACAATTAAACTTAATCAGTGTGGCGGTCAGTTCGTTCCCAAATATCTATATTTTCATTGTCATAGGTTCACGTGTTGTGCGTCTATTGTCGTCACTTATGTGTGTGGGTATGTGAGGATATATATATATATTAATATATATTATATTAGATATGCCTGAATAATCTAACTCTGTTGTAGATGATAGGCTGACTGAGAGAAGCTTCTCGAGTGTCAGAGACAGAATCTACTATATTTCCTCCACCTCACTCGTGAAATCTATTTCTATTTTATCACCTCCCACTGAGCTCTCACTTATGTCTATGTCTATTCAGAAGGGACCAAACTAAGTCTTAATCACCTATCACAAATCTACGACACACGTGATGCTTCTGTGCGTTACATGTTTTAAGTTCTATCTTTTTTTCCACGCTTATACAGCTGCGGTACGTACTGTCACATAATTTTGGGTCTATCTCTTCTCCTCTCCGGCAGTAGTCAGTTACATTTGTTGTGAGTACTGATTACGTGAAATTTTCAGTAGTCAGCACTTTTTCTTTCTCTGCTGTCAAGCAGATATTCGGTATTTTCAAATCATCGTACACTCCATACAGTAATAAGTCGTCATGTTTGGTCTCCCGCTTGACCTTGTTAAGAGTAGGCAGATGATGCAACATTAATCGACAATCCTGTGACAAATATTCTCGTGTACCAGACCGCCTGTTTCACATGAAAAATCGCCCAGCGAATTTGTTTAATCCCTGATAAGGCGAGTGTGGCTTTCTCGTCCAGATGGTAATACGACGAATTGTGTTTACCTGGGAGTGCCAGGCGATAAATTATCGACCTGCTGGCAAGCACTCGGCAGACTCGACATTAAATAATCGCTTCCTGTACGACTCATTACGAAATATTACTTTAGATAATAATAACAAGTTTTATTTGTAAATAATATGAAAATATCGCTTCCATATTTGGACGACATGACCTTTGCGTTAACGCACAAAAATTTCCTAGTGGAAATATTTTGAATTACCCACCAAAACACACAGGTTTTGAAACGATTAGAGGGCATTCGAAACAAAGGAAGAAAAAAATTCCTGATTGGACCCTACCTAAATCGTAACAAAGTACTGCGGGGGGAGCGAAGTGCAATATAACCAGCCACTTTTGCAGTTTATAGCACTGTGAAATTCAACTAGTCAAGAGACAACTAGACCTGCCAGAGTTGAGAATAGAATCAGAATTAATGTATCGGACCGGACTTGTTTTTTAAACTTCTTGAGGACCTAAAAGCCCAGGAAAACTCCACCATTATTTGCAAGGAAAACCGGAATCTGAGGAATATGAGACACGGAGTCAAAGTGGGAACTTATTGTAAAACAACACCCTAGAACACGTGTAAGAGGCATCTTCAGCAAGTTGCTTTAGCTAATTCTCTGAGCCAGCAGTCTGTCTGTGATCCCAAAGTTAATTTGGGGTAAGTTAAATATCTATAATTCTATGTTTTTGAATTATTAATACGTGAAATTATATATATATATATATATATATATATATATATATATATATATATATATATACCTTGTATATATATATATATACCTTGTATATATATATATATATATATATATATATATATATATATATATATATATATATATATATATATATATATATATATATATATATATATATATATATATATATATATATATATATATATATATATATATATATATATATATATTGACATCTGAATATTAATATGTGAAAACTGTTAAGTGGATGTCCAAGTCATTTGAGGCTGGCAACCTCAGCATATAGAATGATGATTTCATGAACCACCACTGTAAGGGCTGTTGACTGCTTTATGCGAGTTTCTTATAGAGAACTAAAAGCAGAGGTAGTCCCAAGTTCCATAGGGAGCAGTGAGGGAATGATGAGAGAATGATGAACATATTTATTATATTATTAACATTTTCAACTAGTATAGATGTAAATGAACTCCGCCAATGCCGGTCCCAAGCCCGGATGAAAAAGGAGGAGGGCGGCCTGCATGGAGGCCGTAAAGAGGCAGCCCCTCCACCATGCAAAGGCACAACAGGCCAATCACCTGTTTGCTTTAAATCATGATTACGCGAACTACAAGAGAGAAAACCGGACTGATTCTAAAGCGACGAACTGGAACGGACTACGGACTACGACTTATGGAACTTGGAACACAAGAAGTATAAATGGGAAGGAAGAGGAGCTGGTGGAAGAGATGAGGAAAGCAAAACTAGAAATCCTGGCTATAACGGAAACGAAGAAAAAAGGACAAGGAGTCATGGATCTCGATGGCAACACGTTGCTCTACAGTGGTGTACCCATATCTGAAAGAGCTAAAGGGGGCGTGGGTTGCATTGTGGCCCAAAATCAAAAAGATAGTATCAAGGGATGGAACTTTGTCTCGGAGCGCATTATGGTTGTAAAACTAAAAGAAGGAGAAACCATAGTCAACCTGGTCATAGTGTATGGGCCAAATGAGGATGAGAGAGCAGAGGTCAAGGAGGAATTCTTCGAGCTGCTTCAAAGGACAGTGGATGACTGCCTAGATGAAGTTATTATGCTCGGAGATTTTAATGCCAGAGTTGGAAATGACCATGCTAGATGGGGTGGAGTTATCGGAAGATATGGAGAAGATACTCTCAATGACAATGGAAAGCGACTCCTTAGATTCTGCAGTGAGCAGAATATGATCATTACAAACACAAAGTTCCCCCATAAGCGCATACATGCATACACTAGATGTGAACCAACCAAGAATGAGAAGTCAGTGATCGACTATGCCATTGTTCGGAGAAGCTCATTCAGATATGTCCGAGATGCAAGAGTCTGGAGGGGGCCAGAGATTGGAAGTGATCACTACCTGCTAACAATCAAACGAACAACTGAAAGAGTTGCTCAGCCTAGGAACTGCCCAACATCACGCAAGAAACCAAGTAAACGAGCAGGAGAAATGAGCATTAGGACCTACAAGCTGAGAGAGCCAGAAATTAAGACCAGATATCAGGGGCTTATTGCTACAGCAGTGAGCAACACAGAAGAACGACCTGATGACTTGGAAACCCTCTGGAATAAATTCAAGGATATCATAAAGACAGCTGCTGCAGAAGCATGCGGTGAAGTCCGACTTGGGAACCAGAGAAAGAGGACACCTTGGTGGACAGAGGAAGTCAAAGAGAAAATAAGAGAGAAGAAAATGGCATGGAAACAATACTTAGGAGCTAAAAAACACAACAGGACAAATGGAGAAATATAGAGAATATGTGACACTCAGAACAGAAGCAAAGAACAAAGTGCTAGCAGCAAAACAGAAGTCCTGGGAAGAATTTGGAGAAAAGCTAGAAAAAGATGCACAAGAAAACCAGAAATTGTTCTATAAGACCCTAAAGAACATGAGGAAAGAAAAACAATGCCCTCTCAAATTTATAAAGGACAAGCAAGGCAAATTGCTTACTGCCCCGAAGGAAGTAATGGAAAGATGGAAAGAATATTTCTCAGAACTCCTGGATGGTGAGCATGATGAAGCATCAGAAATGATAACCACTAGCACAGAAGAGAAAACCAATGATGGTGAAGATGACATAAAGATGGAAGAACTGAGGGCAGCACTAGAGAAAATCAAGATGGGCAAAGCAGCAGGGCATGATGGTATAACACCAGAAATGGTTAAGTACATGGGAGCATCAGGCGACCTATTACTCTTAAAGGTCCTACAGGCAGCATGGTGCAACAAGACCATACCAAAGGATTGGGAGATTGCCATCATAACACCAATTTTCAAAAAGGGTGACAATCGACAATGTGGAAACCATAGAGGCATATCCCTTCTCAGTGTCCCTGGTAAAATCTACTCTAGAATCCTAGAGCAGAGACTCAGACGCCTAGCTGAGCCACAATTGGATGAGGTCCAGTGCGGATTCCGAGCAAACCGAAGTACTCAAGACCTAATCTTCACACTCAGACAGCTGAGTGAAAAGGCCCTTGAGTATAAGAGTGAGATCCATCTTTGTTTCATAGATCTGGAAAAGGCGTTTGACAGGGTCCCCTGGAGCAAACTTTGGGACTGTTTGGCAAGGAAGAATATTCCAGCACCTCTGATTCATGCTATACAGAGCTTCTACAAGTCTTGCAGAAATTATGTGAGGACAGCAAACCATAAGTCAGAAGAGTTCAGGACCACCACTGGTGTAAGACAAGGTGATATCCTATCACCTTACCTCTTCATACTCCTTATGGACGATGTCATCAAGGCATGTAAGGAGAGAACAAGAATGTATTCAGTGGGGTACTGGAAGATGAGACAGGTCTATATTTTGGAGCTGGCATTTGCTGATGATGTTGCCCTGATTGCTAAATCAGAGGCACATCTCCAATCCAACCTGCAAGTCTGGAAGGAAGAGCTGGAGAAGAGAGGGATGGTCATAAGCAGCTCTAAAACAAAATCCATGGTGATATCACGAGAAGAAAGAAAACATCAGATTAAGTTGGGAGAACAGGTCCTGGAGCAGGTCGACCACTTTAAATATCTCGGAGCTATTATAGACCGAAAGGGAGGCATCAAAGAAGAGTTGGCCACTCGAAAAGCAGCGGCTGGGAGACTTTTTCAGGCCATAAATCGTGGATTCCTCAGCAAGAAAGAGGTTGGTAAGAAAACGAAGATGGCTGTATACCGCTCCACCTATGTCCCAGTCTTGACATATGGATGCGAGTCGTGGGCAATGACTACAACCCACAAAAGCCAGATCCAAACCTCAGAAATGAGGTATCTGAGGAAAGTGGTTGAAGTAACAAGAAGAGACATGGTCCGCAACCAGACGATCCGTCAAGGCCTAAAATCCCATCCGCTGCAGACCCAAATAGAACAGTCCCAACTAAGATGGTTTGGCCATGTCTGCAGAATGGGAGAAGATCGGCTACCACGACAAGCATGGGAAACAAAGAGCGAGGGATCCAGACCTCCAGGACGACCCAGAGTCCGCTGGGAGGACAACATTAGACAATCTTTGAAGGACCGAGGACTAGAATGGAACCAGGCCAGGAAGAAGACAGCTGGTAGAATGGTCTGGCGCTCTCTCTTCCAAACCTCTACACCTCACGGTAGAAGGGGAACGACTAAGTAAGTAAGTAGATGTGAATGTAAACATATTCAATCTATATTGTAAACATTTTCAAACATGGTAGATGTAAAGGGAAACATATTCATTTTATATTATTAACCTTTTCAACCAATGTAAGTTAAATGTACATCTATTCAATTGAAATGTAAAGAAAGTTTTCCGTTCAATGGGATTAATATTAATTCTCAGCAAGGGTAACAGTTCTGAGATAGATGGGATGGTGGAATAGGAAGAGGGGGACACATAAGTATGTGTCGGGAAACTCAATACTGAGAGGGTATTTGTTTCTCTTCTTTTGTATTACTAGTCAGTGTTACCAACTGAGGGTACTATATCTGGAACAAGTGAGGATGTACGTAGCCTGAAGTCGACGCTAGACACCATCATCAGACTGGAGTCTTAGAGACGCAAGACCAGCTGGTAGTTACTCCCTGACACTTCTTAGAACGTGCTACAACTTTCAAACTTGACCAGTGATGAGTGTGAATCAGGCATCTATCTACAAAGAACCAAACATCAGCTGGAGCAAAAGAAACAAGCTCATTGGCAGCTACGTAGAAACATAAAAGCTGCCAAGAGAACTATCCAATTTTTAACGCCATAACATCACACAGTGATGATAACTTTTACTATAAGGAATTGTTCATTTTTATAACTGTTAAAACATAACTGATTATTACATTTGTTTCTTGTATAAAGACAAATCTAAAGTTGGTTTAATCATTTTGAATATACTACATCCGTATGTCTCAGACAAGTTCTTAAATACACTTAAACAGAGCTATAAAATAATAATAAAAGGAATTTCGCTGAGTTAACTCAGCTTGAACGAGCTAACGAATTATATGATAATCCTATCCTTCCCAAAAATTGACGGCAGATATTAGAGTTAACATTCGATCAGCCTCATGCAGCACTGTTCTCGCTTTCTGAATATCTTGTGAACACTACCTTGAGGTAGAAGCATCATTATCCTTCAATCTACAATTCTGCCAAGAGTAATCTTGTGCGAAGGTAGACAACTTTGAAGACCAACATTAGTTACTCTTGAGTTCTGGCCACTGTTGGACCACTACAGCAGAGCTAATGGGAGGCAAACCGTGACACGTACAGGTAATCAAATCATGACATCAAAGTATCAAGGCTCATCTGAAACTTCGGACTTCTGGCGACCTCCAATTCCATTACGTCATAGACTGATCCTTTGGGTTTGACGTCTGCAAGTGGTGTGGTAACAAAAGCTCGCAGAGTAGGATGTTACGTAATTCTCCAGGAGAGGGAAGCCAAAAGACATTTGTGCATGTAAGCGGGCAAACGTTCCCCGGGGGGCTATCCCTACGTTCCCCGGGGGGCTATCCCTACGTCATTGGTGGTTTGATTTTAAGGACCATATTTATTGGACACAGACAGCGTCATAAGTGGTCCGATCTCCTCCCTTAGATCACACAAGGAGGATCTCAGCGCAGTGCACGAACTCCGTAACACCGGCGTGGATATTGGCGGAAATACCTTTCCATGAGAGGGTGTCGCCAGCTACAGTCGATTTCAAACAAGCAGGAAACTGGACGAGGTCGGTGTCTAGGACTTGACCAGGGGTCAATCTGTTATATTTTATTTACACAGGAGAGGGGGAAAGCCCGGTGCTGTTGAATATATTACCAACAAGGTGAGAGGGAGATTGGAAAGAGTGTAAGAATCTACCAGAGCTAAACACTTCCTGTTCGAATGCACGAAATGTGACACACACAGAAAAAACATAAAGTTAATTTTAAAAATTACAAAACAGAAATGAATGTAGAAAATTTAATTGGCACAAAAAAAAAACAAAAAAAAAAAACTCACAAGAACTACAAACGTTATTAAAGCAATTTGTCTTAAAAACAAGAGTCACAATCAAACAGATGTCATGGAAACACGTTTTTTTTTAAAAATTCGTCATGTAACTTCTTTTTTTACACAGTCACAAATCATACCAGCGAAAGTAACGAAGCAACTTCATTGAGAAATTTTACACAGTATAAAAATCACGCACACTCAGGAAATATATAATACCATACAAGAAGGTGTCCAGATATAACCAACCCTTCCGTGCATATCGTTAATGGTTTAAATGAGGCGTGAAATAGGAAACGTTGGAAATACCTCAAAGAAAAAGATGGGAAAGGGAAATCGAGTCGAACGAAAAAAGCAACAAGTATCTTAATCCCGAAGATGTTAAGGTTATTTTTACTCACTAGACAAACATTTACCTACACGAGTGATGTAACAAATGTATAATGTTGATTGCTACGACGAGAACGCATGAGGCGATGTACACATCTTCCTAACTCACCTTCTCCTGTAAAGAACGTATGCTTCGCCTTCAGGGAAGTACCTAGGTTTTATTTTTATATTTCTTTAAGTTTTATTTTTATATTTCTTTAAGTTCTTATGTCTCCTATCTAGCCTTCACTTTCTTTCTTTTCCTGACGAAGGCCTTGTGGCCGTAACGTAGACTACTTTCTTTGTCTTTTGTCCTCGTAAGACGAATCACCTATTTTCGATTTTTTTTCATACCCATCCATGAGGCTATGTACAAATCTTCATAACTCACCTTCATCTGTAGAGAATGCATGAGACGATGTACAGCTCTTCATAACTTACCTTCACCTGTAATACACCCATCGGTGTTATGGAATATTTGGGAATTTTTTACTGTTATTGCTTTTGTAACCATTGCCATCATAATCGGTAATAAAATTGTGGTGACAATTAAACACTGCTACACTCGAGAGCTGAGATTTGTTACCTGGTCCAATAATTGTCAAAACTGGAAATTTCTCTGTTTTTATTTATATCTACAACCTCAAATATTTATGTCGTCATTATTGCTGAACTGTTAGGAGTGGCATCTCTTCATTACAATTCAGTGGTTGAATGATACCTCGACATGGATGAGGTCTCTCATTTGATTCTGGAAATTGCACACTATTGTGTCCTGTTTACTTGTGTGTGTGATTTGTTATGTCCTTTCAATTACAGGCTGCGCCAGAGAACACAAAATCAGACACTTGCCACAAATGACGATATCGCTAAGTTCTTCCACTTTTCGATGAATCCGTTGATGAAAACAAACAAAAAACGCCACCTGATTACTAATCTAACAGACGTGATCTTAGCAGATAACAAGTTTCCCAGATAATGGTGGCTTTGTTTCGTTGTGTTAACCAACTTTTTATTTACGTTTTACACACATTTGGCAGAAATTGGAGGATTTGATTCGTTCCTTTTAATCAACTTCTCGTTTATTGTGGACACCAATCTCTCTCACCTCTCGCGTATTTGATCTCAAACAGTAAACATTGGATATAAGAACAAATGTACAATGTTGGCGCCAAAGATATTTCATCAGCCTGTTGACGATATATATTTAAGCTCACTCAGACAAAAGTCTGTAGTCGCGAGCACAAATGAGAAGAGAACTGTTTACAAATCGGCCAGAGACAACACATTTTCGATATTACACGGAAATGACTGCCTCACTCATGTGAACGATCTTGCTGATCATTCTATTTACGCGAGAGAAACACATTTAACAAGGTAAATATTTTGCTTGTCATTTCTCTCACAAAAGTGAGATAGCCAACATTATTTGAGACATGTCAGAGATTCAACGGCTTGTGTATGAATCTCAAACATCGATTTATTATGTATTTCTTTAGTATCTATCTGTGTGCCCAGTAATGTGTGCGTGACCACTACTTTGTGTATGCATAATTATATATTATTTTATGCTGGTAGATACAGTGTTGCGAGATTCGAGGGCATCTAGTGGCGTAATAGTTACAGCTCTTCGTTCTCGAGATAAAGGTGCCGACTTCAAAACCAGGTCGCGTCACGTTCCAGTCTATCCAGTTGTAGATGGGTACCTGACTCTGCTCTTGTTAGGGAAAGTACTACTTTTGAGTTAAGGAAGGCAAAGGTACCTAGGAAGGGAACTTGTCATCCTCACTTGATAAAGCTGAACCTAGAATAGTAAAGTCTTAAACACTTCACTCCACAACGGCAGTATCAGCAATGAAACTATTTTTTTTTTACCGTTTGAGATGATGTTTTTTTACGTTGATGCATACTGGGTTGAAATGAGAAGATACTTTTCTATGCTGCCGTCTACGCAATGAAGAATGAATGAATGAACTTATATACAGGGTGAAAAAAATCACAAAATCAGCATTTTCCTTTTTTGCACATATCATATTCCAAATGTCAACTACCTTGCATCTTTGTTCCTGAATTTCCCCAAACGCTGACCCGTGTCTGATAACTGAGAGACTTGACTTCCAATGTGATTCAGAAATTTCCATCAATCAGACGCCATTTTGTTGGATAGCTCTCGAAACAAACGACGAGACAATCTTGGCGTCCAACAAAGGGCACCTAACTCTATCAACTTGTAACGATTAACAGACTCAACAAGTAACCGTTTAGGCAATAGTAATTATCTCCCGTGGTATTATCTGTTTTGTGGCACATTCTGACCTATTGTATGTCCGTGACACGAGAAGTTTGTGTGTGCCAGAACCTCGAGCGGTCCCGCCAAATCGATATACTCGTATGGCGAGACATAAAGTGAGTGAGAGAGAACGAACGAACGAACTTTATTTTCGAAGGGTAAATAGACAGAGAGACATAGAGAGATGGAGGGAGGGTGTGGAAGAGAGAAGAAAGTATAGAAGAAGAAAGACATAACAATCCACAGGTACGCAATTACGCCAACTGACAAAGAGACAACACATTCACATACCTTATAATAATAATAATAGCCCCTTCAGTCATAACTGACTATGGGAGTGCGCCCCTGAGGTGACAGCCCTCAACTGCTTATTTTCCTGGTGCTCCTTTCGACGTTTTCTCCTCACCTCTGCTTCTTGTGTGAGCCTCTCTTCGCCCAATCTGAGGTGGTGCCGTAAATAGCATCGCCACTTTGTGCGATCGGCAGCTTCATCCTCCCATGTTGCTGGATCCATGTCCAGTGCCCTCATATCTCTCTTGCACACATCTTTGAACCTCAGCTGTGGTCGCCCAACTGTTCTCTTGCCATCTGCTAACTGTCCGTAGAAGATATCTTTTGGGATGCGACCATCTTCCATGCGGCGAACATGGCCAAGCCAACGAAGTCTGCGCTGTCTAAGCAGCGTATACATATTTTGAAGGCCAGCACGTGACAACACCTCGACATTTGTCACTTTATCTTTCCACGAGATGCCGAGGATGCGGCGTAGACACCGCAAATGGAAGGTATTGAGCCTTCTTTCTTGCTTAGCATAGGTCGTCCAGGTCTCGCTGCCATATAGGAGTGTGCTGGTGACGCAGGCATTATATACCGCAGCTTTGGTCTTCATTGTGAGTTTAGAGTTTCCCCAAACACGCGATGTGAGGCGGGCAAAGGTAGCTGCAGCTTTGCCAATGCGGCTGTCGATTTCTGTATCCAGTGAGAGTTTGTCATTGATGGTAGACCCTAGGTATGTGAAGTGGTGCACCACTGCCAATTCATAGTTATCGATAGTGATAACTGGTGCAGCACCCACATCCTGACTCAGCACATTCGTTTTCTTTAGACTTATTGTGAGGCCAAAGTCCTTGCATGCTTTAGTGAAGCGATTCATCAAGCTCTGAAGCTCCTGTTGGCTTTGAGTGACGACTGCAGCATCATCAGCGAACAACAAGTCTCTTATAGTGACCCTTCTGATTTTTGTTTTTGCCTTCAGCCTTGAAAGATTAAACAGACGGCCATCTGACCTAGTGTGAAGGCATATTCCTTCAGTTGCATCTCTGAATGCATGTTTCAAGAGTAAGGCAAAGAAGATTCCGAAGAGGGTCGGAGCCAGAACACAGCCTTGTTTAACGCCACTTCGTATATCAAAGGGCTGTGACGTGCTTCCAGCATATTGGACTGTTCCCTTCATGTCGTCATGGAATGACTTTATCATTTCCAGCATTTTAGAAGGGCAGCCTATTTTCAGGAAGATTTTAAAGAGTCCATCTCTACTAACCAGGTCGAATGCTTTTGTGAGGTCTATAAAGGCGATATATAATAGTCTTTTCTGCTCTCTTGATTTTTCCTGAAGCTGGCGGAGAGAGAAGATCATGTCTGTTGTTGATCTGCCAGCTCGGAATCCACACTGTGCCTCTGGATATATGCGCTCAGCTAACTTGTGTAGTCGCATTAAGATGACTTTGGCAAAAACCTTACCAACAATACTAAGAAGAGAGATGCCTCTGTAGTTATTGCAATCACTTCTGTCTCCTTTATTTTTATCCAGTGTTACAATCTTGGCATCTCGCATGTCTTGAGGAATAGTTGTCTCTTCCCAGCACTGGCACAGCATCCTATGCAGGGGATGTAATAGCGTGCTCTTACAGCATTTGATTAAATCAGGAGGAATCCCATCACTGCCTGGTGCTTTGCCAGAGGCCAAGCTATCAATGGCCTTACTGAGTTCCTCTAATGTTGGTTCGGCATCTAGCTCCTCCATAGTTGGCAGACTATTGACAGCATCAAGGGCTGCAGGCGTAACGGTATTGTCTCTAGCGTAAAGCTCAGAGTAGTGCTCGACCCACCTCTCCATCTGCTTACCCTTATCGGTTAGCTTCTCTCCGCTGATGGTTTTTAGCGGTGCCGTCTTACTTTTATGGGGGCAAGCGTCAAACCAGTCATTTGACTTTGCTGTTTTCTTACCAAAGGTGGCAAGTGCAGTACTTTGAATGGTGTTCCGTAGATGCTCCCAGTTCTCTGTAATAGTATCACCATGCTGAGGGCTACTGAGCACTTTCTTGAAGGTCGCAGTGAATTGAGCGATCATGAAAGGGTCTGCCATCTTGCTGGTATCAATGCGTGGTTTCCCTTCATGTCTGACACGATAGAGTTTTCTTGGTTGTGCTCTGATTTTGCAGCAAACCAAGGAGTGATCTGTGTCACAGTCTGCACTATGGTACGAGCGCGTGGAGAGCACAGACCTGAGGAGTGGCCTTCTGACGAGAATCAGGTCAAGTTGGTGCCATTGCTTGGATCGTGGGTGTCTCCATGACACCTTAAGCTGGGGTTTTGTCTCAAAGTAGGTGTTGGTCACGCAGAGATCATGGTGGACGCACAACTCTAAGAGCCGTTGTCCATTTTCATTCATCTTGCCAATACCAAACCTGCCCAGACATGAAGGCCATGAAACATTATCGGCACCCACTCTAGCGTTAAAGTCACCAAGGAGAACAAGCTGTTCTTGCCTAGGTATGCTTTTGATTACTGCTTTGGTTCCAAAGGTTGTTATTGCCGGGAGTTGTAGTGAGGATAAGCTCTCACTGCAGATAAAATACTTCTATGGCACGCGCCTCAAACAGCCTCTGACAACCAAGTCCAGCTCCCGGCCTTCACGTGTGGCTCAATTTGAGCCCGGCGGAACTGTTTCCACTGACGGGAGAAGGGGCAAAGGCGAGCGACTGGCGCCTTAAAACCAGCAGCTTCGGGCAGATAGGGCTCGTGATCCTTGGTTGGTAGCTTATCTAAGAGAAGGAACTCTGAATTCACATACCTTATAAAGTGTTTAAAAAAACGATATGGGAAATGAAAGAACAACAACGCAGCGCAACGTTAGCTGATTATCCGATGTTGTCAATTTAAGTAAGCATTAACTGTGAGTGGAACATGTCTTTCAAGGCCACTAAAACGAAGCTGTGTATTGGGGCTAGTAACCTCATCATGTACGACTAATTGCCACAGAAACCCCAGTTGGTGACCTTGACATACCATTTCAATGCTTGATGCAGACTTCATGCTACGGGACCACCTAGATTAGTGGTTGCATGCTATGTAAGGCTCGAACAGAAATATGATGATCTGATACTGGACAAGGCTAACCCACCTGGGCCGTAATAGCGCTGGCTTTAGGCATAGGCTATCTAGGCTTATGATTAGGGTCTCGTGCATTTATGGGGCTCGCGCACAAATATATGCTTGTTGATACAAAGTGAATTTATTAGAAAGGTACATCTCAAGTTCCCGCTTACCTACGACGTCGTACAACCTAAAATCGCCAATAGTCGTAACTACAAAATGTGACATGTTTTTAAAAAAAAATGACAAACTAAAATGTCTGTAATGATTAAAATTCTTTCTCTTTCTTTCAGTTTGCGTTCTTTACTGAACATGGAGCTGCTACTGCAGCTAGCTACCTTGACAGGAAAAGCATTTATAAATAAGACAGTCAGTTTCACATATGTAAATAATTTTTTTGTTTTCTTTGAATCTGTCCCTATCTCAGTGTGTCACCACTGCAGCTAGCCTACCTTGACAGGACAAGCATTTATAAATAAGACAATCAGTTTCACATATGTAAATAATTTTTTTGTTTTCTTTGAATCTGTCCCTATCTCAGAGTGTCACCACTGGAGCGAGCTCCCTTGTATGAAGCCTGCACCATGCATTCACACGATCTAGATATAGTTCTTTCTGTTGCAACTTGTTTTACGTGTTGAGGTTAATGCTACAAATTATTTGCACAAAAATGTGTTGTTCGGTGGTTGTTACGTGCACTCTTTGATATCCTGCAATATAATACATTTGTATGCTTGTTATGTTCGCAAATATTTTGTAAACAAAATAGATACTTTTTAGTGCTTAGGGAAAAGTCATTATTGAGTTACTTCCCTTGAAAGGAGTTTCGCCACTTTCGATCGAACTCCGCGGATGAATCTAGTTTTACTACGATTTATTCTTTGTTTGGGTAGAAATAAATTGTTCTTGCTTCAGTATATCTATGGCCTGAATTTATGTGTAGTGTTTGTCTAGGTAGGACGAGTCTGTCTTATATCTGTATATCTTTACATATCTAAGTCGAACTATATGTTCTTTGTCGCTAGAAAGGTCAAAGGCTGTTCAGCGGATGTGTGGCTAGAGAGGTGTGTTTTGGCTTCGCCCTGATGATGGGGGGGCTGTCATGTTTTTCTGTATCGGCTTGTCGCCGGAAAAAGTGATCGATATATGTGTAGGGGAAAGTGATAGTCGTCTAGACCTATCGTGTATGCTTTACCCCAGTGTTTATTCTTATTGCCAAGGAATGGCAGAATCATATTTCTGATACCAAGGTAACAAAAGCACTTCTTATGAACTCTCTTACGAAGCCATCGTTTTCGATAAGCAGACGCACGATTTGTACGTCTGAGGGAATATTTAACTAGATGAAGATGTCATTCATTTCTAGCAGCACCATATTGTATGTTGAAGTCCATTGCATCATGATAGAATCTACAGAGCAATGAGAACATTTAATGTAGGATTAACTTTGATACAGATTCCAGTTTGTATCCTAAAGTGAGTGACAGCTCACGACAGCAGCCATCTTGTATCCAAATATTTTGTGACTTTCAAGAAGAGAAAAGGGATGCCCCGTACTATCGCTTGGTGAGTCCAGAGATCACTGCTACAGATGAGAACCCATTACTAGCGGTTCAATATGATTACATGAAAAATATGTGCTGAACATTATTTAAAGGAATCTTCGCTAGACGAGGTTAGGTCTAGAAGCCATCTTGAATATTGTTTATAGACTGACGTGCTTTGTCAGTAAACTCAGATGATATATATATATGGGCAATACTGAGTGCTTGTCTACTGACATTCCATTGTGCTATTATGCAACGAGTGCCCATGTATCATTGCAAGACCATTTATCAATTGTGAGAAAAAGAACATTTATGATGCAGTATTAGTTTGCTCTTTATCAACACTTTGTCACGTGACCTATCAAGTGAATGCAGTATCTAGGTCAGCGTTGTTGACATTTTTACGCTTAGACATTACAGAGTTTCACAGTACAGAGATGATACTTTGAAGGCCATAAACTGTTCTATTGTTGCAGTATTGTTGAACATAAGTGCGTAAATTTCATCGTTGGACCTTCTGATACTAATATTGTTGAACATTGTAATAGATTAAATCAAAAATCTAGTATTGATTAAAGTGGCAGTTTACTTTGTTTATTCAGAAACTGTGCCATTATATTTATGAACTGAAACTCTTTCCAACACATTTCATTATTTAATGTATAACTGAGCATCCTATCTGCAACACAGTGCTTTATATATTACACACGTGATATATGCATTTATGATTATATGTTATATGTTATTTATTTGTATAGTATATTAGTTTATATGTCAGCGGGTTGTGTTTAGGTTGGGCGGTGTCCTCACAACAGAATATCCCACGTCATAGAGGGTCCGTTGTGGGCGTTTTCTTTAGGTGCAATTTCCTTAATTGGAAATTTGCTTGCAACAACTAGTTGCTATTTGTGTTAGCTGTGACGACCTGTACCCATCATTATTTTTGTAATATTTTTCTGTTCTTTAGTTTTGTTCGATTTGTTTGTATTTGTAGGTCTCCCCTTTCCTGTTATTTAGTTGTATACACAATTTATATTTATATACACTGTGACGTCATTTGTGTTGTTATTCCTTGCAGATTCGGTGATTATTTTCATTGATTTCCTTATTTGATTTAGTTGATTTCTGCAAATGTTTTCATATTGTCAGTCTTATTTGTGCTTTATGTATGCTGTTGGTTGACATATGTTTTATATAGGTATATTTCATAAGACACTATTGCTTGTGCACTGCACTTGGATTATGGTATAAAACAGTACTTTATTATTATTACTGGTATACAAGAAATTATACAAGACCTTATTAAGGCTTGTGACCCACTGAGATTGAGATAGTGTACTGATTAATCAAGTCATTAAGAACTTGTGGTATTATTATTGTTTCAGGTAATTAGTATTATTGTTAGACATCATGTCTACATTAGAATACTTCATTGCACAAGGGAAATCCCTTGATAAGACTGGTATGGAATTAGAACAATTTGCAATTGCTCAATATGACAAAGCATTAGCTGCAGAAGAAAGAAAAACTGCTGCTGCAGAGGAAAGAAAAGCTCTAGCTGAAGAAAAAAAATTGCAAAGAGAAGCTGAAGAGAAAAAATTAGAAGCTACTGCTGCTGCTGAACTAAAGAAATTGCAGATACAGACTGAGGAAAAAAGATTCCAGATGGAAATGGAAAAAAGAAAAAAGAAAAGATGAAGCTGCTGCAGAACAAAAAAGATTAGACAGAGAAGCTGCTGCTGCTATTGAACAAAAAAGAATAGACAGAGAAACTGAACAAAAAAGATTAGACAGAGAAGCTGAAGAAAAAAAAGCAATAAGAGAACATGAATTTGAGTTAGAGAAATTAAGATTGACAAGTATGAGTAATGTTAATCAGGCATCTTGTGGTAATGGTAAAACTTCTACTTACAAGGTTAAGGTGCCACCGTTCAATCAGTCCAGTGACGATATTACATTCTGGCTGGATAGATTTGAACGTTCTTGTCGTACTCATAATGTGGATAAATCACAATATGCTAACCAATTAGCAGAAAACTTGAAAGGTGAATCTCTGACTAGATTATGCCTTGTAGGAGAAGCAGATAAGGATAATTATGATGTCATTAGGGCGGCTTTGATAAAAAAAATACCAGCTAAGTGAGGAAGGCTATCGCCTTTTGTTTAAGACGATGGTGCCTGAGACAGGTGTAGAATTCTCAGAATTCATTGCAAAGGCACGTCTCACAGTTGATCGCTGGATTGAGCTTTCCAAAACAGAAAAAAACTTATGAAGGACTTATGGATTTGTTGCTCAGAGATAAGATTATGTCATGTGTTAACAAACCATTCCTTGAATTTATACATGAGCGTAAACCCAAATCACTAAAGGAAATGGAAGAATATTGTTCCCAATATGTCACTGCACACCCCGACGTGACTTTTGGCAACACTAAGATTAAGGAGAGTATGCCAGTTGCTTCAGCAACACCATACAATCCCAATTATTCACACAGATTTCAGGGACCTCAAAACAGATTTGAAAAAAAGGTAACCATAATAGTTATCAAAACCAAGGTAACCAATCATTTCAGGGTTCTTCGTCGAAGAACTGGAGACGAGCTGATAGCTCTCGACACAGGGGTGGTCACAATTATAGGAATTTCCGTAGAGGAAGTAATTATAGAAACTATCCGAGTTATCCGTCTTGGAGTCAACAAGATCATAATTACAGAGATACTCATTATAATGAATATGATAATGGTAACCAAGAGAACTATGACTCAAACCCAAATAGGGGTTACAATAGAGGTAACAATAACTACAGAGGTAATAATAACCGAGGTAGATCTCAAAACAGAAGACATAAACCACATTTTCAGGCAAACTCTGCACAGCAAGAGTCTCATGAAGCCTATAAACAGAGTAAAGATAATAATGACGCTAGTAATATGGCATGTTCCGCTTTTGATTTTGGGAGAGCATCTCAGTGCCCCCAATGCAAAACATTATTTGAGCCAACCACAGTGTCTACTTTAAGCTGCGGCCATCCTCTTCCTGCTCTTCCTGCATCAGTCGCGCATGATGGAAGAGGTTCTCTTGTCTTACATAAGGGTTTAGTAAATAACAATCCAGTCTCCGTGCTATTTGATTCTGGATGCACCACAATTGGTGTTAGGCAGTCACTCGTAGATCCTTCCCGTGCCACTGGACAAGTAGTCAAATGTGTAACATTTGGCGGCACATTAGAGAAATACTCTACTGCTATCATTAGGATTGCTACTCCTTTCTTTACAGGAGATGTACACGCATGTCTTCTTCCGAATCCGATCGCTGACCTCATCATCGGTCGCATTCATGGAGTCAAAGAATGCACTTCGCAACAAATTTCCGCTTGGGAAAAGCAAAACATGCAGATTGCTAACGCTGTAGTCACTAGAGCTCAAGCTCTTAATATGCCTCAAACTTCATCTACTGAAGATAATGAAGAGCATAACCAAGATGATCCCTTGGTAATTTCTCGTGACTCGTTTATAAAACAGCAAGAAGATGATCCCACTCTGAAGAAATTTTTCATTCTTGCAACTAAAGGTGATCCGAATAAAGACACAAGTCGTAAATCGTGGATTACAAAGAAGAATGGCGTACTTGTACGTATGGTTCAAGACTCCATTACGTCAAGTCATTCTCAAATCCTGGTTCCCAAGAATTTGAGAGTTAAAATTTTGCAGCACGCTCACGACTCTCAGTGTGCTGGACACATGGGTTTTTCCCGTACTAAGTCAAGAGTTCTTGCGGCTTTCTTTTGGCCATTGGTAAACAAGGACATACGGATTTATTGTCGATCTTGTAAAGTATGTCAGGAAGTTAAATCCAAAGGTCCACGCCATGCTGCACCCATTCAGGCGGCAGACATTCCTATTCGGCCGTTTCAAAAAATGGCCATAGACATTATTGGTCCATTTAAGATCAAGTCTGCCAGAGGACATCAGTTTATCTTGACGTGTGTTGATATGTGCACACGTTGGCCAGAGGCTATTCCTCTGAAGAGCATTACTACTGCTGATATTGCAGATGCTCTTTGGCTTATATTCTCTCGTCTGGGTTTCCCCGGAGAGATATTATCAGACCATGGCACCCAACTAATATCAGATACCATGTCTCAAGTAATGTCTACTCTGCAGATAGATAGATCTTTAAGTAGTATCTACCATCCTATGTCTAACGGGATGGTCGAACGCCTTAATAGAACACTTAAAAACTTACTAGGGAAGATAACTGAGGATCATCCTCAAGACTGGGACAGAGTTTTACCTGCGGCCCTCTTCGCTTACAGAGAGGTCCCCAATGAACATACAGGATTTTCTCCCTTTGAACTTGTCTTTGGCGCGCGACCGCGCGGCCCTATGTCGTTGCTTCATGATCTCATAACAGCTGACAATATTGACGATGACACAAAGTCATCCTACGAATATGTCATCGCGTTGAGACAAAAGATTATCGAAGCATGCAAATTAGCAACTTCTTCTTCTGAATTTGCGAAACAGAAGGCAAGGCAATTTGCCAATAAGAAGAGATGCTTACGACAACTTTGTCCTGGGGACAAAGCATTTGTATTACTACCTTGTAGGGAAAACAGACTACTTATTTCTTGGAAAGGTCCGTACGATATAATATCGAAAATTTCCGATGTCGACTATATTGTCGATATTGATGGGAAGCATAAAACCTTCCACATCAATATGCTTACTGAATTCCATGAACGTCCGGATTATTTACAACCCATTTTCCAAGCAACGGACGATTCTCCAGTACAACATGGTCATTACTCATCACTGTCCGTGATACAGGATGAGGAAACGAGTTTTTCAGATGTAAATCTCCCTCTTCCAATGATCCCACTTCATTCTAGTGAATCATGGAAGAACGTTACTGTCTCTCCTGATTTGTCTCTGGGAGAACAGCGACAAGTTTCAACTATGTTGCAAACATTTCAGGATGTACTCACTGACATCCCTGGACAAACTCATGTCATTGAACATGACATTGTTCTAACTGACCATACTCCTATTAGGGTTAGACCTTATCCTATCCCTATACATTTTCAAGCACAGGTCGAGAAAGAGTTGGGTGAGATGATAGATTTGAAAATAATCGAAACATCCACCTCTGCATATTCTTCGCCGATGGTTATTGTTCGAAAAAAAGACAATAACATACGTCTTTGCGTTGACTATCGCAAATTGAATCAAGTAACGAAGTTCGATGCTGAACCTATGCCTTTACTGGAAGAGCTACTTACTCGACTTTCCAAATCTCATTTTTTCACTAAACTTGATTTGTCTAAAGGATATTGGCAAGTTCCTTTATCTGAACGCGCCAAACCTCTCACGGCTTTTTTCAACACCTAGAGGTTTGTTCCAATGGAATTTTATGCCTTTCGGTCTTATGAACGCACCAGCTACATTTGTACGCATGATGCGCCGAATCCTATCTTATCGGTCAGATGTCATTGCATATCTAGACGACATCTGTCTTTTCAGCGATACTTGGGAAGATCACTATTCAGGGTTAGATGAATTGCTGTCTACTTTGCGCGAGCACAACCTGACAGCGAAACCCTCTAAAGCCTATATTGGTTTTAGCGAAATTTCTTTCCTAGGCCACCGAGTTGGTCATGGTTTCCTAAAGACAGAGGACCATAATACTAGTAAGATACTTAACATCTCAATCCCTAAGACTAAAAAACAGGTGAGAAGTCTGTTAGGTCTTATTTAATTTTATGGCAGATTCATTCAGAATCTATCCTCTATCATGGCACCTCTTTCTACACTTCTAAAGAAAGGTTCGCCTAATATGGTCCACTGGTCCCAGGAATGCCAATCCTCTTTGGATAAGATTAAAACATTGTTTTCAACACCACCTATTTTAGTGTTACCTACTAAAGATAAGACATTTGTTCTTCGTAGTGATGCTTCATCCACTGGGATTGGAGCGGCACTCATGCAAGAGTACTCTGGAACTCTGCATCCTGTAATGTATATTTCCAGAAAACTTAATGCGGCAGAAAGGAATTATTCGGTTTTAGACCGTGAGCTATTAGCTATGGTTTGGTCAATTCTCAAACTACAAAGATTCCTTCTAGGCGCACATTTCATAGTAGAAACCGACCAAAAAGCTCTTACTGCTATACAGAGTAAGAATTTGAAGAGCTCGAGGTCTACTCGATATGCAATTGCTCTTCAACCTTTTCATTTCTCTGTGCGAGCTATTCGTGGATCAGATAATGTGATGGCAGACATTCTGTCAAGATGCCCACATGATTCCACATAACTATTAGGTCTTAGACTTCTTGATATGTCTAGGTCTATAATAGTTCCTTTCTATATCAAGATAGATACACATTTGTAATTTAATAATGTAATGATTGTATCACTACTTAGCGGTTCATTGATGTTTATTCACCGCTGTGCTTTGATGATTTTTCTTCATAAATCATAAATTTAAGATATCTAATACGAAATTATGGTATGGAATTTTTTAGGCATTGTGTAATTGCCAGAATTGTATTATACTTTGATGACACCTTCCTGGAAACATTTATTCGTAGAGAAACAATTTCTCTCAGATTATGAGATATATTCTCACCAGTCGCTTCATAAGTCGACTTAGCCTCATATTAGGCGTTATAATTATTCCTGATATTTTCATCTGCGCATTACCCATGCGTTGTGAGCCTATTGTACGTTGCTCCTAGATGTATTTCAAAAAAAAAAAATGTTCCATTTTTTTTTCCCGGGAGGTGTGGTAAGACTGTTACGTGCACTCTTTGATATCCTGCAATATAATACATTTGTATGCTTGTTATGTTCGCAAATATTTTGTAAACAAAATAGATACTTTTTAGTGCTTAGGGAAAAGTCATTATTGAGTTACTTCCCTTGAAAGGAGTTTCGCCACTTTCGATCGAACTCCGCGGATGAATCTAGTTTTACTACGATTTATTCTTTGTTTGGGTAGAAATAGATTGTTCTTGCTTCAGTATATCTATGGCCTGAATTTATGTGTAGTGTTTGTCTAGGTAGGACGAGTCTGTCTTATATCTGTATATCTTTACATATCTAAGTCGAACTTGCGAGACGCAAGCAAAAAACAAGAGACAGGTATAACAGTTTATATTTCCACTTCCCTTAATTTTCGCCGCAGAAACGACTTAGAGACAGCAGAGATAGAATGTGTATGGTTGGAAATAAAGCTACCGAATCAGGGCCCATTTCTGGTGGGATATCTTTATCGAAATCCTAGTGCAGGACCTATATGGTACGAAGATTTCACCATAATGATGGACAATGTATTTGCCACAGTCAAGGAGGTTGTTCTTCTTGATGATTTCAACATCGATATACACAATTCAAATCTAACATGGAAAAATATAATATTATCGTACAACTTAAAACAAATAGTTAACCAGCCTACAAGAGTAACACAAGCATCAACCACACTAATCGACCACATCTACGTAACTTGCCCAGAAAACATCATAGAATGCTCTGTCCCTAATATTGCAATGAGTGACCACTATCCAGTATGCTGTACATGGTCAAAGAATAAATGTAAAGTTCCGAAAAATAAACATGTAAGTATCAAATTTAGAAGTTTCAAACATTTCAGTAAGGAATTATTTTTAAATGACTTGCTAACTGCACCTCTCGCCCGTGTTTACCAACTTCCTGATCCGGATGACGCTATTGAATACTGGACAAAAATTTTTTATAATGTTTCTGACACGCACGTACCAGCTAAGGAAATTCGCGTCAAACGACAATTAAAATCTCCGTGGATCACGCAGGAAGTGTTGGAGGCTATGAGGCAGAGAGATCAAGCGCACAAAAATAAGGACCTCAACACATACAGGGTATACAGGAACAAAGTTCAATATTTAATTCGGAAAAGAAAAATCGTTTTAGAAATATAGTTCAGAACAAATCAAATAGTAAGGAAATATGGAAGGCAATTAACACCTTAGCGAAAAAACGTAATGCACCAGACTCATTCTCTTCCAACACTTCATTTACTTGCACCGACTTCAGCAATCACTTTCAAGCAGAAATAAACGGTCTGAAATCCACAATACCACCTTCCTGTAGTGACTTAGACAAACTTTCAGCATTCTGTAAGAACAAATGTACAAACTCAGTTCCACCCGACATTCCTTTTATGACAGTTAATGAAGTGTATAACTATCTTATTGGCCTTAAGGATAATAGCTCATCAGGGCTTGACGGAATTAGTAATCGAATACTGCGTTACGCCGCACCAGCTATTAGTGATTCACTAACTTTTATATATAATCAATGTATTGCTAAAAGTTATTTTCCTTCAGCCTTTAAGATTGCCAAAGTATATCCTCTCTTCAAACCTGGCTCGTCAGATAACAGTAATCTTGGTAACTATAGACCTATTTCTCTTTTATCATCGCTTTCTAAACCACTAGAAAAACACATACATAAAGCAACACTACATTACCTAGTTAGCAATGAGTCCGACAGACAGCAAGTAGTGTGGTACAATAACTCCTTGTCAAGCCCAACTATTATTGACACTGGTGTTCCTCAGGGTTCTATTCTCGGCCCTCTACTTTTTTCCATTTACATAAATGACCTTCCACTACACATCGAGCACTCATCCTGCGACCTATTTGCCGATGACTGTACCATTTATACTAGTGATAAAAGTTGCAACACGCTAGAAATATTATTACAAAGCGACACAGACAATCTTATTAAGTGGAGCAATGAAAACTGCATGCAAATAAATATCACTAAAACAAAATGTATGATAATATCAACTAGACAAAAATTACAAAACTCGCCGAAAACAACACTTCAGCTCTACATTGGAACCTCTTTAATTGAAAATGTAAATGAATATAAAACACTAGGACTCATAATTGACCAACATTTAAGTTGGAATTCGCATGTACAAGCACTGACCAAACAAACGGCACAAAAAGTTTACCAGTTAGCTAAAATCAAACATTTCCTAGATGAGGAGACACGAAAAATGTTCTATACATCCCAGATACAAACACATCTAGACTATTGTTCCACAATTTGGGATGGCTGCACCATGTCCAACACTAAAAGACTCTTTTCATTACAAAAACGTGCAGTGCGCCTAATTTCAGGCAAAAACCTCACACAGTGTGTAGACGCATATACATATCTTAACATATTACCACTAAGAAAGCGCCTTCTCTTCAACAAAGCCAAATTTATTCACAAAATCTTGTCACAGAATGCTCCAACGTATCTGTGGCCTATTTTCAAATACAGCGGAAGACGCAGTCAACGCTTAAATAAATTACACATGCCCAAGCCTAGGCTCGACTTATTCAAGAAAAGTTTAGCTTTTTCTGCTGCTCATCTGTGGAATACTCTTCCACACGACTTAAAAAATACTCTTAGTCCATATTCATTCAATCACAGACTTTTCAAATACATCATGAGTGCAGATTATATGCCACCCTAATTTCGTTATGTTCTTAAATAATTACGCTGTCACCTCAGGGGCGCATTCCCATAGTCAGTTATGACTGAAGGGGCTATTATTATTATTATTACATAACATCATATGTAGGTTTTAAAGTTAATTTTGTCCTGTTTAGTATAAATTATGATACGCATCTGTAAATTTGTGTAACTGTTATTGTACTGTTACAATGTTGGGATTTTATTTTATTGTACTTTCTTGTTATTTTATTATTTAAGTAACATTTAGGATACGTGTGAGAATAAATAGATTAACTATGGAAGAAGAGAGAAAGGAAGGGCAGAATGTTAGACGGGCCTGCGTGCCCAATTCTCAACCCTTTGAAAATAAAGTTCGTTCGTTCGTTCGTTCGTTCTATCTATCTATCTATCTATCTATCAATCTATCTATCTATCTATCTATCTATCTATCTATCTATCTATCTATCTATCTATCTATCTATCTATCTATCTATCTATCTATCTATCTATCTATCTATCTATCTATCTAATTATCTATCTATCTATCTATCTATCTATCTATCTATCTATCTATCTATCTATCTATCTATCTATCTATCTATCTATCTATCTATCTATCTATCTATCTATCTATCTCTGATAATGTTTGTACTTTTCAACATATGTTATGTCATGCTTATAAGTAATTAATGTTAATATGAGTGTGCTATATTATTATTTTACTTTACAACGTTGAATTCCTTGAATTTGATATGTAAAATGCATATGAGAATAAATGAATTCAGTATGAAAGGTGAGAGAAAGGAAGGGCAGAATGTCAGACGGGCCTGCGTGCCCAATTCTCAACCCTTTGAAAATAAAGTTCGTTCGTTCGTTCGTTCGTTCGTTATATGTTCTTTGTCGCTAGAAAGGTCAAAGGCTGTTCAGCGGATGTGTGGCTAGAGAGGTGTGTTTTGGCTTCGCCCTGATGATGGGGGGCTGTCGTGTTTTTCTGTATCGGCTTGTCGCCGGAAAAAGTGATCGATATATGTGTAGGGGAAAGTGATAGTCGTCTAGACCTATCGTGTATGCTTTACCCCAGTGTTTATTCTTATTGCCAAGGAATGGCAGAATCATATTTCTGATACCAAGGTAACAAAAGCACTTCTTATGAACTCTCTTACGAAGCCATCGTTTTTTATAAGCAGACGCACGATTTGTACGTCTGAGGGAATATTTAACTAGATGAAGATGTCATTCATTTCTAGCAGCACCATATTGTATGTTGAAGTCCATTGCATCATGATAGAATCTACAGAGCAATGAGAACATTTAATGTAGGATTAACTTTGATACAGATTCCAGTTTGTATCCTAAAGTGAGTGACAGCTCACGACAGCAGCCATCTTGTATCCAAATATTTTGTGACTTTCAAGAAGAGAAAATGGATGCCCCGTACTATCGCTTGATGAGTCCAGAGATCACTGCTACAGATGAGAACCCATTACTAGCGGTTCAATATGATTACATGAAAAATATGTGCTGAACATTATTTAATGGAATCTTCGCTAGACGAGGTTAGGTCTAGAAGCCATCTTGAATATTGTTTATAGACTGACGTGCTTTGTCAGTAAACTCAGATGATATATATATATGGGCAATACTGAGTGCTTGTCTACTGACATTCCATTGTGCTATTATGCAACGAGTGCCCATGTATCATTGCAAGACCATTTATCAATTGTACCATGATGTATTATGCCAACCTGTGATTTGTCACTGTATCCGTGCTGTCGAATGTGTACGTCCAATTAAACTGTAACAAAAAGTACACAGCAGTTGGCGTCGATGACTTCCAGCCATACATGAGTGAGAAAAAGAACATTTATCAACTCTTCGAACTTTTTCATCATTCGCGTATTATACTCTCACTCTATGTCTACACACCACTGCGTAGGTCGAGTTGATATTCCTATTCCTAACAACCACTCTGACTCTTTAACATTGGAGCTTCCACAGACCACCATACCTCTTAACACTGTGGTCCTGTAAATAGTTGATGTCAGTGTGAACAAGGAGCAATACATCTTCATATCTATACACCATTCAACCGTATATATAGAAACAGCATTTAACTCTGGTGGAATTCAACAAAGAGGTTATTTAACAGTGGTCCATGTTCCATTAGACTTGTTCACATCCAGTTCACAGCCAGTTCACAACTTCTGTTTCCAGACCGTCGACCTTTTCTGTCCCGTCAGTCTCCGTAGATCAACTGCCGTGACAATGGAAGGCCTCTAATTAGAGAAGGCCTAGCACTGGCTTCTTTTTAGAGAGGAGGAGCTTGAGCCTACTATTTTTTTTCCTTATGTTTAGCGATGGATTTTGATTTGATATTATCTTGTTATAAATATGTGTCAGGGTCCCTGTACTGTCTAGTCTTTTAAAAGCAGTTCTGGCCATCTGACTTGGATTCACATGGCTTACTCGCAAGCGCTAAACATTGCAGGCATGTCATGCACTCACGCCTGGGTGAGTTTTCGTTCATGAAGCAGAATCTGTTTATAGGACGCCCCAGAGACTGGCCCTCGCATAAGTTCCTTTGTGTTTTTTTTTAAAGCTGGCCTACAGTTAAACAGAGCGTCCGATTGGCAGAGTGGTTACAGCTCTGGCCTCTCGCGGATAAGGTATAGGGTTCGAAACACGGTGACGCCTGGCTTCAGTTTACCCAACTGCTCTTGAGTTTAGACTGGTACAGGCAGCAAAGAAGGGAAGTGCTCATTCCACCTCTCAAAGTTGGACCTAGTATATTGGACTCTAACACTTCACACTACGGCAGTATCTGCTGCGCGACAACCTTTACTTTTTTACAGTTTAGAAAATCAGTGACAAAATGACTGCTCAACATCTGCTTCAGAACATCTCAACATCTGCTTCAGAACATGTCAACATCTGCTTAAGAACATCTCAACATCTGCTTCAGAACATGTCAACATCTGCTTCAGAACATCTCAACATCTGCTTCAGACCATCTCAACATCTGCTTCAGAACATGTCAACATCTGCTTCAGAACATGTCAACATCTGCTTCAGAACATGTCAACATCTGCTTCAGAACATGTCAACATCTGCTTCAGAACATCTCAACATCTGCTTCAGAACATGTCAACATCTGCTTCAGAACATGTCAACATCTGCTTCAGAACATGTCAACATCTGCTTCAGAACATGTCAACATCTGCTTCAGAACATGTCAACATCTGCTTCAGAACATCTCAAAATCTGCTTCAGAACATGTCAACATCTGCTTCAGAACATGTCAACATCTGCTTCAGAACATCTCAAAATCTGCTTCAGAACATGTCAACATCTGCTTCAGAACATGTCAACATCTGCTTCAGAACATGTCAACATCTGCTTCAGAACATGTCAACATCTGCTTCAGAACATGTCAACATCTGCTTCAGAACATCTCAACATCTGCTTCAGAACATGTCAACATCTGCTTCAGAACATGTCAACATCTGCTTCAGAACATCTCAACATCTGCTTCAGACCATCTCAACATCTGCTTCAGAACATGTCAACATCTGCTTCAGAACATGTCAACATCTGCTTCAGAACATCTCAACATCTGCTTCAGACCATGTCAACATCTGCTTCAGAACATGTCAACATCTGCTTCAGAACATGTCAACATCTGCTTCAGAACATGTCAACATCTGCTTCAGAACATGTCAACATCTGCTTCAGAACATGTCAACATCTGCTTCAGAACATCTCAACATCTGCTTCAGAACATGTCAACATCTGCTTCAGAACATCTCAACATCTGCTTCAGACCATCTCAACATCTGCTTCAGAACATGTCAACGTCTGCTTCAGAACATGTCAACATCTGCTTCAGAACATGTCAACATCTGCTTCAGAACATCTCAACATCTGCTTCAGAACATCTCAACATCTGCTTCAGAACATGTCAACATCTGCTTCAGAACATGTCAACATCTGCTTCAGAACATGTCAACATCTGCTTCAGAACATCTCAACATCTGCTTCAGAACATGTCAACATCTGCTTCAGAACATGTCAACATCTGCTTCAGAACATGTCAACATCTGCTTCAGAACATGTCAACATCTGCTTCAGAACATGTCAACATCTGCTTCAGACCATCTCAACATCTGCTTCAGAACATGTCAACATCTGCTTCTTCGTTCACCCTCAGACGTCAACTTAAATATGTTAAAAGAAAGCAGTGGTTAGTCTGAGGCTTTTGACATCTCCGTAAGAGTTTTTCTAAGAATGGCACTGTTGATGGCCATATGCGCTTCCTCATATGTTGGGCACCTTTGAAGCAGATGTTCAGCAGTCATTTTATCGGTGCCACAGTTACACTCATTAGTAGTTCCCATTTTTAATTTATTGAATAGATGGTATCCAGATCTATTATGACCTGTACGAAGTCTGAAGATTACCACTTGTTCACTTCTGCTTATCTGGTAAAGTGCACCAGTTTTTAGATGGCCTGGACGCTCTGCTTCCTACTTGCTCATGTATCTTCACTTGATAAAACTCTTGGCCTCTTCATAAGTTATGCTTGTGTCAAGTTGAGTTATCTTTCCCCCTTCATTTGCCAATCTTTCGGCCTCTTCATTTCCGGGGATGTTGTAGTGAGAAGGGATCCACTGTATCATAATTCATTTTGACTGCTGACATAGTTTGTGCAGTGTTACTCTTAGGTCATTGTCGCAAGTGGTCAAACAGTGGCCAAAATTCTAGTAGAAGGAATGAGTATTTGTTTGCTTGTTTGTTTGTTTACAAAGGTAGCAACCTTCGCTCAAGATTACTCTTGGCAGAGATATAAATAGAAGGTTGGTGCTTCTATTTCAGGAAGTCTCACATGGATTTCTAGAATGGCAAGTATAACAGCTGAGTCATCTAAGTTTGTTATAAACTAGTTTTCTCCCCCTTCCCTTCTGTGAGAAATATATGTTTTAACTCGTATTTTATGAGCTCACAGCTGAAAGTAATTCATCAAATTATTAAGTGTAGTACTGGCTCTGTACATATTTTTGTTAATGAGTCATACGAGTGGAGGCATCAAATTCACTTAACCAATTGATAGACTCCAACTCTGGATTTATATGTACATAAATAACATGAAGTTTATTTAAGAAATATTTTATCACTAGGTGAAAATGAAAAAATATGATTTGTCAAAAAAAGTTAATTTAGGTTGTCTTCATGGGAAGATCTTAAGTGTTGGGGGATTTAAAAAAAATAAAGTCCGTAAGCTGTGCCAGTACTGGGTACTTAGACTGCAATGTAGTGACAATGGTTGTCGTTGACTTCTGGTTCAGTCACTGTTGGTTCCCTAGCGGAGTTTTGATTGTTCCTTCTCTTCAGGAGTCGAGTGGTTTGGAGACAACACGTTCCTAACGGTACTAGAGTAGATATCAACGACCTTAGGCTGAACAGTGTTTGCTTTAGACAAGTTCAAGCTCATATGGTCAAGAAGAAGAAAAATAGGAAGAAGGAAGAAGAAGAGGAAAGAAGAAGAAGAGAAAGGAAGAAGACGAAGGTAGGTTTTTTATTAACTGTAATTTTAACAAATTTCTCGTGTCACTGTTGCAGATATCAAAGATGGAAACCTGAAGTCCGTTCTCGGGCTCTTCTTCAGTCTGTCTCGGTATAAACAACAACAGAAGGCACAACAGCAACAACAAAATAATCATCAACAACAGCAACTGTGTAGATCATCGGGACAACAGTGGATACAGCAACCACGAGTCGAGGAACATATCTCAACAACATCGGAATCACTTAACAACGGCATCATCTACTTCAGCAGCGGTAATAGTGGTGTGCTTCCAAGTACCAAAATTAACGTTTCCTGTGGGGAATCTGTGTCAAGGTAAGACCGGCTTTGATGTACACCTGCATATATATGTGTTAATGAATTGTTAGCGATGTTCAGAAAAATAATGTTATTGCGTAGTATTTCAGCGGTACGATCAAGCAATAATTAACGGCATAATGATGGACTAATTGGTCGTGCTACAATAATTTATTGTCCTATGCAACGAAGATTTTACGGTAATTTAAAAAAAAAAAAAAATTTGCTTCGTTTTTGTGTTCTTTCCCGCCACTGTAGTAATGTATGCATTGTGACGAGCTTCCTTTTATGCTACTGAGTAGGATTACAATGTAATTTACGCAATTGATGGTCCTTGTAACATGTTACAAAACATTATACACTTAATATGTTAAAATCTTATGGTAGAGAATGTTGTCCTTTATTCATGTTGAATTACATATAGCTGCTCACCGTTCGTAAAAAAAAAAAAAAAAAAAAAAAAAAAAATTAACATAAACATGTAAGAAGACGGTCAGTTTCATAAAAGTAAATAATGTTTTATTTTGAAATTTTATGTTTCATTGTTCATGCTGTTTTAAAATTCTAATGGTTTGATTTCAATAAAATATTAATTTCGGCGCCATTCCCTAGTCATGTAGAGGTTTGTAAGAGAGAGCGCCATACTATTCTATCGGCTGTTTTCCTGGCTTGGTTCCATTCTAGTCCTCGATCCTTCAAAGATTGTCTAATGTCCTCCCAGCGGACTTGAGGTCGTCCTGGAGGTCTGGATCCCTGGCTCTTAGTTTCCCATGGTTGTCGTGGCAGCCGATCTTCTCCCATTCTGCAGACATGGACAAACCATCTCAGTTGGGACTGTTCTACTTGGGTCTGCAGGAGTTGGATTTTTAGGCCTTGACGTATCGTCTGGTTGCGGACCATGTCTCTTCTTGTTACTTCAACCACCTTCCTCAGATACCTCATTTCTGAGGTTTGAATCTGGCTTTTATGGGTTGTAGTCATTGCCCATGACTCGCATCCATATGTCAAGACTGGGGCATAAGTGGAGCGGTATACAGCCATCTTCGTCTTCTTACCAACCATATATATATATATATATATATATATATATATATATATATATATATATATATATATATATATATATATATATATATATATATATATATATATATATATATAAACGCTAGCACACACACACCAAAATACATACATTTGTATCTCACAAACAGCAGATTTGTTTCTTGATTGTTTTATCGATCAAATTATTTTACAAAACGGAAACCTTCTTTAACTGATCTTTATATAGAAGTTGTTAACCATTTTTTTTATCTCCACGTGAGAGATATTTATTTGTTGAGTTTCATATCTTTGACGCTCAAAATCTCTATGTTTGATTCATGGCACAGGTTTAAAAAAATATATATTTAGAAATGCGCCCTAATATAACCGACTCGAGGCAAAATTATCTTAAAAAGCAAAAAAGGTTTGAAAATGATCAAGCAGCTCTCATTCATGATACGTTGTGCGTTATCAAATTTTTGACCGGAATTTACGTACCCGATTTTATATAATAACTACAAAAATGTAAAATAAGCTTAAAATAACTTCATTAAAGTGAGGGAAATAAACTTCACATATAGATTGTGTTGTTTATTTTAAAGGGGCGGGAGTCGGACTTTGAACGATGATGTGCCAACGCTTAGGTCACCAGGGAAACCAAGCAGATAGCGGATTGTTTATTTTATACACAGCTGTAGTAACGACCAACTTTCTCGTGCGCTTCTCATTAGGTTCTTACACAAAGAATTGTGTATTTCATTCAAAGATGAATGTCACTCAACGGACGTTGAAAACGTTCAAAAATGTATTTTATGTGTGCGTGAAAGATAGAACAAATTACTGAACAATGATAGCTGACCATTCACTTTTATGCTGTGCCACAGAAATTTAAAAGATATCTTCACTGTTAGCGCATTTGGTAAGAAAAATTAATTTTTTTTCTTTACTTGTCACGTTTTTTGGCAGAATTTATGTTGAGTGTTAACGAAAAATGAACTTCACGAAGGCGAGATTTTTCACCAGTTTTGCACCGTGCGTTGCCTTCCTTTTTATGCAGTAATATATCGCCGCGGTTACGTCATGCACTCAGGAATAAAATGGAAACATATTGCTTGTAATTTATAGCTTGCCAAAACCCTCTCTTATTTTTAAACATTTAATTAAGAGTTTAAAAACTCGTTTATTAGGTATCAAAAAGTTTTATTCGCTGGAATTCGGAAGCAGAATTTCAGATTTTTCGCTTATGTAAAAAACGTGTCTGCCCAATCAAATTAGCTCTTTTCCATATTTGTTAATCGTAAGATTACTTCTACTCAATTATTGCAGATTCGATCAGCATTAACTAATTAGAGACATAAATTAAGGTAAACTGCCGATATTTACAAACTTCACACTTGAATAAAGAACTAATGTGGGGCGTAAAAAGTAACAAATGCAAATCAATAATGAACAAATCAGACAGTAAATTACTCGCCCCTGAGATTATTGTACAAAACTCGTTTCAATGTGAAGGTTTGTGTTTGTTTGTTTTTTGTTGTATTTTTGTTTACATATGTCAGTGATATGTGCCTGTTCAACGCTAATGTATGGCCTAACCACTGATCCTCCGTATTTACATGAGTGATACTGAAAACACAGTATGTTAAAAGTTAAAAAATTTAACCTCCTAGTTCTTTTATCCGTCCTTCGCATAAGTAACATCTTTTCCCACCAAAGATGCAATCTTTTTCGTGGTAAATTTTTCGGTATGGGCACTAAATTGTGCGCCTGTTGACACAAAGCGCATTTTGTTCCCTGTATAACTCACGGCACCAGATCTTTTTGGTTAAGAAATAATCTTGCTTTTGTTGCTTTTCGGTGACAAGATTTTTGGAATTCCCACAATTTAATATATTACGCAGTTCAAGAATGAAGCTCCCATGCTTTCGTGCCACCCTGTTTCCATGTTTCCGTACTTCTGAAGACAAATGAAAATAAATGACATGGCCACAGGAGAATGTAAAGCCATCGCCAGGGCATGCAGTAACAAGAGCACAACAGAATTACTTCCCCATGTTTTGGCGGGTGACTTACTCGTAAAAGATAAACGCTGAGAACATACATTATGTCACAACTGAAAAAGATGATACACGTTAAAGAAATATAGTGTATCAGAACTAATGACAGAGGAACTATGTGGCGGAAGCGCGGCACATCAGAACTAATAATAGAAGATACAAGTGGAGAATATACAGATTTTCAGAACTGAATGCTACAGGGCATATTTGGAGAAAATAAAATATGTCACAATACAGTGACAGAGGATATCTGTGGAGAAAAGTCACTTTGCCAGGGTTGTATAATGGCGGATACACGTGGATAAAATACAATATATGAGAACAGAACGACGGAAGGTACACCTGGAGAAAGCATGGCATGCCAGAGTTGAATGACGGAGGGTACACTTGGAGAAAGTACGGTATGACATAGTTGAATGACGGAGGTACACCTAGAGAAAGTACCGTATGTCAGATTTGAACGACTGAGGATACACCTGGAGAAAGTACAGTATGTCAGAGTTTAATGACGGAGGTACACCTAGAGAAAGTACGGTATGTGAGAGTCGAATGACGGAGGGTACACCTGGAGACAGTACAGTATGCCAGAGTTGAATGATGGAGGACACCTACAGAAAATAGAATACAAAATAGAGTAAATAAGAATAGAATTAAGGAGGATGCCCGTGAAGTATGTACGGTATTTCATACGTTGAAATGATGATTATACTATTGCCAGGTGGCGAAAGATAAATGGAATGTTACAATTAATGCCCTATGCATTCAGAGAAACCTAGGGCAATAATTGATTGAATGATTGTAATTTCAACAGAAGTGATGGAACGAAGAACATTAAAATAAAATAAGCTACAATTGTTCTCTCTCTCTCTCTCTCTCTCTCTCTCTCTCTCTCTCTCTCTCTCTCTCTCTCTCTCTCTCTCTCTCTCTCTCTCTCTCTCGGTCTTTTGGATGTACCAGAATAACATATTGTAACGAAATGTAGTGTTTATTATCTTTAAAAAACCAATGCATACTTCTGCTTCTCATCCATCTATCAGTAATTATCACAACTACATCTGTTGTTGATTTGTTCTCAAAAAAGGGAGTGAAAGTTTGTGTCTGTAACCAGTGTTCTACTTTCTGTCATGTATCGTCAGGTCTCTCTTGGTCGCTGCCTTGTACTTTTGTTCCAGTTTAGGAACGCAGCAAGTGCGTGTAATATTGTCTCACATTTCGAAGAGTGATCGCAGGAGGACATATATAAATGGCAACAAGAGAATCACAACATGAAGAAGAAGATGAGTAGCGAGGAAAGAAGATCACATATTACAGTTGTGACATTCTCCAGCTTCAGAATATGATACGTTTATTCTATGTCTACTTGTTCGTTATCTCTCTTATACTACTACTACTTACTTACTACTAATTAGTCATTTCTCCACTACCCTGGGGTGTAGTGGTTTGCCAGAGAGAGTGCCACATTATCCTATAGGCTGTCTTCCTTCAGACCTGTTTCCAATCTACTCCTCAGTCCATCAGAGATTGTCAATGTTGTCCTCTAAGCGAATTCTGGGTCGTCCTGGAGGCATATATCCATGGCTCGTGGTTGCCCATGTTTGACGTGGTAGCGGATCTTCTCCCATTCTGCAGACATGACCAAACCAGCGTTTTTTGGTACTGTTCCACTTGAATCTGCAGGAGCTGGTTTTTGACGCCATGCCGGAATCGTCTGGTTGCAAACCACATCTCTTCTTGTTATATCAACCACATTCCTCAGATACTATATTTCTGAGGTTAGGAGCTAGCTTTTATGGGTTGTAGTCATTGCCCATGACTCGCATCCATAAGTCAAGAACATAGATAGAGCGGTATACAGCCATCTTCGTCTTCTTGCCAATTTCTCTTTTGCTGAGGATGCATCGATTTATGGCCTGAGAACGTCCCCAAACTGCTGCTCTTTGGCTAGTTAACTCTTCTTTGATACCTCCTTTCTAGTCTATGACAGCTCCAAGGTATTTAAAGTGGTTGACCTGCTCCAGGACCTGTTCTCTCAGCATAGTCTGAAGCCTTTTTTTTTTGTGATATCACCATGGTTTTTGTTTTGTAGCTGCAAATGACCACCCTTCTCTCCAGCTCTTCTATGCAGGTTGGATTGAAGATGTACCTCTGATTTAGCATTTAACCAGACCTATTTTTGTCATAAAATTGTGAGTATGTCTTAGAGTTGTACAGTTTCTCCGTCAAATGGGTTTGTGAAGGCTTGACTGTCTACCTGCGTCTCTCACTGTGTGGATATTCATTTACGACATCGTCTAAAGTTCTCTTGTCTTCCCCATATGGACACACGCCCGACTTTCTCATTTTTAATGTTTTGAACTGATGGTGGAACAGTGGCCGTATCTCAGTCTGAACATCATCACGTGATTACATGCAAAATGAAAAAATAGGATCCCGTTACACAGCCATTGGGGCATATTGGTAATTTGGTGTTAGGCCCATATTTTCGTCACCATCGGCACACTAGAGGTGATGTGATGAGCATCACGCCGGCCGCCTTAAACTTCCCAGAGTTACTCTGGTACGCTCATCACGTGATCACATGTGTTGTCATTCATTCATCCCTTTTCTTTTTTTTTTTGGTCGTTCCTTATCGAGCACTGGGCCACCACTGCAGCTAGCCCACTTGTATGACGCTGGCCCACTTGTATGACGCCTGCACAAAACATTCACATGCTCTTGTAACGGTGCTTAATGTAGCAGGTTGTTTTATACGACTTGTTGCCCGCCCTACGCACAACCTTATATTGGTTACCTTGTACGATTTCTTGTCGGGGCATTCAGTCTATTCCATCTTTATCGCATACAAAATACCATTGAACTACATGCGGCTTAGTGTAATCTGCTTCTGCTACATTTGACACGGCATTCTCTCTACGCCATTTTCGTTGAAACTATGCTATGACTCATTCATAAATACGGTTTTATTCATAACACAATTATCGCAGCCTAAGCGCATTCTTTTATATGTCGTGTTCATATTGCTAATGTTCTAAAATGTCCCCTCTCTCGTAAGTTAATAGTTGCAGTAGAGAGGCCAGATATTCGTGACAAAGAATCCGTTGTCCACATCTCCCCAGAAATCAGGCTATTCAAGTTGCCAACGGCGACTAAATATATGCATGTTTTTTTTTTTTTATCGTTGCAAAATTTGCCCCATTTTATCACTGCAAGTGTTTTAAAAAAATCATTCTGAAAGAAAGATACTTTATTCATCTCTACATTTGTGAAAATAATGGTGTGTAGAGTCTATTTTTGGCAGATGGCATATTACATTCAATATGAGTAGTGTAATTGTACTGTGGTCCATGTTCTTTAATATATTTACTAACTGCGATCGGTCACTCCGTTATTGTGAGAGTACCTTCAAACATAAGGGGTTTTGTGAGATGCTACTTATTGATGTTGTTGTTGTTTAACATAGGCTGCTGAGCTTCTAGCTCTTTACCAGACAATACCAAGCTGAAGACTCCTTGGTATTATCTACACTTTAGATCTAGACTTTTCCTGTGGCTTTTCTGCCATTCCGAAACGTGCTGAGTTGAAGTCATGAGCTCCAGTTTCTCCAGCCTGCCTTGCATTTAAAGGTTCGTCAAATCTGGTCCCAAGCTAGGGGTAAGAAGCGAGTGACATAGTGTACATTGCCCACCGTTCAAGGGGGCTCTCCAACTATGAAGAGCTAAAAAACTGTACTCTGGTTCTGGGCTCTCCCAAAGAATTATCACGTCTTGCACAGAGCCACATCTCAGCTTCCTCTGCCTATCACTAGATCCACAATGATATCCTTCTGCATGCAGTCAACCAAGTCAAAACCAAAGAATTAAGCTTGGGGCTCAAGTGACTTCTCCAAGCTTAGTGTGCAATGCTGGGTTCTCAACACGTTTCACCACAGGAGGAATCCCTGGAAGTGTGTGGATGATTTCTTCTTCTTCTTCTGCGATCAGTTTCCTATGCTCGGAGGTCTAAACAAGGAGATGAGTTGCTCCATGAATCGAGTCGTCAGCAGGAGGTCCTCGCGGGTGCCCCACAGTTTCTCTTCCACTTTCGTCTCCTGGGGCCAGGTTTGAGCTCTCAAACCGCCAAAGAGAGGGCACGTTTGCAGAATGTGTTCCGGAGTCTGGGGGCCATTTTGACATGTGCACTGGTCAGTTGGGGCAGCTTTCATTTATTAGAGATGGGCTTGTAGTCTGCAGTGTCCTGTGCTGAGCCTAAAAATGTTGGTTTGCTGTTTTCTGTCTAGCTTTAGGATGGGGTCTTGTGGGTAATTGCTGCTTGTTCTCTAGCTCCATGCATTTTTGTACTTTCGTTTGATAAGTTTTTGCTTCCTTCAGTGAGACTCTGTAGTGAAACAGTTCCTTCTGCGTGCCTGCTTTTGCCAGTCTGTCGGCTGCCTCATTTCCTGCAATACCACAGTGTGCAGGAATCTACTGCAGTGACACTTTGTTGTTGACAGACAGCTGATTCAGGTGTTCTATGGCTGTTCTTGTTAGGAGATCTTCAGGTTCATTTTGAATAGTCTGGAGAATTGACATGCAGTCGCATAAGAAGACTATGTTTGATTCTTTAAGTCTTTGTTCCTCCAGTATCTTTGTAGCCTCTAGGATTACCTGTAGCTCTGCCCTGTAGTTTGTTGAGAGTTCTCCAGTAGCAATTGACTGTTCTATTTTTGGAGCGTTTGGCATTAGTATTTGGATCCCTGCTCCTCCTTTCCTCACTGCTTCTTCTGAAGATCCGTCGGTGAAGACATGAATCCACTGTGGACTGGGGCATTGGTTGTTGAGGTGATCCAGTATTTTCGTTTTCAGAATAGTGGGAGTCTCCGCAGTTCTGTTCTCAATGCCTGGGATTGTAAGGTGTACAATGTACGTGGGTATGGTGTTTGTGATGTTGTATGCTACGAGCTGCTCCCATTCCTCTGGATTTTCTGAGGTTACTTCTCCATTGGCAACCATCAGCTGTCTTGATTGGTGGTGGATGATTTCAAGAGTCAATGAAGATGTAGCCTCACAGACATAGGTTCACTTTCACGTACATATAGTGTAGCATTGTGCATAGCTGTTGGTCTTATAATGATGACTCTAGATATGCATCCATACATAGTGATATGGCACTTGCGTGGAGATACATTATTGGAGAAATTACAGCACGATGTGAACTCTTATCTTGGCTGCATCATAGACAAAGCTGGCGGAATTGACAGTAATATCAGAAAAAAGAATGCAAAAGAAAGAAGGATATTTTATTGCATTTGGGACACATTTGGAGATGAAAATAAGTTATATCCAACACAAAATATTAGAACCCTTAAACCAGAGTTTACGGCTGTCATATTGTAAGGTCGGAAACATGGAGAACAACAAAACCGACCATCAAGAAGTCACAGACTTTTATAAATAGGTGCTTACGTAAAATAGAAGGATTACTGTTGTACAATATGGAACTGGTAGAAAGCACGAGACAAATACTAGTGGAACGAGGCGTGAAGACAAGATGCTGGCTTTTGGTAAGACATTTTGAGAAAACTGGGTATCAGCGTTAAAGCTAGTCTTTGTTGAGGAACTCCCGTCCCCCCAAGGTAAACGAAAATAGAGAGGACCTAAAACACACTGGGAAGTTAAATAGAGACAGACCTAAATGTTGAAAGACTATCTTTTGAGAACTTGAATGATTATCACGTGACAGATGCTCCGTACCAATTGGTTAATTATAAATGCCTCACATGGAGCTGAAAGGTAATGGTGATAATGGTGATCCATGAGGCTAGCAAATAGTTACATAAACCACTACTGGCAGAATACACGCGTTGCTTTAGCTCCTCTTTCTGGAATGGCGCTAACTGCAGTAGTGGATTCGTGGCCTTTGATGAACTATCGAAAAGATTTAACTAGTTTCAATTTGCAATGACATTCATTAAGCAGCACGTTTCACACGAGAAGGTCACTCAGAATCTTTGAGTGACAGTTGTTGTAAGTAAATACGAAGGTTCTCACACTCTAATAAAATTAACACCAAGAAACAAAGACAAAACAATGACATTTTGTTGAATTCATGGGAAAAGAGATTGTAGATATAACTATAAGCAATGGAAATTTATGCACGAGAACACGTGCACTAGTCGTTTAGCTAGGACATGAGAAAGTCGAAATACGTGCTGAAAACGACATTTCGTAAAAGTTAGATTTTACCTTAAACAAAGGTAAGCAGTGCAGGTTATTGTGACACGCCATGTGTCAAAAGTGATTGACAGATAGTTGTACTTTTCTGAACCGACAAAATTTACGTTAGCCTTGAAAAAGAGTTCACACGTATTTGAAATTGTGAAAGTTATAAAAAAGTTTTCACACCTCAAGGTCATTTTAGGACAAATATAAATTTAATAAGAGAAAGGAATGTAATATTGATTGACGTTATTTACATTTAGGAAAAGGAATTTCCTGGGTAATGGTTTTGTAATTTTGGTTATGAGAATAATTGTGCAAGGACATTTGTGTTGCATCATTGGGACGTCAGAAAGAATTATTAGAATTAACAAAACAAAACAAGCTGATGTCAGCATTTTTCAAGGTTGTCAGATTTACAGATGTCAAGGAATCCTGACACTTCTTATAGAACAATATAGAAAAACAGGTTTCAGGTGTCGGGTGCAAAAAGGAAGGGGTGCCGGGTGCAAAATGATGGGGTATAAATACTGTGGTTTGCGCGGTTAACAGTGGATTTTCGCTAGAGATTTTAGATATTCAGATAGAGATTTTAGAGAGAGAGAGAGAGAGAGAGAGAGAGAGAGAGAGAGAGAGAGAGAGAGCTTAAAAATAATACAACTAAAACTGTAGGAAGTTTGTTGTAGGTTCACGGGCTAGACTAGCTAGTTCGTGGACAAATAATAAACTAGGAAATATAGGTAGATTTGAATAGATAAGTTTTTGAAGAGAATAGCTAATAATAATAATAATAAAAGTAAGAAGAACATTTCTAGATAATCTTAGCTAGTGTTAGAATAACGTCTTTAAGTACAGTTAAATGGAGAGAGTATTTCATCGAGCTGTACAGTTTTGAGGCGACTCTGTGGCTGCTCATATACTTTGTGGTTTGTTTTAGTAGGGCGAATTATTTGTTGAGTAATAGTTTGGGCGTGGCTGAATTTTCTAAGTAATTCCGAGGATTGTAGTGAAAGTAAGAGAAAAGGGAGATGGTGGTTCTCAAGCTGTTAACCAATGATCTTAACCCGCTAAGGTGACTTGTGAAACACAAGCGGCACTTAAGTCATTTTAAAGTAAATATTATTCTGCGTGTTAACGCTATAGAATATGTAATGAAAATTTATCTCTTTACGCCGTTGGTGGAGCGGTTGTAGTGAAGTGCTAATGTGAGATTCTGCGGACTGGCAGGCATAAAATAGATAAATAGTGGTGATTTTATTTTAAGCGCTTAACTGTTGCTGCCACTTGTAAGTAAAAATATTGAGAACCACTGACTCGATACTTAATTATAGATACTGTAAAACTTCATAAGAAATGTTCTTTGAATATTGAGAAAGATGATATTATTGCTTTACATGGGATTTTCAGAAGCAATGTAACTTTTGAGTTGATACATTTTATACGTAATAATGAGAACAATGGTTCTCAAATGTTTGTCATGATGGGGACAAGAATATATAAATAGAGATAATTAAGAACAACGATTCCCACATTGTATAGAATATGATATTTTATCATTTTTTGGATTGTCGTATGATTACGCTAATTATTGTTAGTGGTTTAGAAAATGTTTGTCGGTGAAACAGTTAGTTATCGTGGTAACTTTGTTAAGTGACGTCAATGACTTCTGTGCTACTGTGAGATGAATTGTGTTAACAAACTAAGGTGAGCGCTAACATTTACATTATACGCAACATCACGTGCCAAGAAACACCATCAAGTAGCTGCATTCTCATCCGGATGAACCTACCTGGGTTAAACAAGGTTGCACACAATTCCATAAATAGACTGGTGGAAATTACCATCTAGAGTGTATAGCTTTTCTGACTACTGAATATTAATAAGAACACTTACATGAGCCTACAATGTACTGGTGTTAATGCGGTGCAACCCGATTTGATGTGAGCATTGAACAATTGACTGTTGAATACGTTTATTTACAAACAGCATGCACTGTTACAACAGTATCTTCTACGCCAGCAGGCATGGAACTGAAAGAAGAAGAACGCGTTAACAAATAACATGGTCTTGACGTCTTCCACTTTCCCTGTGGACTCGATTACTTGGCTACAATTTATAACTATCCTGTTTTGTTTTTGCTATATTTACTTCACGATTATCCAACTCGATCTTCACCACCAGAATTCAACATCTTTATTTTTTCAACTTATTTGTCATGTCTGTCCACACCATCTCAGTAACTCTACTATTTCATGTTACCCAACTCTTTATCTTACTCAGTCCTTCAGCATCATCGATTTTCAAACTTCCTCCCTCTAATATTTTGCTTTCAATCCAGACGATGTAAACTTGTCTGCGCTTTCTTCAGCATATCCTCATTAATCTAACTGGAAGTTTGTTCGGCGGCTTTCTTTAACGCGATTTGTTTGTTTAAATGTCTAAACTTTTTAAAACTGAACCAAAAGGAAACATTATTTGTTTGTTTAAATGTCTAAACTTTTTAAAATTGAACCAAAGGGAAACATTATTTGTATGAGTACAATTTGTATGGGATTTCTTTGTTTGTTTATACAGAAGGAAAAATATAAATACAGGAGAGAACGCCAAACTGAAATCCGTGGGTGATGAGTGAATGAGCGGTTTCCTGCACTCATGGTTATAAATAGACTGATATGTTAATAACTATGTCGTCACTAGTTAGTAATGGTAATTATCATCTTCTTCTTTATCATCATCATTATCATAATTTCCATGTCTGCTCCTCACGGAGCATAAAGTCACCACAGATGCCTGTATCAAAGCAATAATGTGCACGTGTAGTGATGGTTTCCGCAGCAGTTGGTTACATGATGATTGTCTCGGTTTGCCTCCCCTCAGCTCTGCAGTAGTGGTCCAACAGTGGCCAAAACTCAAGAGTAACTAATGTTGGTCTTCAAAGGTGTCTACCTTTGCACAAGATTACTCTTGGCAGAGCTGTAGATAGAAGGATAATGATGCTTCTACCTTAAGGAAGTGTTCACAAGATATTTAGAAATGCGAGAACAATGCTGCATTGGCTGAGCACGTTAACACTAGTATCTGCCGTCAACTTTTGTGAAGGATTATGTAATATAACTTTAGCTCGTATTTCGTGGTTGAGTTAAAGTTTTAGAGCATTTGTCGAGTCAGATAACTGTAGTGAAATCAACAATGAGAGTGAACTGACTGAATTATAGACACCACACAGATGATGTGTAAAATAGGGTGAACTTGAGACAAACTTGGAAGAGGATTCATTAAAGCTATCTCTCTTTCCAAGCCTCAGCACACTTATATAGTCTTAAGAACACCCGCTCTCTCTACTTTCTCTGGTCAGAGACAATAGTAAGAGCTGCAAAAATTAAGTATGGATACAGGGTCGTGAACAGCGCGTTAATAAATGAGTAAACTTTATTAAAGGTTCTTGAAGGAAGAAAATATACGAAAATAAGTATATCAGCACAACAACATAAGAAATCATCAATAATCACATCAAGTTAACAAATATCCAATTAAACACCAACGAACAAACAATCCACCAACACAAAAACCCTCCTGTAGAACACCGAGAAATAATTAAACAGGGTTTCCAATCCTTCCGCTTTTGTGGAACCAAATTCAATAACTCCAGTTAGTGACTTTATATGTATATCCTCCTATAGGTGATGAATTGCACTATAAATCCACTGTAGGCGCTATCCATGCACCGTTGGTCACACACTAGTACCGAGATAGGCTGTAGATTGTCTATATTTGGCTGACCGCTAATACGTGCAGAGGTTTTGAATGACCAGAACCACACAAGACAAGGTCAATTTAGGACACCCGGTCCACTGCGCTATTATCCAGCGCGTGAAATTAGGCCTGCGTACTTGATGTTTAAATCCGGTTTGGCTGGTTTGGACTTTATTTGTGACTGAGCGCTCAGTTTAAGTACACAGTCTAGTGCTTTCGGTTCTGCTGACGACGCTGTGCTGATCGATATGCTGGAAGCCACTATGCTCTGACTGGTGATCATGAGGCGAGTAGGAAACCACTACTGCCAAATACGATTTCAGATTTACTATGGCTCGTTATACACTGCATGAGCTCATTTCCCATTAGAGGGATGGGCGTTGAAAAGGGTTGTACTTCAGGTATAGGTGACAACTCGTGGTGCTAATTGCTTTCAGGAACCGTGAGATCGATGAGAATGTTACGTTCTTCGCCTGACTGGAATCCTGCAGTAGCAATGGGGTACCCTGAAACTGAGACCCAAACAGACAACCTTTATATCAAGCAAACAATAAAATTACAATAACGTTATAATAAACAGTTATGCCCCACTATGGCACTTATAATTATTGTTATGATTGCTAGGATAGTCTCGAGCTGTCTTTATCCATATGAGTCGCCCTATTGTTACTTCCACTCTATCAATTATCAGCATGCGCCCCCATAGGCTAATATATCTTGTACATACATGTACCTGTCAGCAAATGCTCTGACAGCAAAATCTACTCCGTCCTCTTCCAACTCAACATACGGGAAACCTAATCCTGTAGCTCCAGCTGAGTTGATATGCGATTCATCTTACAACATTAAGTGAATTTACATAAAATACAGCATTAGACATTACATAATAAATGGTATGCGCCCCTTGCGGTCGATACACAAAAAAGAACAAGTAATAACCTCCCAAACATTGAATACATGAAAAATGCAATGTTATAGCTATAATAATACGTTGTGACTTAAACATGATATAATTATATCTCTGGCTTGTGGCTGCTTTCTGGATTGCCGTGCAATTTCTAACCTGGTGTCTAACTACACAAGTAGGCATATAATAATTCCACACAACCACTAGAAGTTTCTTTCAGAAAGTAATAAGGAACTACCTCTTTAATTCAAGTGTTATAGCGCTTGCACGCACATCACTATTCAGTTTTAAGTGAATAACTTACACCACTGACATTTCCTTAAAGTAATGACGCTTTTAGCCTACTCCTTAACCCATGGTAAGCACTGAACGGACTATGAGGTTTTTCGACTAGTAAGTATCTGTTAGCGTATGTTTACCATTAACCCATTGTAAACAATAACACCGGGAGACACCTAACTGCCTAAGCACCAGTTTGCTAAGGCGGTAGACGGCGCTACATTATCACTGAATTAATTACCGGGGAAAAATCACCTAAAATCATTCAAGTCACACTACTATCAGTTATATATAAAAGCTAACATGAATAAATATATATATATATATATATATATATATATATATATTATATATATATATATATATATATATATATATATATATATATATATATATATATATATATATATATATATATATATATATATATATATATATAATAAAAGATTTCAACTTACCCCGAGATGACGAGAATAGGCAACACAATCTAGTTTTGTGCCCACATCTGCCTTTGTTTCATTTGGTCATCTACGGACAGGAACAATTTACGAGTGTGCTTGACTGAGTAAAATTATCTAGATTTATAGTCTACCAGAGACGCTACCCCGGCCACCTGGCATCGCATGTGTCCAAAGATGTTCGGCGTATAACGTAATCATGAGTAAGACAAATGTTATTCTAGAGTCTACTTCAGAGACAACAACCGCGAGAAAGTTTCGTAGATAAGATATACTATTATTCTATGAGCTAAGAGCGGCGGTCAAGCGCCACAACAAAAATCTCAGAACGAACGTGAGTTTTGTCTCACTTGAGTCGGAGATGAAATGGGTACCCAGACCTCAAAGGGTTGCCTCCCCTTTGCTCCCGCTAACGGTTTGCTTCTTCAAAGAAACTAGTTTTCGCTCGTGATCAATGCTGTTACGAGCTACACGCGTTCCCCTAGTCAGACAAACACCAGGTGCAGCTTAGGTAATATTATCGTAAGCTGATCACTACTGAAATGTGTTGAATTTATAATGAAGGCCAGAACGAAATCAAACCGCGGGGTGGGGTCTGAGAAGTGAATAATGGGCTACGTAGGTAAAATCCGAAAGAAAAGAAACCGAAAGTGCAAAAAACCGAGGAAACCAGAAACATTAAAAGGGTAAGAAAATTGGGACGTGTTGGGAAAATAAAATTATCAGTCAAGCCGTGACATCGTACAAGCCCCCAGCTGAGTTAATTCAGCGAATTTCCTCTTATTATTATTTAACTCTGTTTTTGTGTATTTAATAAATTGTCTGAGACATACGGATGTAGTACATTTAAAATGATGAAATCGTTTTTAGACTTGTCTTTATACAAGTAACACATTTAATAATCAATTAGGTCTTAACGGTTTTAAAACTGAATAATCGTTTAGAAAAACGTTTTTATCACAGTGTGATGTTATGGCTTTCGAAAATGGACAATTCACTTGGCAGCTTTTAAGTTTTACTTTGTTTCTGCTCCCGCTGATGTTTGGGTCTTTGCAGATAGATGACTGGAGCACTCGCGACCCTGGTCAAGATTTAAGAGTTGCAGCACGTTCCAAGTAAAATCAGGGAGTAACTGAAAAGCTGGTCCCGCGTCTCTAAGACCCGTCTGATGATGGTGTCTAGCGTCGACTTCAGGCCCCTTATACCCTCATTTGTTCCAGAAATAGTACCCTCAACTGATACCACCAACTAGTATGGAAAAAGAAGAGAAACGAATATCCTCTGAGTATTTAGTTTCCCAACACATACTTATGTGCTCCCTCTTTTCATTTAACCATCCTATCTATCTGAGAACTTTTACCCTCTCGGAGAATTAATCTTAATCCCAGTGGGCGAAAAACTATCTTTACATTTAAAATAAATAGTTTTATATTTAACTTTAGTTGAAAATGTTAACAATATAGTTTGAATATGTTTACATTCACATCGGTTGAAATGGTTGTAAACTTTCATTAAGTTAGAGTGAATATGTTTTACATTTACACTGGTTGAAAAGGTTGAAACTTTCATTACATTTAGAGTGAATATGTTTTACATTTACACTGGTTGGAAAGGTTAATAATATAACAAGTATGTACATCATTTCTTTTATCATTCCCTTCTCGCTCCATATGGAACGTGGGACTACCTCTGCTTTTGGTTCTTTGTAAGAAACTCGCAATAAAGCAGTCACCAGCCCTGGCAGTGGTGGATCATGAAATCATCGTTCTATATGCTGAGGTTGCCAGCCTCAAGTGACTTGGACACCCACTAGCAATTTTCACATATTAATATTTACATGTCAATACATACGTATTCGTTCACAGGTTAATAATGAAAAAAATTTAGAATTCAAAATGTACATCTTACGCCAATCTTTAGGCTCACAGATTTCCGGCTCAGAGAAATAAAGGCACTTGTAGAGGCCTCTTACACTTGGTCAGGGGTATTGTTACTTTAGCAATATGTTCCCACTTTGACTTGTGTGTCAGTTCCCTCAGATTCCGATTTCCCGTGTTAAAATAGTAGAGTTTTCCTGGGCTTTAAGTCCTCAAGACGCTCAAACAAGGGTCCGGTCCGATAAATGAAAGCTGATTTTAGTCTTAACTCTGGCAAGGTCTGGTTGTCTTCTTGGCGCGAGTAAATTTTCACAGTGCTTTCAACCGACTAAAGTGTCAGGTTATATTGCCCCTTTCGTTCCTGGCACGTGTTGCTTACTATTAAACCAGACCCTAATCATAAATGTAGTTATGTTTACATCTCGAGTGCCGGCCAATAATTTCAAACATGCGTGTTTAGGATGGGGTAATTCCAAATATTGCCACTAGGAAATTTCTGTACATTAATACAAAGGTCATGTCCTCCAAATATGGAATTAAAACATCCGATCACTCTCTCGGCAATGTTTACAAATAAGATATTACTTTCATCTAAAGTAATGTCTTTGCAACAAGGTGTACAGGAAATGATTATGTCATTCGTTTCCACCGAGTGCATGCCGACAGGTCGATAATTTATCGCGGGGCACTCCTAGGTAAACATGACACGCGTTCCCTATACGAATATTGACCGGGCCCATCTTGGTTTTACCTGCAGCTTAATCTTAGCAAAGCCGAGAAGCGCAAAGCAAACATTATAAATTATCACTGAAGGGAGTGTAAAATGGATAAGGAAATAGCTATTGTCTGCTTGATAGCAGAGAAAAAAAAACGGGTCGGCAAAGGAAATTGCAAGTGATTTAGTACACATACAAAATGTAACTAAATACTGCAGGAGAGGAAAAGAGATCGACCAATAATCATGTGACAGAGATCTTGCCAGCCACTTGCATTACCTCACATTAGTCACCTTTTACGACATACCTGAAAAAGCAGTAGTCCTACTTTTTCTTTGTCTCCCCAGAAACACCCTGACACCACATGGTGACTTATTGGTAATTAATAGATTTGTATTGCATTCTCTTTACCCAATGTGTATGCTGTTGTGTCATGTGGTCAAAATGGCTCAATGACTTGATCCACCAAGATAAAACTCTTGTCTTCTGTAGTTCAGACGGACGTCTGCGCAAGTATAAGATACTTAGCTTTAGTGTTATCCTCTTTTTCTTTGGTGCTTGGCCGCTGACTGACAAAGCAATTAGTGACCATAACTGCTGGTGGCGTCATGTAGGTCAGCAACAACCTGTCTCAACTTTGGTCCTTGGTCGCTGACTGACAAATCATTCAGTGACCATAAATCTTGGTGGCATCTTGTAGGGCAGCAACTAAATGTCTCAGTTTTAGCCCTTGGTCGCTGACTGACGAGGAAATCAGTGACCATTACTCTTGGTGGCATCTTGTAGGGCAGCAACTAAATGTCTCAGTTTTAGTCCTTGGTCGCTGACTGACGAAGCAATCAGGGACCATAACTCTTGGTGGCATCTTGTAGGGCAGCAACTAAATGTCTCAGTTTTAGTCTTTGGTCGCTGACCGACGAAGCAATCAGTGACCATAACTCTTGGTGGCATCTTGTAGGGCAGCAACTAAATGTCTCAGTTTTAGTCTTTGGTCGCTGACTGACGAAGCAATCAGTGACCATAACTCCTGGTTGCTTCTTGTAGGGCAGCAACAAACTATCTCAACTTTGCACGGCTGGCAGCAATACTTCGTGTGGTGTCCCAGACCTGGTTCATGCTTTGCATCTCTGCCTCCACTGTTCTCCGCTAGGTTGCTTTTGGCGTCCCCTATTTCGCTTTCCTCCTGGAGTCCAAATCATGGCAGTTCTGATGATTGGGTCAGGGTCTCTTCTGAAGGTTACAATAGAGTTCAGAAACCCCAATTGGAGAACAGGACGAAGCGGACGTAACCGGACGTATCGAAAGCAACAGCGGGACCCAAAGATGCAGCAATAGAGAATGCAGTCAGCGACCCATAGCTTGACTGCTTGCATCAGGGTCAGCGAACCAGAGCTGTCCAAGACCCTACTCCACCTCCACGTGGTGGTCCTGGAAACAGGCTGCATCACTGCAGTTTGGCTGAGAGAGTAGGGATCGAAGGCAAACCCGGTCCCAAAAAATGCCGTGCTGAAGTCGGATGTGTCGGCCGAATGGCGCAGATATCGCAGCTCCGGTGTAAACAGACACAACGCAACCAACGTCCTTTTCAGGACGAACGAGGAAGAAGACGAAAGAAAGCAACAGCGTCCCGCACGCAACACGTGTATCTCATGTCTCTTGTCTACAGTACAAAGCGATTGCGACGCCAGGCTTATAATGGTAGAGTACATATAACCTATAATACAGTACATATGTCTTGATAGTCATAATAAACGCATATGTTACTGGCCTATGTATGTACTGTACTGTACTTACTATCGTTATTTTAATGTGAACTTTCGAAAATACATTACGATGAAGTTCATCATGGGTCCCAAACGCAACAAAACCAGTTCTAGTGATAGCAGCAGCAAGAAAAAAAAGTTAGTTGCTTATCCTTTACAGGACGTGGCAATCAACCCCAGCTTTTATTGGCTGTTTGTGATTTTTCTAGGCAATTTTTTCATTCAGTAGTTTGCCATTGCTTTCTGAACGGTACGGCGCTTATACCATTGTTAAAAATCCACACAAAGCGATTTGCTTCCAAACCGCCTGCAGCAGGTTTCGAACCTGGTATATCTGGATTATGAAACTGCGTTCATATCCATTAGGCCACAGACGCCGACAGCAGCAAGAAACAAAGGAAAAATATCGATTTGGAAGTGAAAAAAAAAGGTAATTAAACATCACGAAGGTGGAAAACCAGTGAATGCTATAACTCGTGATTTGGGCATGTCGCACTCGACAGTCACGACGATCCTTAAGAACACAAAAAAAAAATTTATCCAAGCTGTTAAAGAATTTTTCTACTTAACCCATACATATACTGTACAGTATTACCTTGCCAGATACAGCACATTAGCTGAAATACAGTACTGTATTTGTACAGTATCTTGGCTATTTAGTCAAAACAGGTATACTTCAGTATCCCATATAACTTTTCTAAGTATAAAGTATGGTGTTTGCACAACGTCCAAATCGCATAACGTCCTATTTCACAGAACGTATCGTGGACGTTAAGCGGCGCATGACTGTATATGTAATTGCTAACTATAACTTACATTTTTTTTTGGGAAAACACAATTACTCAGTATTCAGCAATGTGTAGGAATTTTCTTCCTTGGTGTTACTCAAGTGTGTCGGGATTTTCTTCCTTGGTGTTACTCAAGTGTAAATGGCTTATAGGATGAAGTCTGTTGTGTTAGAACTACTTAGGCTCGGAAGGTAACCGATGAATATCTATTTTGTAGTTAAAATAACTTACAAGTCATTTCACGAATACCAACCAGGGCAAGAGTTTTTCTATAACATTTAAAGTTACGATGTATCCCAGCAGTATAAGTTCATTGCATTTGTATGTACTCATTTATGGATTTTATTATTTTTCTTTTGGTACCGACCCCACGGGGCGCATACAGCTTAATGGTGTAATGTAATTATTGTCCATATTTGTTGTTGTTATTGTAACGGTAACTCCAGTAATGTTATACTATGAATAGTGCATCCTCACAACTGGGACCATATTTTGGAAACCCATATGTTCATGTGGCGGAAGACACACCTTTGATTGTGTGACCGCTTGACATACACTACCATTTATACGTGTTATAATGCTACATAGAATAAGAATAACAGACGTTAAGCAGATAAGGCGTTTTTGCACAAAACGCAGTATAAATTTTAGGTTCAGATAGCAGTCACGACGAAGAGAGGCAAAGATAGTGCAGTCCCAGAAAATAATATTGAATGCTTGTTTTGAGTGGAAAATTTTGTGAAGTGAGAGTTGCTATTTTGGTTTTTTTCCATTGTTGATGGAAAAGAGAGATGCCACAAAAGTCGAAAAACAGAAAGACGTGTGCAAAATGTCGAAAACAGAGAGACGTGTGTAGAAAATTGTAACGTGTGAAAAAAAAGACGGAGTCATGTGAAAAATAGCTGGAAAAGGAAGGAGCTGCATATAAAAGGAGAGAAGTGGGCGATAGGGCATAGTTTATAGTTTTTAGATTTAGAAGAAGGATTTTACAGATAGACTAGATTAGATAGATAGAAATTTTTGTTAGGCAGTTTTATAGTGTTTAGGTGAACTTCGTCTTTGAGATTATCAAGACAAGTTTTTAAGTTGACAAGTTTTTACATTGTTCTGTTGGATATATTTTTCCTTGTGGATATATATTTTCCTTGTGGATATACTCACTATTTTGTTGAGCGTAGTAAACGATCAAATCATTGTGAAATTTGCAGTGCTTGTCTAATGACGTTAATAAACTCTGAATTTTCTACATTGCTGTGTTTTATTTGGAACGTCACAGTTAGATCTTTTGAAAACCATTATACGATATATTGCTTATCACTAAACCTAAAAGGGTAAGAATGAACCTGGGAAGAAATTAAACTTCGGTCAAGAATCTCCATCTCAGGCGGAAGGCCTGTAACCACTTGAACAGAAACTTATAAAGGATTAGCTCTCGTCAATATCTTTACCTGCGCACATTCAACATAACCCGGCCACAATTTTGCTGAAAGAGTTAATGTTCGGATGTACAAATCAATCTCTTCTATGTAAGCTGCACGTTGAGAATTGGTATTGTGGAATGAACAGGAGGACAACCCATATGGGAGGAAGAAACAAAGGTCTTGGTTAGCAAATAAGACATGTAAACTACACGCGCATAAGTGTTAATTACAAATCTATTTTATACTAGAACATTCGTTACGTATGTATGTTTATAATTTAGTTCCAGAGACTGCTGAAGACAAGCAAACAACGGAGGGAACGTAACATTCTCTCTCCTAATCAACCTTCAGGAAGCAGGTTGCTGTACGAATGCCATTGCCTGCCAACTAATAACCCACTTTGCAACAGCCCACTTAATGGGTGGCAATCATTTGAATACCATTCACTGCTATGTGAACCCGGTAAACACAGCCGGACGCCATCAAGCAATTTGCAATAGTGTTTCCTTGCGCACCTGTTCAGTGTATGCCAACGCCTATTGGCACCCAATACTTTATTCTACTCAGATTTGCAAGCACATTAAAAAATATGGTACCCGTGTTTTTCCTCAGAGTGTCTAGTCTCACACAGAGGGAATTATCAGTATTTAGCAGTTCAGACTTATGAGTTCAACTTGCATACCTTCCCAGTAGCTGTTTAAGGGTAGAGCATTGTTTCCTTTAGATTATAAGTGTATTCAAGGCTTGTGACAGACTTGTCCGTTCTCTTTTCCTTGCGTTAATGTTTCTCACCGACATTATTATTATATTTTTCATTTTTCGTACTACATCATAGGCGCCATATATTGTTAACAATTTTTCCTTCAATTCTTATCATGTCTGGGCTTCATCGACCATCCTTACTGATTATTGTAAACACTCACTTGCGTTTAAACCCATTTTTTACTCCTGGATATGTATAGAGAAATGTTGTTTACGAATGCGTAACACATTTGCAACCAGACAGCGAATGGGAGCGCCTGATTAATACGTAAACAAACTTGATGATGGTACTACATGTAAATTGTATGAGGCCAGCTGTGAAGGCTCCTGAGATAAAATGTAATTGAGAATTGTCAGAAGGCCTTTCTTGCTACCACTACGACCTCACACTTAATTTTTTTTTATGAATGTAGCTGCGTAAAGTGTCTAGGGTTATGATGTGTACTGTGGTGTGATAGTTATAAATATACCCATAGATATTTAACAAGACTAATAAGATTAACAAGTGTTACAATACACTGAACTAACTCACGTGTGTAAAGTTTTTGATATAATTATATTACATTTATTTGTTCTGGATCAAGTTTTATTTTGACCAGAACTTGTTTTAAAAGAAGGATTTAAAATTTATGAAAATTATGCATGGAATGTTACATAATAAATGCAAAAGTATACATATTTAAGTACTAGAATAGTTAGTTTTATTAAAATGTTCTGGTAGTCAGCTACTAAGGAGGATATTTATTGTCTGTGCTGTTGGGGTGGTCTCATCACACCTGTCTATATTTACTACACAGTGTCCAGAAAATGGTGGGAATTTTTATGGGGTATCTGCAACTAAATGGGGTTGGTGAATATCCAGCAGACCAGAGGCTCACTCATCTGGTATTTGTAGCTCTGGTGCTGAAATCAGGCGGTCCCACCTCTCCGTGCTGGCGGGCAATAATGGTGGTCTCTGTCACAAAGACTGCACAGATACACTTGTGTAAATCACCACCCGAATAGATACTGCTTCGTTGGCGACAGAAACTCGCAGCTCTGCAATCAAAGTATGGGCCATGTGTCAAAATCTATTCTCTACCCACGTCTGGACACCACACTGACACAACAACCACATTATACAGACAGGTCAGATCTCTCTGACCAAACAGCACAGTTACCATGGTGGGTTTACATCCGATAGATCCTCCCAGACTATAGATTCTGAAAAATAATTATTAGTTTTCTACCCTAAAAGAGGATAGGTAATATGTTTCCTTATTCTCAACTCTTGATCTGTCTTGCATAATCCTTGCTGGTGTTTAGGTACATTGTTAGTCCCTAGACCCTGACTGGGGCGGGGGGTCTAGAGCAAAATCCCTACTTGTTTGTAAGGCTAGATTATGATATGGCAGTATCAAATCACTCGAACATGAACAATATCCAAAATATATAAAGAAATAATTTCAATCTTACCAGATTATGAATAATTAACACAGAAGTGCTAGCAAAACTCAGCTGAGCTGCTGGCTATAGGATGGCGTCCCTAAATTTAACTCACTGTCTTTTGTCATTATTTTCAATATTATCTATCCGTCTGTAAAATTAAGACCATATTCGTTCACTGCTCAGAATAGGCCATCTGGCCAGCTAATTTTTATATTCCTAACATTAATATTAAGAAAAATTTACTTTTTAATTTTTGTAATTTTTTTCAGACATCTGCGTTCTTCCGCTCAAATTCAAATCAAGCGCTTGGTATCGCAAAACGTCCAATTCCGTACCTCGTGTCAATTTGGGGGACTTGAATTTTTTTTACTTTCATCCATTTCCCCCCCAATTGCGTCTCTTTAGCCTTTCCAGTCATATTTTTTTCCTTTTTGATCCTCCGTTCCCCTCCGGTCTAGCAAGTCAAATTTATGGAGGGTGATGACCCGCGGTCTAGGCGATCATGTACATCAGCAGCCTACGCATTATGTTTTTATCCTTAAATGTTATCCTTGGAGGAATTTTACCGTTGTATCTCTGTCAATTTCACTACAGTATGCAATAGTCATGTTTAGTTGTCCATCTGGGAAGATGTTGTCTGTGATAGATCTATGAAGTAGTGGGTTGTAAACATGATCGATATCTACGGAAGAGAAAATACCTTAATGGGAGTGACTTGTGAAAAAAATCACATCTTATATGTCACGCAGGAATTTTCCATGAGAGGGTAGTGGGGATAGCCCCTACCAAAATACGCAAGTTGACTGCTATTGGTTTGGCAATCGAGATGTTAAAATTCAACATTTATGATTTGGCCTTGTCATATAGTAGCATTGTGGATGCGTGGGCCGAATGCTGTGTATTATCTATCACATTCTTAGTCTAAGACACTGATAATTCAACTCGTCTAGAAGACAGTCAGGCAAGCCAAAATAAGAAATAGAATCAAGATTCTACTTTAAAGGACCAGGCAACGTGTTCGAGCATCTTGTGGACTTACACAACAAGAAATCTCTACCTTCATAAATACGGAAAGCCCGGCATCCTAGGAACCTGAACACTAAGTCATAGTTGGATAATATTGCAACGTAAGACCTCAGACCACGTGTAAGAGGCGTCAGAACCAAGCTGCCGAAACTATTTCTCTGAGACAGAAGTTTGTATGTCCAAAGATATTTGTGGTGAGTTGTACATTTTATAATTCTATATTTTGCATTATTAACATGTGAAAATTGCTAGTGGGTGTCCAAGTCATACGAGGCTGGCAACCTTAGCATATAGAATGAACCACTACTGCAAGAGCTGGTGACTGATTTATGCGGGTCTCTCATAGAGAACCAAACGCAGAGGTAGTCCCAAGTTCTATATGAAGCAGGTAGTGAATTGTGACAAAAAGAATGTACATAATTTTATATTAACCTTTTCAGCCAGTGCATATGTATATGTAAACATGTTTTATATAAATCCAATGGGTGTTTTCCGCTCACTAGGATTAACATTAATACTCAGAGAGGGTAAAGTTCTGAGGCAGATGGGATGGTGTAATGAAAGGTGGGACACCTCATTCTCGTGTCAGGAAACCGAATACTCAGTAATGATATTTGTCTCTCTCTTATCTGTGGAACAAGTGAGTGGTTTAAGTGGCTTTCAGTCAAAGCTTGTCACCATCATCAGACGGGTTTTAATAAACGCTGTACCATCTTCGTAATTACCCCACGATACTTCAAGGGGCGTGTTGCAGCCACCAGACTTGACCAGCGACGAGAAGAACCAGTCTATAACCTGCAAAGAACAAGCATCGGCTGGAGCAGAAATCAACCAACAGCTTACTGGCAGCTAAGTACCCACTTAAAGCAGCCAAATGAACTCTTTTAGAAAATCTTCAAAACCATATCCAGATCATCACCAGTGATGAATCTTTAAAGGAATAGTGTTATAACACCCCTCCCTTATTTATTTTACATTGTTAACTATAACGGTTTACTAAATTTGTTATCTGTATGTATACATATTTATAGTTGGTTTAATCATTTTGGGTGAACTGCACCAGTATGTCTCAGTCAATTTAAATACTTCTAAACAGAGCTGTTGAAGTAATATTATACTGATTTAAATCAGTTAGAGGATCATCAAAACAAGCAAAATTCTTACTTCTCACAGAAGGTTAAGGAAGATATAAAGTTTACACAGCCTGGATCTTATAAGCCGTAGTACTTGATTTCTTAAATTTCTATGAGGCTCCTTGATATGAAGCACCATTCTTCAATTCACATCTCTGCCAAGAATAATCTTGAACGAAAGGTAGATACCTTTGAAGACCCTCAGTAGATACTCTGAAGTTTGGCCACTGTTGGAACATCACTGCAGAACAAGTGGAGAAACTCCTGTGACAAGTCTCAATGATAAAGCTTCTACTCATGAGAAAATAATAACTAACACACCCAGGGGGATGGGAGGCACTGAAACTGATATACAGTGCTTTACGGACTAGAATTTACTGGTTAGACATTTTGTCTGTTGTATCATATCCAATTGTTTTCGTGATGTTTGGAATCAATATTTGTTAACGTTCTTATTTGATCTATTTTTATTTGCTGAGATTTTATTCTTTTTATTATTTACAATCTAAAAAAGAATTTTCATAAATTGCAACCTTTTGTTAATGCGCTTGTTCAAGACCTTTGTCCATCTCCACTGTTTAACGAGTCTTAAGTGACTTCATAAGCTCTTACTCTGTTTCTGTCTATCAGTGAACAAAGGAGAGAGAGAGAGAGAGAGAGAGAGAGAGAGAGAGAGAGAGAGAGAGCGGGTGATTCTTAAGACTATATACGTGAGTTGTGGGGCTTGGAAAGAGAGATAACTTGAATAGATCTTCTTTCAGGCTGTCTTAAAATTCTCCCAATCACGCACATGATCTGTTCTTTCTTCCTGTTTATCTTGCAGTTCACTAGAGTTTTCTTAATTCAACAAAATACATTTTCCCAACTCCCGACAATACCATAAGTATACACATTAGAATAAATATCATCATCATCATTGTCCTTTGTGCTTATTACGGAGCATGGAGCCACAACTACAGCTATCCCCATCCAGGAAGTCAGCACCAAGAATTCACATGCTCTTGCAGCTGTAGTTTGTGTGACAATTGGTTTTATATGATAAGTCCGTGTGCACAACCTAAAATTAGTTGCCTTGTACGACATGCCTGAGGGTGAAGTAGTCCTATTATTTCTTTATGTCTTCAAACATTTCCCGGGCAGCGGACACGGGACAAATCTCTCGATTATTACAAATATAATTATATTATTATAATTTTAACTATACTGAAGCACATTAAAAACGCACCACCTGTATAATCCAGGAACAGAGTGTGAAGTGTAAATATAAGTGTTTACAAGTTTACATATTTGGAATCTTTATTCATTTTTCTATGCATCCATGCTGGTCATTAATTTGTACATTTGATTGTTATGAAATTCATTGCATTCTGTGCAGGCAAGGGAGAAAACCAAAAATGCAACAAATAAAAAAATTCATTCACACTATCCTCAGTATCTGGTATGTCCACCGTGTGCTTGCAAACACGCTTGGCAGCGGCTCCGCATGGAACGCACAAGTCTCTGAAGGAAGTTCCAGGGAATCAAGTCCCATTCACGTGTAAGAGCAGCTTCGAGCTGTTGCAGATTAGCTGGAGAACCTTGCCTGTAGGCTCTGCGTCCAAGATCGTCCGACAGATGTTCTATAGGGGACATGTCTGATGATAGGGCAGGCCAATCAATCGTCACAATGTTCTGCTGCTGTAGATATTGCTGCGTAATGCATGCGGTGTGCGCACGTGCGTTATCCTGCTGGAGAAGCTGCAAGTCTGGATAATTTGTAAACGCAGGAGCAACCAATGCATCCAGAACCTCATCTCGATATGTTACAGCATTAAGCATTAACATTTCCATGGAAAACGTGAAGAGGCAAGCGATGGTGAAAACTGAATCCTCCCCAAATGTGAATACTGCCACCTCCAAATCGGTTGTGCTGACGAACACAGCAATCTGCAAAGCGCTGTCCACACCGTCGCCAAATCCGCATACGTCCATCAGAAAAGGATATGTTGAATCTGCTGTCGTCTGTGAATAGGACAGCATTCCACTGCAGTCTAGTCCATCTGACATGTTGCTCTGCCCATTGCAAGCGCTGCTGACGATGTCTGTGAGTCAAGTTTGGCCCAACATAAGGTCGTCTTGCAGTAAGGCCTGTATCTTTGAGTCGTCGTATGAATGTCATTCGAGAGACTTACCCACGTCTACCCACTATTGCTCTTGCTGTTTGACTTGCCGGGAGAGAACGATTCCTTAGGTGACTGAGCACAATATGACGATCTTGCGCAGGGGTAGTAACTCGTGGTTGGCCACTCCGAAGTCTATCCCGGGCACTGCCAGTGGTTCCGTAACGTTCATTGAGACGTACAATAGTGCTGTGGTGGCAATTCATCCTTCTGGCAATGGCCCGCGAGCTCATTCCGGTCTCCAACATACCAATGGCTCGTTGGCAGTCGTTTTCAGATAGTCGTGGCATTTCAAGCACATGTACTGGGTGTTTTGTCTCAACGGCCTTTTTATACCGAGTATACTGCCACAACGAGTACACATGTTCAGGGTCATAGCTGTTGGGAATCGTGTTGCAAGTGTAACTTTCGTTGTTTTCATGTAGTCTGTACACAAACCCGTGGGTTGAATCATGCACTTTCCATTCCAGCAGCCATTCGCTCTCTACCTCATGACAAACACGGGGAAAATCCATTCCCACACTTTTTTTTCCAGCTTCTCGGCATCAGTGTATATAATAGTGGTGCAATTATATTATTTATATGTTAATAGCTTATTAGAAGCTACATACATATTTAATAATGTATTATAAAGCAAATAAACAATATTAGATAATGAAAGCTATTTAAATACTTGGTAACATTATCGGAGCTTTAGATCAAGTGATAAAGTGATGATATGAGACTGCCATATTGCATATGTTCATCTCGCGACCTCAACGTCAATCTGAGAAAAGCATTCCATGTGTATACTTTCACTTCATTCGTTTGAGATCATCGCCAAAGCTATAAGGGAACTCAGTTTTCAGCTTCCGAGTTTATCTAGAGTTTAACTAGAAGTTCATCAACGTTACGACTGGAATAAATATAAAGGATCATGCAGGATACGCGAATGATTGCAGGTTTTCATACAGGACACTATGGTCAGCATATACAACAAAAGCCGGCAGGTGAACAGGTCCTTGGGGTTGACATTTATTGTACGTTCATCACAAGGAGACATCCATCAAGATATATACATGGCATAGTATATGGCAGGAAAACATGTAAATGCGATAAGCAGTTACGTCAGTCAATAACGAGCCTCAATCAATAGGCCTTCTTCATCTCCATTGTTAATAGTAGAGTAAATATATATAGAGATTTCCTTAAATCTGTTATCAATCCTGGCCGTGTATTAGGGGGTAAGGCAATATTCCCGGTACCCAAGTGTGGTGGATTTTGATGTTATGAAATGTTGTTGATATGTTTCCTTATTGTACTGAATGAGGCCAGCTGTGAAGGTCCCTGATTCTAACAAAATTAGAGTTGAGTTATCAGGGTACCTTGCTGCTACCACCTTATGGCCTCAAGCAGACTTATTCTTGACTAGTATGAATGATAGCTACGTCTAATGTCTAGGGATATGCAAGTGTGGTGTGATGGTACTTTAACAATAATACACATCTATACAAACAAGTATTAAAGTCTGTGATTAAAGGAAATAACACCTGGGATAAATTTGTACAATTAATAATTTTCTGTATGATTTATTTGGTCCTGAACCTAGTATTCTTCTGGTCAGGACTTTAAAAATGAAAAGAATTCAAGATATATACAAAATGTAAATTTTAGACCCAAAGGGACAATTGTTCAAACAAATACTGTGTAACTATACTAACAGTGTTACTAAAATTTGTCTATTACTGGTTTCTAACACTGGATGGCTGTTTGGGATTCTATAATCACTCCCAGTCTCTTTAATATACAATGTCACTGTTAAGTTCTCTGGGGAAATAGTTTATTCTTGTTATACAGGGGTGTGCTGGTCTTAAAGCTGATGCAGAGTTAGGGTGCCAGATATTTTACTTATCTGGGCACACTTGAACAGTCTGTAAACTTGGTGTCACACTATTTCGCTATGATAATGGCCAAAAGTAACAGGGTAGACTCTGCAGGTCCCTGTCACTACTGTGCAGGAAACGACATCACACTGCTTCTCATAGACATCTGGCACCGGACTAGTGCCAGATAAAAAAACCTGTAACAATGAAATAATGTCTCCTTGTTGATATCTTACTTCAAATGTGTTTTATAGATACAAAAGAGAATACATAAGAAATAAAGAGCTGGGTCATATCTAATGGACCAATCCAGCACATCCATTCCACAGTGTACCAGTGTTGTTCACATGTCTCTCCTACAAAGGCGGTACTGCATCTGCAATAATATTATTAATCTGTATTTTCTGCCATACAATAGGATAGGTGAGCTGTGTCCCTCTGGTCACCTAAGAAAACCTTTTTATTTCACAAAACAAGTGCATTTACAAAACTGGCAATGTGTTATAGCCTAATTATACCTTCAGGCCCTGCCTTAATCAGCTTGGGACCTGATTACTTACAGTCGTGATGGCAGCATCTCTCACTCACATTTTTAAACACAATATATATGAATAATGTCGGTCTTACCAGAAATTCAATGAAAAAAAACAGGTACGTTGAATAGCAGACTCCAGATATACTGCTGGCTGAACTGTGATGCCTATTACTTTAATATATATTTGCTTTAATAAGGATAATCACTTTTTCCAGAAATACACAACGTCCTGCTCTAGGGACTATCTTATACAAATGGCGTCAAGCCTTTGAATTTTCTCAATAATATGAAAGGCTTTGGCCAATGAACGAACGACAATTTTGAAATTTGAAATTAAAAGCAAAAACAGACTTGATTTTTGGACACTACCAGTTTTTTTCCTCTCTCATTCTTAGATTTCTACTGCTAAATATATTTGGTGTTAAGCCATCCCATAATTTCTCTCCCCCTTGTCTGCCTCTTTCTACAACAGACTACATGTAACCTTTTCCTGCCTTTTTCAAGGACGCGTCAAAAAATGTTACCGTTAGTGCAAGTCCAAACGAGCATGTGTTGGTCTGTCTGTACGAACAAATATAGTCTTTTGTCCATAACTTTATTTCTATTTGTCGGATTTTTTATTCGAAAGCATATTATTTATCAGGATAAGATAAGCTCTTAAACTAGCTAACTTTTATGATCCTAAACCTATTAATAAAGAATTCCATATATTTTCCATTTTTGGTGTTCGTTGTTTTCTAAGTCTCAACTTCTCGAATGTTATAAAAAATCATCGCAGATCTTCCTTTTTCCCGGCAGGAAATAATTATGCGTGTGTGTATATATATTTCCACAGTGTGCCTTATGTTAGAAAAAGTATTGGACTAGGCGGGTGTTGAAGGACTTTCGTGTGTGGTTACTGGTTGTGTTGCTTGAATTCTGATCGTGCTAATATTCGTACGCGAATGGGGTGAACCTCACCTTTGGTTTCTCGTAATGCCTGAACTTGGCATCAAGATGTAAACAACTGTTCATCTTATTAACTCAGTAACTTGATATAAAATACATAATTCAGAAGGTTGAATAGTGTAACGTGATTCAACGAATAATGCCTCCGGTTCGAGTCCTTCACAATTTAATATGGATTACACACATACATAAACAGTTCAATTCACACATGAGGTACATGCATCAATCAATCAATAGCGTAGACTGCTGTTTTACATGTCAATGTCCGTTTAAGGATACAATGCAGTAATTGTCGTCAGTACATCACAGCTATATGCACGCGCAGATAGAATGGCTACCTGCCGACAGTGAGACTGTGAGTCTAATTACTTCGTATAAAGTAGACGATTATCTTTCTCCTTCCAAGGATTTAGTTAATCACTAACCTCCATAAGTTTCCTCTCATGTAGAGTTCTAGGACTGACCCTGGTCCATCATAATGCACATATAAATGGCTATATCATGCCATTGAATTGGAAGGTTAACAAAACGCAGCTATTCAGCTTGGCGGTCAAGTAACAATGGGTAGCGTCTCCTAGTTACCGACTGTGACCCAAACAACGCTAGACACGTCATAATCGATCGTGTATGGAGCGTTCAATAATTGAAACATCTATCGCAATATATTAAATGTCTTAACCTTTACATTTGCACGTCCGCTAACCTTTAGCAGACGGCGTTAATATCATATACCATAACAATTCCCTGTACACCGGGGAAAAAAAATCGATAGATTTTTTTTCAAGATCTATCCGACTTAACAATTTTTCAAAAAAAAATTTAATACAATCGTGACATATGGCCGACGATGTTCTGAGTAGAACCGTGTCGCGGTCATGTCAACTAACTATTTGTCATAGTCATCTAACATTAATCACATTATATATCAATATTATACATATTATTATATCAACTAAATAAAATGTCCAATGTTAATAGTGAATAATAGAATTAAATTAAAGTAAGGTCTGTCGTATTAGTATGTCATATAGGAATTAATTTGACTAATTAAAATTAAATTAATTAATTAAACTAAGAGTTAAATTATCAAGATTCTAATGTAACGCGATGTTATGAGAGAAGAAAAGACAAAATAAGTGAGAAGAAATAGAAAGAAATTCGAATATAAGTTTAACTTAATTGTGTGTGTTAAGTGTTAGTGAATAATAACTATCTAATTTAACTAACTAAATAACGTATAGGTACATTAAAAAAAAATATTAATCTAATACTTGTGTGAGATTTATTTTCTCTTTTCATAATTTCTTCTTTTTATATTTCGTTCTCTTTTTTTGTTCTTTCATTTCATTTTTTTCTCACATTTTATTTTAGTGTTCAACGAATATTCATATATTGTGTATGGACGTTAGACGAAGTTTCAATGTCAATATGTATACCTTGATTGTCTTTAGTTCAATTCTGTGATGCATATAGTGTTTATAAATATTAAATTGAAGGCAAGGTTAGTTCCCTTATAGTTGATACTTCGTTATATCCAATGTAGTGATGATTGACGTGTTTTAGGAATGTCAATGTTGATCATTCGTCGTCAATAGGATTACGTGACAACGCATCCGCCACAATATTTTCAGTGCCAGGAATATGTTCAATGGAGAATTCAAATGGCTGTAGGATGATCGCATATCTGGCGAGTTTTTGGCTCTTGTGATTAGATCGACGCAAAGATGCTACAGCACGTTGGTCAGTTTGTATGGTGAATGGAGCACCAAGCAAAAACTTTTCAAGTTTAGTTATTGCCCATATAACTGATAAAAGTTCCTTGTCCACTGTGGAATACTTTGTTTCTGCCGGCTTTAGCTTTCTTGAAATATATAAGGTAGGATGTAGAACGCCATCATGGTTCTGGAGCAGGCATGCACCAATGCCGTAGTTACTAGCATCTGTTCGTAAGAAAAATCTTTTGGAAGCATCGGGAAGTCTTATAAAATTGGTTCATGCGAGAACAAATTTATAATTTTGTTGAAAGTTTCATTGCATATACCAGTCCATGTCACCTTCACCGGCATGTCTTTTTTTAACAATGAAGACAATACAGCCGTGATGGATGACAAGTTTGGTATGAATCTACTGTAATATTGAACAAGTCCTAACAAACTCCTGACCTGTTTCTTCGTCTGAGGAACTGCTATGTTTAGAATTTTGGAGACCGTACTAGGTAACGTTCGGATATATCCCGATCCAATGATATGTCCCAAAAAGGTTATCTCATTACACGCGATTTGAACCTTTGTAGGTTTAGCAGTTAGATTATAATTCCTTAGAGTGTCGAAAACATATCTAAGTCCCGAAACATGTTCCTCAAACGACGAACTAAACAAACATATGTCGTCAATATATGTAATAACGTCTGGTCTACCTGATAAAATTTGTCGCATCAGGCGAATGAAGGTAGCTGGCGCATTAACAAGCCCAAAAGGCATCACATTCCACTGGTATAGACCTTGTGGAGTGGAAAATGCGGTGTAGTACTTAGCCTTTTCGGTCAGTGGTATCTGCCAATAACCTTTAGTTAAGTCTATCTTACTAAATATAGTTGCGTTGGATAGACGTGGCAGTAAGTCGTCGATAAGTGGATGTGGTTCGCTGTCAACTATAGTCTTAGCATTTAATTTCCTATAATCAACACATAGTCTGATGTTATTGTCCTTCTTCCGGACAATCACTAATGAAGAAGAGAATGGCGAATTACTAGTCTCAATGATTCCCAGAGACAACATCTGTTCAAGTTCCTTAGTAGTTTTAGCAAGGAAATGTAAAGGAACCGAATAGGGATGTACACGAATAGGTGTATCATCATTGAGAGTAATGTCATGACTAATAGCCGATGTGCGACCCGGGACGTCGGTCAATACATCTGGATAAGATTGTAATAGATTAGCAATCTGTAGACGCTGTTGTGGTGTAACCGTTGAAGAGATGGTTACATCCCGCCAAGATTCAGTAGGTTGAACTACTGGTACCGGTAACGGTAACTGTACCTCAGGAAAAGAAGATTCTTCTTCCTGGATGACGGATAAGTTGGAATAATAACAAGTAGATACTGTGTTGTCATCTAGTTCATGAAAAATTGACTGTAAGTGTTCAGGACGTGTATGAAATTGCTTGAGCATGTTAATATGAAATATCTTTTTGTGTCCCTTGATATCTAAGACGTAATCAACGTCGGAAATTTTATCAATGACTTTGTAAGGACCAGTAAAGAAAAGAAATGATGAATGACTATTATGAGTCATTAATGATATGAGACAATTGTATTACCATAGCATGTTATCTGCGTGACGCAGCATTAGGTACTAATTGTAACCGTAGACAATGATGGTTAAAGTAAGCACCATTATCATGCTCGATGACCATTCGAGCATCTCTATTGTTACGAAATGTAACTATCGCTTCACCATACCTGTTATTGGTAGGTGACAACAACCGTACAAACATAACGTCTGCCGTGTCATTGAAGAAATTGCTAAGTGCCTGCCATCTGGTACCTTGTGGCAGATTGCGCACTAACACGGTGCGAGAATATGCACCCTTCCCAATGTAAGTGGGATCAGTGTCACTAACGTGATAAATAGTTTCTTCTATTTAATCTTTTGGGTATGGTAGTCTTATGAGATGATGTCTCATAATGATTGACATATTTATTTGTCCTAATTTTATTAGTTAAGTTCATAAGAACTTCACCATCATTACCTTTGTCTGGGATATTTTCTCTTTGCCCATTTTCAACAATTTCATTCAGATCACTGTTAATACGATCTTGTCGCCAACATTTATTTTCTGACTTGGCAGTATTCTCTTGAGAAAAGGTATATCTGCCTCGAAATGATTTTCTAATCTTCCTAGGATGGACTGGTAGCTTAGTATACTTTTTATCCTGTAGGAGAGTCTTATCCTTCTCCTTATCGATTTCCAGAATGGTACTGAGACTGAAATTGGAGAAAACTGTGCCACATGTATTTATTTTGTTGGCCCGTAATGTAGCTGTTGCAATGACAGCGTTAGCATTGCAATAAGATTGCACATTCTTTAATTCCCATTCATCAATTTCCTGTGGGGAACAATCCTTACTACCATGGATGCGTCCCAACATCAGATCTGCAATTGGATTCTGAAGCATGCATACCTTAACTTGTCCTGAAAAGAAAGGTGTATTAACATGGACAAGAGCTGTGGGGTAAAACTCAATAGTTCCACCAAATGTCATGCAGCGTACATATTCTCCTGTCGCACAGCTAGGATGTACCAGCGACTGACGTATACCAATCGTCGTGGATCCTGAATCCCTCAGCACTGAGACGACGGATCCATTAACTAATCCCCTGTTAAAAATTAGTAAGCCTGTTCCATCGTTGACTGCAAGACCTACCTCTGGTGTAATATGTCCGCAGTTAAGCACTGTTTCTTTCGCCTTCTGAAAAATAAGATTGCATTGTTGGCAACTATTTGCCACATTATAATTAATAGCAAAACATGCAGCAGAAGACTGTGTTGTATTATTGTCAAGTGGGACCTGAGCTATAGGGTAGTATTATTTGTAACTGCCGCCCCTGTATTATGGTTGTAATGAGATGATCCCCGAGAATGAGATCGATTCCGAGTATAATTGTTAGAATTATCTCGTCGTCCTCTATAGTAACTATTATCTCGATGTCTCGAGCCATGATTATTACCATTCCAGTTATTGTTATTATTGGGAGTATGTGATCGATTATAATTAGTGTTATGTTGACCATTGTGGTAGTTTGTTTGAGGTGAATAATTTCTATCTCGTGATCTACCTCTGTTGAACTCATTTTTATTGTTGAAATCATTATTATGTCCCTTCTGAAAGTTAACATTGTGATTTCTTTGGAACCTACTTCTGTCTACACTGTGATGTCTTTGTTTGTTATCATGATTGTAGGCCATATTAGACGCCACAGGTAGAGGTTCTCTTAATGAGGAGTTAGAAATGGTTGCATTCGGATGTGCCGAACAGTAGTTTAAAGAAATTTTTTCCAACTCGTCAATAGTACATGGTTTACGCTCCTGCAAATATGCAAAAAATGGCTGGCTAACCGAAGATAATACCTTATCCCGTAGTAGTAAATCAACTAATTTGTCGTATGATTTGTTGACTTCTGCCAGTTCAACCCATCTATTAAATGTATTGCGTATGTTCGCAATGAATCCTGCAAAATCTTTTGGAGATTCAGGTAAAATTCCCTTAAATTTCAACCTACAGTGTTCCTCGTCCAGGTGAAACCTTCGTAAAAGCAAGGACTTAATAGCACCGTAGTTATTTGCTATTGATGGGTCAGCATTTTGAGAAGCCGTCAATGGTTCTCCAACCAAGAATTCATTTAACTTGAGTACCCATGACTCTTCAGGCAAATGATTTGTTTTGCAGGTCTGTTCAAAACGTGACAGGAACGATGAAAGGTCGTCCACGTTTAAGTTGAGAGTGGGTAATTTAAAGTTGTAGAAATGTTTAGTTTGGCTGGATGACGATCCATTTTGTGCGTTATTATTCTGGTTTGCATCAGCACTTTGTGCTTGTAATCTTGCTGTCTCCAATTTAATACGCGCCAATTCCATTTCTTGTTGTAAAATAATTTCCTCTCGTTTCAATTTATTCTCTTCTTCCTGTTGAGCAATTTCTCTTAATCTATTTTCCTTGGCAATTTGCTTCATCTCACGTTCCTCCTCCTCTTTCTTTAATGCAGCCTTTTGTTCCTCTATTTCTGCTTTATGTTTTTCCAGTTCTGCCTCAGCAAACTGACGAAGTTCTTGAGATTTATAACCATATTCCTTACCAATTTTAACGAAATGGTCTATAGTAAGCATTTTGACTTTTATCTGGTAAGTAATTATTGGTAATTACTGATTAAAATAGTCAATAGTAGCTTCAGAGTAATTATTATACTTACTCAACTTAGGAATATTCAATATAAATAATCACAATAGTACTGAACTCTAATGTCTAAGTTCAACTAATAGACAATATTTTGTAACAATATTGTATCTAAGTACTAACTATATCATAAATAGTTATGGTATCTGTTAACTATAATGTAATTACATCACACAATTAATCTCAATATCCAATGATGTTGGGTATGATTCCTAGTAATTATATTGTTCAATGTACTAAGTCACTCTCTTAATACTAGAAAAGTATATTAAATAATATACAATGGGTCTATTACCTCAAAGGTAGACTATAAGATTATTTTATTTGGTCAATATATATATATTATATTATTATGCCCTAGGCATCTCTTATAAATTGCAGTGCTAATTTCTTGGACTATCACTGCATAATTATGCAATGTCCCATATTAACCTTAAATGTCAGAAAAAATTAATTAAATTAAATTACAAGTGTATTATTGAATATAATGTTATAGTATTAATGTAGTATATAATATATATCATGAGTACAAACAAAACAGTGATGCAACTAAAGGGTACAAACAATGTCAAGACGCAAACAAGACATTTTCACAATTAAAAATGAATTTATGAACTAAATAAAACAAGCGGAAGTGTCACACGGAAAACGAAGGGTCAAAGATTGACCCGAGGTCAACTTAATATGCAAAGTACACAAAAAAAAATGACTGCAAAAAATGATGACATCACAGGACTCATAACGGACGAATCATTTAACAATCATAAAATAAATTGATAGTAAGAGTAGACTGGACGAAATAGTTAACGAACATGATACAAAACTGAATAAAAATGTGAACTTAGTACAAATAAAATACACCAGTTATCTACAGAACGGCACAGCTAACACAAATCGTCAGACGACAGCAGATTTGGACAGGTAGTCCAATGGCAAACCTCAATGGGGCTTCCAAAAGTGCAATCGTTTAACTGCCCTAAGAAACGACCGAAATCAATTCAGGCATCGTGAGAGCCACAGAATCTAATTTCGGTTCATCCTCCCTACCACCCACTAATTAACAACACATTAAGACAACAAAAAGTACATTAAACATAGGTAAAAAAACATGCCGATGTAGGCAGAGGGCATGGACTCAGTTAGCACTGTCACGTTAACGACAATAGTTATTGAGCTAAACTTATCTTTATTTGCTGCTTCACTTGATGCTCGTTGTCGTCGACGGCTAGGCCTGTGCCTTTGACTGTCTGCTCCTGTAGTCCATATCGTGTGTTTGCTTCAATGGCTCATGTTTCCCCTGGTTAGACTTAGAAACGGCTTTGGTTTTCTCCGACAGTTCACCTACACGACTTTCGGTGACGTCACGTTGTTAGGCATTATAATGAGTACTGCGTCATCTTCGACTGGATCATGTGATCGAAAATTGATCGTAAATATTTGTGGTTAACATGTGCGTAAGGAACAGAAGTTTGTTTCTTTTTTCTGTCGTTCTCCATACTGGCCACCACTTTTGTTGAAGGACTTTCGTGTGTGGTTACTGGTTGTGTTGCTTGAATTCTGATCGTGCTAATATTCGTACGCGAATGGGGTGAACCTCACCTTTGGTTTCTCGTAATGCCTGAACTTGGCATCAAGATGTAAACAACTGTTCATCTTATTAACTCAGTAACTTGATATAAAATACATAATTCAGAAGGTTGAATGGTGTAACGTGATTCAACGAATAATGCCTCCGGTTCGAGTCCTTCACAATTTAATATGGATTACACACATACATAAACAGTTCAATTCACACATGAGGTACATGTATCAATCAATCAATAGCGTAGACTGCTGTTTTACATGTCAATGTCCGTTTAAGGATACAATGCAGTAATTGTCGTCAGTACATCACAGCTATATGCACGCGCAGATAGAATGGCTACCTGCCGACAGTGAGACTGTGAGTCTAATTACTTCGTATAAAGTAGACGATTATCTTTCTCCTTCCAAGGATTTAGTTAATCACTAACCTCCATAAGTTTCCTCTCATGTAGAGTTCTAGGACTGACCCTGGTCCATCATAATGCACATATAAATGGCTATATCATGCCATTGAATTGGAAGGTTAACAAAACGCAGCTATTCAGCTTGGCGGTCAAGTAACAATGGGTAGCGTCTCCTAGTTACCGACTGTGACCCAAACAACGCTAGACACGTCATAATCGATCGTGTATGGAGCGTTCAATAATTGAAACATCTATCGCAATATATTAAATGTCTTAACCTTTACATTTGCACGTCCGCTAACCTTTAGCAGACGGCGTTAATATCATATACCGTAACAGCGGGGTATTTTTAAATTTTAAAGCTCGCGACATCGTCTTCGACACAAGCTAACGGCATCGTCTCGCACTGTCGGCCTGAGTAGCTAATTCAAACTTCTAACACTTGACAAGCCGGCAGCATGTGTCCGCTCTCTCAATCTTATGCGTTCGTGTGTTTTATTCTTTCTATCTTTCCTGGAACCACTACGCTTGTAGATTTTTTCAAATTTTTATCGTTAACCCTTGACGGGCGGGTTACAAAGTCCAATACTACTAGCGCTGCAATAAGGCTTTAGACTACGTTCTATCCTACCTAAATCAATGCGTTTTCTGGCGCAGGGAAGAAGACGCGTTACATCTTTACTAATTCTATACATATTATTATGACATTATTATATATAATTAATGATTTTATCGCTGTATCAATGTACTTCATCACACCAAGTAATGTGGTGGAACAAACTGATGATGGCGACCTAAACTCAGTTACCTCAATATCTTTGAGATACTCCTTAAGAAAATATCAAGAGGGGGGAAGGTTGTGCAAGACTTCTCAATAAGTTTTCTTCCCCATCTGGAACGTTCTTAACAAGGTGGCGGCCTTCGAAAAATCCATTTAATGCCTCAGTTAGAAAAACACACTCTCCATAAACATCCTGGAGCTTAGAAGAAATCACGTCCACCTCAAACCAGTGAACGAATACGAAAATGCCCAAATAATTAATACTTCGAACCCACGACATGTGACAAACTACGTCATTAGTGACTGTCGCTCACCACGGGTGAACGCTTCGTGCAAAAAGTAGTTTGTCTACAGGCGAACACAATTCCTCAAATAAAATGGACATGTGTTAGCATGTAGTAACATGCTACAACATATTACCTCAAATATATCCTTAACAATCAAACATTTCGCATAAAGGACCTGTTATGTGTAAAATCATAACAGCTTTTATCGCACTCGACATGATTTGTATACATACTTCCTTGTTGATATGTGTTGCCCGGACTACTCCGGAAGTACGTCACAGGTCTGCTCATATTTGGCAGACGATTCTTTGCCGGCTTTGCGTGGCAGATTTGAGCTGGTATTCGTGCTCTTTCGCTGTGTATTACTGTGTGTGAGAAGACGTGTTTTTGACGAGCTCCAGAAAGTGTACTCTTGTGATAGAGTCTTTGTGAATTTATATCAGCTAGGTCGTCCTACAGTATGGAGTCTATGCTTGATTATAATTAAATGGACAAGCGAATGCTGAATAGAAAGAAGTAAGTGTGGAACTATTTCATTAAAGATTTCAGCAGTATGCATAAGACATCTTGTCCTTAGTCTACGTGACGATAGACTGGTTTCATGGACTGGCTAGTGAATGCCATTGATTAATATATATGGGATGCAAATATATAAGGAGCTTCGTCCTATATTAAAAGTGAATATGTGTTCTTCAGCGTCAAACTGGCCTTATCAAGTTTCTGACTGTTGAAGACTGATTACAGTTCTAAGGCTGTTTAAAAAGTTGAACTTAGCCTGTTACAAAATATACCCTAGACAAGCTAGAAGCCAAGAACCAGCTACTTGATGATTTAAAGAAGAACTCGGCGGGGAGAAGATATACTACTAATTCTACCCCAACAGGACCTTATATCCTTTACCTGCGTGTGTGTAAGTAATATATGAATTCGTGTATGTAGATTTACACTACTTATTTCTCTAGGGTCTATCAGGAGGCAATGAAAAAGAGGTTGTGCACAGGGCTAGCAACCTCATGATATAATACAATATGCTACAGAAACTATCACTGCACAATTCCTATATATAAAATCCCAGCTTTGTCTGTCAGTGCATAACGCTAAGGGATGTAACTTTGGTTGAAAGTTAGACATTAATAGTATTGTTTCCCTTATTTGCACTCTTCCGAAAATAGTAACATTTACCAAAAAAGAATGCGCAAATGACGGTGCCACTAACATCTCTTTTTCATACTTTGTACAAAATTATTTGGTTCCCTTATATCGGTGTATTTTTTCATTCAAAAAAGTACTTAAAGTTATATTAATATTAAAGAGTGTAAAACTACATTATTAGTAAAATTTTACTGGAAGATGCGGAGATTCATGATTGTGATAGTTGCAACCCAGGTTCAAAGTTTGTGAAGTTGTACTTTATGTCCTGACCCTTGTTGTGTTCCCGTTCTTAATTAAACGATGATGATAGTGACTTGTCTTGGTTCTTGTGTACGTCTGTCTGTTACGTTAGTTATTGGGCTTGTCTTGCTAATGTGACTGCTGAGTGGTACTTCAGGACTAGACAACATAATGACTGCAATCACCGATCGATTCGTGGCTGACAAACAAAATTTCTTTATTGTTGTCACTAACATATTTACAGTTAGCCATTTCCGTGCCTGATTATAAAGGTAATAAGAATATATATGACTTCTACGTTGACACTTCATATAGCATGTAATTCACTGGTCAGGAACTAGTTCATTAACGCTTGACCTCTGCTGACTACTGCAATACTGTCTACTATTCTATACTTGTTAATGGGCTGTTCTCAGTATATTCAATTTGGTTTCGAAATATTAGCTGGGTCACCACCAGTGCTGAAAACTTATTCTTAGCCACTAGACTGATCTTTATAAAGTCTGCCCTATGCGTCTGACACTGGACCACTGCTTCTAAACACTTGTTCTTGACTATCTGCACTTGATTAACTATTCGAGAGTTTACCTACCAAGGTTTTCCTGAATGAACTGGTGGCGACATACTTGGACACAGCTCGACGTGGAAACTACTTGTCGTGAAAACATCTTTTGTCTGTCTTCCTTTCTGCAAACTGCAGCGGCACCGTAAATACCATGGTACCTGAGCTAGCCATTACTTTATAGATGGTCGCTACGGTCAGTCTTTGCTAACCTGCTCTCAGCAAAACTACGAGTGAAGAGTGAAGGCAATTCTTCTGTCACCGCATGGATTTGTTATGTCGCTGATGACGCATAAACTAAGTCCCTCTACTCAATAATTATCCCTCGTTATTCTAATCCCAGTTATCTACTTTTTCTATCACATGATTTAAGTTATACCAGATTAAAGCAGAAAATCAAAATGCTCTTCTGTCATGTTCAGACTTATTCTTTTTTTCCCCCTTAACCAACGGCACTTGGGCTTTCAGCCCTTCTGCCCAATGACATGTCATTGCGAGGCTGGGGAGCCTGTGGACTTTCTAACCCAGTCAGGAGCTTCGCTCCTTCCCATCCACAGAGGGTTTATTTCAGGAACCGTTCAGGTTATTCAGTCACAATCCCGGTCGATGACACATCTTCATATGACCACGCCCGGGCTTGAACCTTGAACACCTGATCGCCAGCTCAATGTGATAACCATTACACCAGCGCGGCTCCCGTTCAGACTTTTAACACGTAAGGAAGGGAAACCCGAGGCCTGTAAACAGTAAATAAATATTAGACAAACATAAAGGTATGTTTTCAGGCACTCGTAAGAAATAAAGAAGTAGAACACTAGACAACAGAAAAACAACAGACGTGTCTTGCTTACCCGGGAGGATAGTGTGATTCGCTTGCAAAGCTAGACTTTTAACATAAGATGTAAAACAAATATTTTGGTTTTTTTAAAATACTTTTGAATAAGTAAAATTGCCGTTAGGTATTGATGCTTTTGAATTTAATTCCCGTCTTATGACGGGTTGTGACACTAGTAGTCTAATAATAACCCATCACGGGCGTTGACACTAGTAGTCTAATAATAACCTATCACGGGCGTTGACACTAGTAGTCTAATAATAACCCATCACGGGCTGTGACACTAGTAGTCTAATAATAACCCATCACGGGCTGTGACACTAGTAGTCTAATAATAACCCATCACGGGCTGTGACACTAGTAGTCTAATAATAACCCATCACGGACGTTGACACTAGTAGTCTAATAATAACCCATCACGGACGTTGACACTAGTAGTCTAATAATAACTCATCACGGGCGTTGACACTAGTAGTCTAATAATAACCCATCACGGGCTGTGACACTAGTAGTCTAATAATAACCCATCACGGGCGTTGACACTAGTAGCCTAATAATAACCCATCACGGGCTGTGACACTAGTAGTCTAATAATAACCTATCACGGGCGTTGACACTAGTAGTCTAATAATAACCTATCACGGGCGTTGACACTAGTAGTCTAATAATAACCCATCACGGGCTGTGACACTAGTAGTCTAATAATAACCCATCACGGACGTTGACACTAGTAGTCTAATAATAACCCATCACGGGCGTTGATACTAGTAGTCTAATTCTTGCATGGGCGCGAGCTGTAGTGGTGGTCCACGTTCTCTAGTCACAGAAAAGGGAAGTTATTGAGTAAGGTCATCATCGTTTTCCACTGCGGTCCTTACCGAGCATAGCGCCAGAATTACAGCCGGTCCTGACGTAGGAAGCCTCAACAAACAGTGACATACACGTACTGTAGTGGTTTCTGTGGTCATTTCTTATATGATGAGGTTGCCAGCCCCAAGCACAACCTCATGTTAGTTGCCTGGTACGACATGCATGAGGACGTAGAAGTCCTATTCTTTGTCTTTTCAAAGTTCCCCCGGGAACTATGGGGAACTTATTTAAAGATGCAGAGTGTCAAAATATTACAAACTGTCTTACGCACTGATAAAGACCAGTACTCGTGATTCATGCTTTACAAACTCCCACCCCGAAACCCGCAGAATACGAGATCTGAGTCGAAAGAAGGAATACTCGAGCCGGCAAAACTGATGAGCCGGGATGGGGACAAACACAGACATTGAGAAGAGAAGAGCTCAACTGGAGGGGTGTGTGGGGAAATATCCGGCCATTTTGTTGAGTAGTGAGTGGTTGCTGACGTCGTATCTCTCGCCTGGAACGTGCACTGTTTACCTTCTTGTTCGTCCTGTGTGTGGGTATTTGAAAATCTTAATTTATCCTTGCCAGCAACTTGACTGTAGCGTGGTGTTATCTGTACTAGCGAACGACATCACTCTAGTGCATCTTGTAACTTAGTCACATGTAGCTGAAGCGGTAACCTAGAATATTCGTGCTATATTAGCGTTGTCCTTAGATTTGTATACACCAGCGCAGCGACTACTTTACTTGAGTCATCATTTTTCTAGTAGCCTCTTACGGAGCATAGAGTAACATCTGCAACTGGTCCCCTATGTAATATGCCAAAATAAAAATAATTACGGCGTTTAATTTTAAACATCAGGAGAGTCAATTTAATGGACATAGATTTAATTTAGTGAAATTTTTAGGATATCATCTTCCAATATTTTGGTAATCTAGACAACATTTATAGTCGGTGCTAATGACTATTGAGTTTGTGCTGGTTTCCTTTTGTGTAAGCTGTTTATGTTGATCTGTGTTGATTAAGGCGGGCAGGGAGTTAATCTATTGTGATATGTGCCTTGATATGAAAGAATGTCTGACTTTTAAAAGACAACACAATTATTAGTGAAATTATTTGTAGTTATGTTTCTAAAGAGCGTCCGATTGGCAGAGTGGTTAGAGCGCTGGTCTCTGGAGGAGAAGGTGCCGGTTATGAAACACGGGGTGGCACGCTCCAGTCAACTCAGCTGCAAATGGGCACCTGATTATGTTCTTGAATTATGGAAGGCAAAGGCAGCGAGGAATTGAACTGGTCGCCCTACTTCTGGAACTTAGATTTAGTATAGTGAAGTCTCTATACCTTCACTCACTTATTGTCCTATCGTTTACATGACTATCTTTACTTTTTCAATGTTTAAAATTATCGTTGTAAAAGTAAATAGTCGTCAAATTTCGTGACTACAATCTCGGAACAAATATCCTTTATACCAATTCCCAGCTTTCTCTGTCAGTAACGCTAATGGAAGCAACTTTGGTTGAAAGTTAGACATTAATTGGATAGTTTCCCTTATATGTACTCTCCCGAAAATAGTAACACTTACCAAAGAAGAATGCGCAAATGACGGTGTGCACAAAAATATATTTATAGAATGTGTGATCCCGTATACACACATTGGGATCCTCGCTGCTGCTACGTAGTTCGTGTACTGTGTTGATACACAGTGGGTTTTTTAAATACTTTTGAATAAGTAAAATTGCCGTTAGGTACTGGTGCTTTTGAATTCAATTCCCGTCTTATGACGGGCATTTACACTACTTATTATTATAAAATTGTTTGTGGTAATGCGTATCGTGTCAAGTTGCTTTCCTGGGGAGGTGGGAGTCCTGTGAAACAAAATAATAATAAGGCTACTACTGTGCCAGGCATGTCGTAGAGGCTACTAACATGAGTTTGTGCATGGACCTGGCAACTTTAGAAAGGTAAAACTAATTGTTACAAAAACCACTAATTCAAGAGCATATGAATAATTTGGTACAGCCTTCCGTTCTCAGAACCATCAGAAGAAATCGGATGTGTCCGGCCGAAAGGCGCAAATATCGCAGCTCCGCTGTAAACGGCGACACAACGTAACCAACGTCCCCTCTTTTTTCAGGACAAACGCAGAAGAAGAATAAGATTAAGAAGAAGAACCATCAGCAGGTGTGGCTGCATGCTCCATAAGGAGCAAAACAGAGAGCAGACGAATAATGCTTATCTTAAGGCAGCGGTAGGCAACTCAGTAGCTGTGAAGATCTACTTTGGAAACATTGAGCTCTATAAAGATCTACCGTGATAAAAACATGTATTTTTGGGGGTTCCATGGTGTTTGGAATTAGGAATGAGTATAGTTTGTGTACTTGTGTCTGTGGCGCACAATCTACTTCCGATAATTCCGTTGACGGGGCAGTGAACAATTACAACTAATTATTTTACCGAAAGTTAACTTCACTTCAACAGAAAAGACCCCGATCCTGTCTTATTCAGTTCACAAATGAAGTAAATTTTAGTACGATAGCTTGCGGGTTTTCATTGGGAATTCCGTGAAAGTACCTTTAAACTTGGGAACTTTGCGCTTTTAAGTGTTGGCGGGAGATTCTAGTCCGAACTTTGCATAGATTAAACGTTCTAATTTTCCCCATCACTTAGAGATCTACAAATGGTCCTGTGGGATCTATCGGTAGGTCAAGATCGACCGGTTGCCAGTCCCTGTTTTTAAGGTATATATTTCCTAAAGTCTCACGGAAGACGAATTAAACCTAGGTCTACAGTTTTTACCACAAATTGTAATCTAAGGGAGGTGGTTTGTATTTAGCTAACCATCGCATTAAATAAAGCATTGCTAAGGAAACTACAACTGCAAGAGTATTTGAAGTACTTCTATGCCGGCTTTCGTGGAAAGGTTGGGGGTGGGATGTTGTTACATCATCAATAGTTTTGGACTGCTACATAAAGAGCGACAAAAGTGGTCAGGTTAATGTCTTGTCGAACAAATAGTATATGATAGCTTGTTGCACGGTGGCTTACGTTATAAAATCTTAGAGAAGTGATACATGTAAATAATATTATATAACTTTACTGTTGTGATCATAACGACAGCTGATGTAATAAAGACATGCTGGTGCATACAATGACGAGGTCTGGCACATTAGACAGGGTAGATATACACGATCGATAATTCCACTTGGTCCGAGCTACGTGGTATGCATGTTCTGAATCAAGGATAACTATCGCGTGAGCAGAGAATGAATAACGTTTACAGTGAATCATTCGGTTCTTGATTTACAGTTGTGAATTTTTGTTGTGTTGCGTGATGTAAACTTTACATTGGCTACATTATTTCGTGGATAGAAAACATCAAGCAGGTAAGGTTAACATAAATATGGTAGTCTTGTACTTTATTTCTGTAATGTTCCGTAGGGCATTGTTTGTTGAATAGTGGTTTGATACATAGAAAAAAGAGAATTCTTGAATGTTTTATAGAGCCACTCTTGTAACACACGGAACTATAAACAGAAACAAGAAAGAAGTAAGACATCCTTTCAGAAGTGGCAAGATGAAATGCATTGACGAGTTGACAACAGAATCAGAAGAAGCTACAGTCAGAGGACGTGTGAGAGATCTGCACAACAATAGAAATAGCTAACAAGAAAATACAAGCAATTTAATAGTCTTATCAAAGACAAGAATGCATGGAGGCATATTTTAAGTCGTCCTTATATGACCAACAGATTAGCATAATGCTATAATATACAAATGTGAAAGTGAACTTCTGTTAGTGAGGATAATTGCACCCTCGTTGACTCTTGAAATCATCCACACACTTATAGAGATTCCCCCTGTGGTGAAACTTGTTGAGAACCCAGCACTGCACACTAAGCTTGGAGGCGTAACTTAAGCCCCAGATGTAACTGGCTTTTTACCTGGTTGGATGCCTTCAGGAGGATCTCACTATAGGCCCATTAAGAGCAGGGGGAGCTGAGAAATGGCTCTGTTTAGGACATAACCATTCCTTGGGGGAGCCTAGCACCAGAGTACAATATGTTAGCTCAGCCTGTTTGGAGAGCCCAGCACCAGAGTACAATATGTTAGCTCAACCTGTTTGGAGAGCCCCCTTGGATGGCAGGGAATGCACAGTATGTCACACGCTTCATTATCCTACCATGAGACCGGATGTGATTATCCTTTGCATGCAAGCCATGGAGAGTGCGAGTGGTTGAGCGGTCAGAGCTAGACTGTCTAATCTATCACATGTCATATTCCATCGAGCGTGCGAGTGGTTAAGCAACCAGCGCTGGACTGCTGGCGGCAAAGTTACCAGGATCGAAACCTGGTAGCGTCACGTTCCACTCTACTCAACTGCAAATAAGTGACTGCGCTCTTGAGTTAAGGATGGCAAAGGCAGCGAGGAACGGAATTGGTCACCCTCATCTCATAAAGCTGGATTTAGTATGATGAAGTCTCTAACACGTCACTTCGCTACGGCTGTATCTGTTATGCGACTAACTTTACCTTTTTACAATGTTTTTCGACTTTATAACACGCTCATTGTGCTTAATAAAATTCTCAACTGGATCAATCTACGTAGGAATATTAAATATTAACCGTACTTTTCTAACACGGATTGTCCTGGGTCGGACTATTAAAATCACGTAGAATGTCCTCATATAGAATGTGGTAGAAAAAAACAAAACTATCGAAATTGCCCATTATTCTCTCATTTAGAATGATGTCCTAGGTAGAACTATTAAATATTACTCATAATTTTCAAACATTAGAATACCATCTGCTGAACTATCAAAACTACCCAAATTTTCTCACAACGAATGTCCTAAGCACGACTATCGAATTCGCCCATAATTTTCTTTCTAAGAATGCCCTAGGTAAGGCTATCAAAATCGCCACAGTTGTTTCAAATGGAATGTCCTCGTTATGACTGTCATAATTGCGCACGATGTTCTCACATGGAACATCCTAGGTAGGACTAACACAATTGCCTATAATTTTATCCATAGAATGTCCTAGGTAGGACTAATACATTTGCCCATAATGAGCAGTTTCTTGCGTGTATGTTCTGTCTTAAACTTCCATACAGTATCTGTACCACGTTAGATTGTTATATTTTACCTTTATTTTGAGCCCAAGATGCCGTCGTTGGCTGGGACATACTTTGAGAAAACTAGTTGATAGCATCACAAGGCAGTTCTGGTTTTGGAATCCCCAGAGAAAGAGAAATAGAGGAAGACAAAAATAAAACACGTGGAGAATATAGTACCGAGTTGCCCCAATCGCACGACCCATTTTTCCGTCAGGGAGTGAATGTTCTCGATAGGTAAATTTAGAAAGAGAAGCACGTGAACCAGCGACCTAATTATGCTGTCTCCTCCTGGGAGACTATCGAACAGGATCGCTCTGCCTGGCGGACAAACATTACTCAAGGCGCTCGCATTGCAGAACAGAATTTAGCTGATAAGACAGAAGGCAAGCGTGCTGCAAGAAAGGTCAGAATGCACAGCAACACTACTATCGACTCTAACCATGTGTGCCTCGTATATGGCAGGGCCTGTAGGGCCAACATATGATTAATTAGCCACATGAGATCACGGCACAGATGTGTCACAACTCAAGTCTGAAGCTGTCTCCATCTTCGCTTGCGATGGGCAACTATGCTGTGCTCATATTGAAGATGGTGCTGAAGAGATCACCATATGATGACTGAGTATCGCCCTTTCTCTATCTTGGTTTTGAAAATAAAATATTACATATTAGTACACAAGCAGCGTGCATTGTAGGCTGGCAAAACAGATTGCTGCAAAAACCAGTAATGAAAGTGCACATGAATGCTTTGATTTCTGGCTTCCCGCAAGGGGACGCGCTGCTGTTATGGTTTCATGTTCCATAAGGAGCAAAAAGGGACAGAAAACAAAACAGCTGTTCTACAAGTTAAAAAAAGGAAGAATAATTGGACACTCATACATATATAAGAATCGTTTTTCCTCCACTCATTCAAACAGACAGACGCATCCACAGACACACGCGCACACACTCACACTCACACATAAGAACCGTTTTCCCCTCTCACTCAAACAGAAACACATATTCATAGACACACGCACTCAAAGACTCTTATCAGATCTAGTCTCTCTTTGCTATAAATACGATTCATTTATATTTCTTTGTGTCATTAATTAAATGCTACCCTTTTCACGCCCTAGGCTCTTAAAAATCCACTTCGGTGAAGTCATGTGCTTTTCATTCATTAAAAACAAAATCCTCTTTGGTCATGGACTGACTTTGCTCAAATAAACTGTCCTTGCACTTTCAGTACTGGTGAGTCTAAATTCCATTAAGCTTTTGTTTTTTATCCTGTAAGAGATTCCACACCCCTTTACAGCATCGTAAGAAGCCTCGCGCCACTTTACAGCATCGTAAGAAGCTTCGCACCCCTTTACAGCGTCTTAAGAAGCCTCACACCCATTTATGCGGTTAGCTCACAAAAGTGTCAGAAATGCTAAAAACAGATTTTGAGGAAAATGTTATTTACAGAATATGACTACGGTTTGATATCTTATTCACGTTGTCAATGTTCTTTTTTGAGAAAGTGCATTTGCGTTCTCTTTATTATATATTGTTTATGATGATTCGCGTTTTAAAATGTTAGGCATGTTTCGCACCCCTCGGAAGATGAGCCTCGAACCCCGGAAGGTGAGCCTCGCACCGCGGAAGATGAGTCTCGCACCCCGGAAGGTGAGTCTCGCACGCCCAGAAAATGAGTCTCGCACCCCGGAAGGTGAGCCTCGCACTCCGGAAGGTGAGTATCGCAGCCCCTGGTTATGAAGCACTGGTTTAGGCAGTTCTTCAGCGAGGACAACTGTTACGCACAGATTCTTGTATTGGCAATGAATGAATATATATATATATATATATATATATATATATATATATATATATATATATATATATATATATATATATATATATATATATATATATATATATATATATATATATATATATATATATATATATATAGTAAGATATTTGTTTGTCTGTATGCTTGTGTATATTTGAAAATATTTGTTAATAATATTTTGGGTCTAAGATTAGAACTCTAGTCAAAGGGCGAATACTTATTTTTTGCTTCGAATGAAAGTAAATATGTTGTTGTCCCACTTGAATATAGTTCAAAGTTAACTTTAGCGCATGCCCAAAACCCAGCTGCCGATCGCACCAAGCGGCGGTACATCAGATTGGACGAAAAGGAGCTCTCCCAACAAGCAGAAGAACACGACGAAATGAACATCAGGCACAAAACAGCCGAGGGTTATCACCTCAGGGGCGCATTTCCATAGTCAGTTATGACTGCAGGCTACTAAAGGTACACGATTCTCCCAAAATCTGCCTTATAGGCCTGTTTGGTTATACTCTGCACTTTAAACACTTCAAAATAAACGTACTCACTGTGTATAACAATTACATCACTTCAAAATATTCTTTAAGCAATTTATAACGAATTTTATATGTATTATACAAGTTTATTGATTGTTTTAAAAAACTAAATCATCTGTGGGCGGAAAACATGGTATTCATTTTGTTGCCTGGTTGAAACCTAAAAACTGCTTGGAATAGAAAAGATAATGAGAAAAATTGTGGGACTCCATAATACCTCATCAGTTTCCAAAATGCTTTGCTGTTTAAACCGGGGTTATGGAGTCGGGCAAACATTTTTCCGACTACGGAAATTTTAGAACTCCGACTCCGACTACAGTTTTTTTTTTAAATTAGTGATATGGCATAACATTATGCACTTATATATAGTTATATGTGCAAGTATAGTATGTGTGTGAATAAAGAATGTTTCAAACAAATAAAGAAGAATAACATCCAATAACAACTGTTTACACTTGTTTTAATGTTTTAATCGCATCCCTAGCTTCATCTTCTACCTAGGACTAGTGATTAGATGTTAATGTAGGTCTAGTTTCGTTGCTTTTCCATCGGCCAGGACTACGCCCACTTATCAACTGAATCTAATTTGTCTACCAAATGTGGCTACCAAACAATCATCGTCAATGCCAGCAATGTTTCTGAGTAGTTTGACACAATTATTCGCTTAGGGTGCTTAGAAATTGTAAATACAACGCTTGTCATATTTCTGTAGCAATAACAACGAAAAATGCGAACACGAGATTTGTCACACAGATAACAATAATATTATCAAAACACGCTAATCAGCTGCTTAACCACACTAAAACTAGTTGTTTAAATAGTAGCGAAAGTCATTCTACGAGTTTTAAAATATGAACTGCACTAAACGGACGATTTTTGGAGTTCATTCGTGTTAAACTAAAAACGTTCTGAGCGTTCCGATGGCACGGCAGTTATAATTTTGCAACGCTGTGAGCTTTGTTCCGGAATCAAAGAGGCGCAAATTATCCTGTGGTCATTTCAATTTTAACTTAAGTGGATCCATGTAGTCAAACTTATCATAACTTATTGTCATTAGTCAATGCACCGTGAAAAAAAGGCGTGCGTGTCTTGTACAAGGTGTTCAATTAAATTGAGCGTCTGTTCTGTATTTTCCCGAAAACATAATTAATTCCCGTTGTTTTGGTGGGTTACTAGGGCTGCATCTTGTAGTATTTGATAACATGATTTTGTTCATATTAAAACCACACCTCTGGAGATTTATGTTTTTGTGAAAACAAACACATAGCTAATAGTGCCAGCAAACTTTCTGAACATATTAATTTTAAAGTCAACACAAACTTCTATCAACTCCAGTTCTGAATATACATGTAGTTCTGTGCCAAATATAAACATCCCATAATATAATATGTCTAGTTTCTACTCTGTCAAGTTCTTAAAACTCGTCGAAGCTCCTGTCATTTCGGATAAAAATAATTGTTGATGAATAATGTCATATTTTATTTATGAATTCTGATATCTGAGGGGCTAGCAGACGACCGCATCATGCATAAGCAACACAAGACCCACCCCCAGAGACGGGAGTCTATCCTTAACAAATATCTAGTTTCTTAATGCTTAGCGTTTGTGATCTTTCCTTTTCTAGTCTCAAAAAGTCCCGTCAGCGGCTCCAGTATTTCCCCTTTTCCAATGGATCTGTCCCGACCTGGCAGTTTGTCAAGTTTTTCTAAGGAGACTATTAATTTGTTTAGTCTAGACCAGGGTTTCTTAACCTTTGATTCACGGACCCATTTGGGGATCTATGAATGGATTCTAGTTGGTCCATGTACATAACCTTAAATTTATACCGTAACATGTTTAGTTATGAGTTTATGTATATTTGTCCTATGACAGGGTGTGTAGCCTTCACCGAACAATCAAAGGCATCCGTAGAGCTCACTGGACAATCAAAATGATCCGTACCCTTCACCGAACATTCAAAGGGGTCGGTAAGCCTTCGCCGGATAATCTACGGGGTACGTAGCCTTCAGGGGTATAATCTACGGGATACGTGGCCTTCAGGGGTATAATCTACGGGATACGTGGCCTTCAGGGGTATAATCTACGGGGTACGTAGCCTTCAGGGGTATAATCTACGGGATACGTGGCCTTCAGGGGTATAATCTACGGGATACGTGGCCTTCAGGGGTATAATCTACGGGATACGTAGCCTTCAGGGGTATAATCTACGGGATACGTGGCCTTCAGGGGTATAATCTACGGGGTACGTGGCCTTCATGGGTATAATCTACGGGATACGTTGCCTTTAGGGGTATAATCTACGGGGTACGTAGCCTTAACTGGACAATCAAAGGGGTCCGTAACCTTCACTGGACAATCAACAGTGTCTGTAGCCTTCATCGAACAATCAAAGGTGTCTGTAACCTTCACTGAACAATGAAAGGCGTTTGTAGCTGTCACGGGTCGCCTCCCCTTTGCTCGGCAGTAGTGGTCCAAAAATGGCCAAAACCTAGAGTATCTAATGTGGGTCTTCAAAGGTGTCTACCTTCGGGCACGATTACTCTTGGCAGAGTTGTAGATAGGAGGATAATGATGCTTCTACCCCGAGGGAGTTCACAAGATATTTCAGAAGTCAATAACAATGCTGAACGAATCTGAGCACGTTAACTTTGTATCTGACCCGCCGCATTCTGTGAAGGAGTATCTTATAGTTAGCTTGTTCAAGCCCCCAGCTGATTTAATTAAGCGCAATCGTAATTTAGTAGCTCTGTTTTAAGTGTATTTAAGATGACTGAGACATACGGGTGCGCACATTCAAAATGATTAAATCAACTTTAAAATTATACATACACAAACACAAAATTTAAAAATCAGTTATGTAAAAATGAATAATTCTTTTAAAAAAAAAGTAATCATCAAAGTGTGATGTTATGAATTTGGAGGAAATTGTCTGACAGTTCACTTGGCAGCTTTTATGTTTGTACTTAGCTGCCAATACGTTTCATTGTTTCTGCCCCAGCTGATGTTTGGTTCTTTGCAGATAGATGGCTGGTTCAATCGCCACTGGTCAAATCGGAAAGTTGGGACACGTTCCAAGAAGTATCAGGGAGTAATCACAAAGCTGGTCCAGCGTCTCTAAGACCCGTCTGATAATGGTGTCTAGTGTCGACATCTGGCCACTTATACTCTTACTTGTTCTAGAAATAGTACCGTCAATTGGTACCACCGACTAGTGTCACAAAAGACAAGAACTAATACCCTCATGAGTATTGAGTTTTCCTGACGCACACTCATGTGCCCCCTCTTTTCATTCCATTTAGATTGAATAGGTTTACATTTACTTCTATATTGGTTGAAAAGGTTAACAATATAATAAGTATGCACATCATTTCTCTCATCATTCACTCCCTGCTCCATATGGAACTTGGGACTACTTCTGCTTTTGGTTCTCTATAAGAAACTCGCATAAAGCAGTCACCAATCCTTGCAGTGGTGGTTCATGAAATCATCATTCTATACGCTGAGGTTGCCAGCGTCATATGACTTGGACATCCACTAGCAATTTTCACATATTAACATTCACATTCCAATATACATATTATTTCACGTGTTAATAATGCAAAATATAGAATTATAAATTTACAACTTACCCCAACATCTCTTTTGGGAATACAGACTGCTTCTGGTTCAGAGAACTAGTTAAAGCAACTTGTTAAAGATGCCTCTTCCACGTGTTCTGGGGTGTTACTTTACAATAAGTTCCCACTCTGACCTCGTGTTCAGATTCCTAGGACTCCATTTTTTCGAGTTAACAAAGGTAGAGTTTTCCCGGGATATAAGTTCTCAAGATGCTCAAACAAGGTCCGGACCGATAAATGGAATTATAATCCTATTCTTTACTCTGGTTGTCTGGTTGGTCTCTTGACGAGTTGACTTTTCACAGTGCCCTAGACCGACGCAAGTGACATTATATTGCAACTTTCGTCCCACGCACGTTGTTGTTTACTATTAGACCTGGCTCCAATCAGAGATGTTGTTATGTTTACATCTCGAATGCCGGCCAATAGTTTCAATCATGCGTGTTATTTTAAAGGTCACTTTCCAAATATGGAATTGTTATATCCCTCGATTTGCGGTAATGATTGCAACTACAACTCCCTACATTATCACAAATAATTTCTTCGTAACAAATGTGTCTGGAAGCTAATATAACATACCGTCTTTCAGGTGCATGTCTGTAATATGTCCGCAGACGGATAATTAATCTCCCCGTACTTGTGCAAACACCGACCCTCGTTTGACGATCTGGGCAGTGACTCTTGGCGACAGTAGTTAGAAGGTCACACTAGCCATATCAGCGATAAGCACGCTCGCTTGGCCATTTACGTGTGAATCCAGCGCTCAATGTCTGGTACACGAGAATTTAACCAAGATGACTGTCGGTCAAGATTGCATCATCCGTCTACTCTTTCAATTCAAGGATGAACTGGTAAACAGACATGACGAATTATTACAGGAAGAAGTGCAAACAATGACTCGAAGATACCAATTACCTGTCGAAAGGTAGGGGAAGCAAATGTGCCGACCACCGAACAGTGCACAATACCCATAAAAGTAGCTAACTACTGCCGAAGCGGACAAGAGATCTACCCAAATTATGTGACAGTAGCCTTCACCGGACAAGTAAAGGTGTCTTTAATAATCACCGGACAAACAAAGGTGTCTGTAGCCTTCACCGGATAATCACAAGCTTTAACTGGAAAATCTAAAGGGTCCATGACAAAACAGGCCTAAGAAGCCCTGGTCTAGGAAAATATTCACGCAAAAAATCGATTAGGGGCTCACTTATTAATTATGTATCCCGTACTTTTTTACTCCATCATCACACTCGTCCCTTTTCGACGTAAATTCCGGATACCAGTTGGTGGCGCCCTGAGTCGAACCCTCTCTAGAGAAATCAAAGTGACAATTCCTGGTACTCTCTGCCTTTCCCGGAGCAACCGATACCTATTATCTAACATGTTATCCACTTCCTCTGTCAAAGATGTTAATGATGAGGTCCTGTCACGGATTGCCTCCCCTGCTTTGCAGTAGTGGTCCAACAATGGCCAAAACTCAAGAGTATCTAAACTGGGTCGTCAAAGGTGTTTACCTTCGCACAAGATTACTCTTGGCAGAGATGTAGATAGACGTATAATGACGCTTCTATCCAAAGGGAGTATTCACAAGATAAGTTAGAAGTCAAGAACCATGCGGAATAGCGCTGAGCAATGGTTAACTTATATCTGTCCGTCGCCTTTTGTGAAGGATTTAAGCAATGGTTTTTATCCCGTTCGAGCCCCCAGCTGGATTAATTCAGCGAATTCCTCTTATAACTGTATAGCTCTGTTTAGAGGTAAATATATGTCTAGGTATATATATATATATATATATATATATATATATATATATATATATATATATATATATATATATCTATATATATATATATATATATATATATATATATATATATATATATATATAATATTCTGGCTCATACGTTTGCTTTCATACATATAAAAAACTGAAGCGACTATGGTTGTTTAGTTTTAAAACAACATGTAACAATTTTAATAATGAATTAGTCTTTAACAGTTAAAATAAATATGGAAAGATTGGTGAAATTTTGCTGTAAATACAAGTTTCCGTTACTGAGACGTAGGTGAGGATTTATCAAAGACTGTTGCTTTGGCCTTTTGTACAAGAAAACTTAACTCTTGGTGAGTCCTGTCATCATTTTTTGGTGATGAGTGTACTTCTCTCACACGAGTGGTGTAGTAACTACAGTACTTCGAACCGCCTGATAGCTTGTAACCACAAGTAGTCTTGCACCACGAATTTTTGTAAAAATAGATAAACAAATGCCTCTGCTAAGTACCCTGAGTGGAAGCTTAACAGGCACATCCTCTCGCTGTCCACCCACCAATGTTAATCTCTCAGAAGAATTAAATTCTTCAGTATGCACAGTGTAACTCAGAAAAGAGTAATAGAAATCACCACTATTCCTCTGGGTATTAACTGGGAAAATGTGTCTGGACAGCGCGAATAATGATTTGTGCCTGATCTAACATTAACAAATTACATTATCTCACACAATGATATGCTACACTTGAGGCACCTGTTATGTAATCATCACTGTTCCAGTCGGAGTCTGGCGTCACCTCTGCTGTTGGGTTTTCCGCACGAATAGCATGAAACAATCACCAGCGCTTGCTGTAGTGGTTTATGAATATACTATTTTCGTATGTTGAGGTTGCCAGCCTCATATATAACCACTAAGCAGGAAACACATGTCAAATTCACATTTGTAAAAGAAATCTTCACAACTTACCCGAAGATGTTGGGTTGTAAGCAATCTCCTCGAACATGTTTCGGAGAGACACGAGCAATTTCGGTGTATATGCTCTCGAATCAATTTCGTCTGAGAAATTTTGAATCCCTTCTTATGACGGGTGTTTTGCGATACACTTGGTCAGGGAAACTAGTAATTCCTCTTCGACGGGTGTTCTGCGATACACTTGGTCTGGGAAAGCTTCTCTGATGACGGGTGATCTAATTCCTAGGTTTCCAGTCTTGATATTTAAAGTCCTAGCCTCTCAAATTTTTCAGTCTCTGTGTTTATAAAGGCGGGCTTACTTTTAAAGTTTTGAGTTTCCCAAATACTTTGATCTGTCACTTATAATACAGGAATGCTATGTCCGATCCTTCTCTTTCTGGTTTTTTGGGAGTTGCTTATTTGAAGTTGCGAAGCTGTCTGTTGTGTGTCTCTCAGTTCGCTAGATTTATTTCAGTTTCCAGTTCAAATCACATATTGTACTTCCTGGCAAACTTGCCAGTGAGATTCATTGTATATTCCGGCTCTCACTTCAATCCAATCGTAAGCTCTTTTCGCACTACGTGGGTTGGGGTGTTTAAATACAAAATCTCCCCCACGAGTTTAAAATACTAAATTTAATATTCATCAATCTAATCGTAAGCTCTTTTCGCACTACGTGGGTTGGGGTGTTTAAATTCAAAATCTCCCTCCCCCCCGAGTTTAAAATATTAAATTTAATATTCCAATGCGTGACCTCTTTATAATACGGCGTAATATTTCCGGTGACATCTTTTGCACTCTTATAAGGAACATGTGACCATTTTTGCCTGGCGTAATGTCTTCCACCACGATGTCTACCCAGACAGATTATCTTTAATAATCACCAGGGATGGTCCCGCAAAGGCGATAAACGCATCTACCACCTTTGTAATTTGCCAGACAAACAGACACGGTCTGCTTTACGGCATGTTTTACTTTTTCACCTACGGACATAGTTTCATTTTCTACGGTGTATCCTGCTCACACTTTATATAACTTTTCTACAACTCTCGTACCATTACATGCATGGGACTGTCTAAGAAATTAGTCTCTGCGTGTGAAGCTTGCCCCTGACCTCTTTATATACTATAGAAGTGATTATGTAGCAATCTATTGTGAGATTGCGTACAAAACTTGACATTCGGTATGATCTACAGGTAACACAGGGCATAATCTGCAGATAACACATATTATAATCTACAGGCAACACAGTGTACACGCTACAGGTAACACATGATATAATGTACAGGTAACACAGCGTATAACATGTAGGCCACACAAGGTGTAATCTATAGTTTACCCAGAGTATAATCTAAAGGGAACACAGCGTATAATCAACAGGTAACAAGTGGTATAATCTACATGTAATACAGCGTAAATCTACAGGCAACAGCGTATAACCTACAGGTAACACAGCGTGTAATCTACATGCCAAACAGAGCATATTATACAGGTAATACGAGGCATAATCTTCAGGCAACACGGGGTAAAAGCTACAGGTCACACAGGTTATAATCTACATGCCACATGATATTATCTACAGGCAACACAGGTTATAATCTACTTGCCACACAGAATATAATCTACAAGCCACATAGGTTATAATCTACATGCCACACATGATATAAGCTACAGGCCATACCGGTTATAATCTACTTGTCACACAGGATATAATCTACAGGTTACACAGGTTATAATCTAATTTCCACACGGAGTATAATCTATAGGTTACGCAGGTTATAATCTACTTGCTATACTGGATGTAATCTACAGGTTACATAGGTTATAATCTACTTGCCACACAAGATATAATCTACATGCCACACAGAATATAATCTACTTGCCACGCAGGACATAATCTACTGGTTACACAGGTTATAATCTACATGTCACACAAGATATAATCTACAGGTTACACAGGTTATAATCTACTTGCCACACATGATATAATCTACAGACAACACAGGTAATAACTTATAGGTCACTGTCAGAACCAAACTATGCTGTGGATTTGATAATACTCAATACTACTAATTGTAGGCTCGCTTGCTAGAAGCATGACCACAACACAATGGCTGACATAAAAACAATTAACACCTCCTACAGGTACTTCCCTTTAATATTATGCACACACACATAACGGCCTCACACGACCACCAGACGTATGAATTACAATAAGTAAATGCCAATGTAACTTGCCTCAATACCAGCTCAATCTATCAACATCATACATTCTAGTATGCCCTATAGAATGGACACTACACTGACTATCGCTCACCAGCGAAACACTGTGACAATGGTACTCCCAGCACATTGACACTCTATAAATCTGCGATCTATGGAAAATGCAAACTAGATACTATCCAAATTTAGAATTACACCACATAATCCACTCAGCACGAAATATGGCAAGTACTATAACAATCCAACCATGGCATACACTTCACAGCAAGAATGCTGGCAAAGAAAAATATATGCGACCTCACCCGGACGCTGACTAGAAGGAAACTGACATTTGCGCCTAAACTTGTTCCCGCTTCCCGTCGGTCACATGACCTGGACGATCAAGTTATCTCAGGGTTGCCAACCACCCAATGAGGCCAATCTGAATATTTGGCGAAATATCGCCGTGACAGTCACACAGGTTATAATCTGCAGACAACACAGGTTATAATCTACAGGCCACACACGTTATAATCTGCAGATAACACAGGTTATAACCTACATACCACACAGGTTATAATCTACAGACATCACAGGTTATAATGTACAGGCCACACATGTTATAATCTACAGGCCACACAGTGTATAATCTACAGGCCACACATGTTATAACCTACAGGCCTCGCAGGTTTTAATCTTAAGACCACGCAGGTTTTAATCTGCAGACCACACAGATTATAATCTACAAGCCCCACAGGGTACTTTTAACAGGCCACACTGCTATTTAATCTACCGATCACGGGGAACGTAATCTACTATACTGCAATATAATCGAATATTTATCCAATACCATAATTCCCGCCGTAAGGTACTTCGGTCGGTCGGTCTGTCACACTTTGTACACCGTCATTTGCGCACTTTTTTCTATTTTCGAGAGAGTACATTAACTTTCGACCACAGCTAAGGGGGTGCAACTGTGTTTGAAAGTTAGACAATAATTGTATTGTTTCCCCTTATATGTACTCTCGCGAAAATAGCAAAGTGTGACGGTGTGCATTAAATCAACAGACAATCAAGATACTCTTCTGTCCAGTTTCATTCGGGAAACGGATTTAACTCATCATTTTTCTTAAAAATAACCTTAAAATGTAAGGTTTTTAATTGTTTCGTCAAGACAAAATTTTAATTTAAAGTATTGCAGACTTATTATTATGGATCAAAATGATAAGAGGGCTAAAAGGAAGAGATGATCGCGTCATTCACAGCGAGCAAGCGAGACTATAGAAGAAACAGCAATGTAATACGTGTAACAGAAACAACAAACTATAATTAAAAACCTGCCAATTTTGGTGGGTGGTTGCTAGTCTGTTATGATTGATAACATTTCTTTATGATAATTATTATTTAATCTTTGATAAAGACAAGCCATACTGGCTACCAGTTGATAAGGTCTACCAGTTGATAAAGATCAGTGTTGATATGGTCTAATCTTCGGTCACCAGTGTTGCTTGGATGATTGCAATCGTGTTCGAAGAGTGTTGTCAAACATGAAGACAACAAGAGGTCAACTCGACCTACGCAGTGGTGTATTGATTTGGAGTGAGGATACAACAGTACGCGAATGCTGTAAAATGTTCTGAGAGTTGACAATAGGGCAATCTCACTCACTCGTGGCAGGAAGTGTAAGACGAACTACTGTTTACGTTTTCTTGTATTTAATGGACACACACTTCGACGGCACAGGAACAGGAAACAGGTTGGCATAAATCATAATAATGTTGATCAATGAAATACCCTATCACATGGGCATTCATGTTGCATAACAGTACAAATGGAATGTCAGTAGACAAGCACTCCGTAATACCAATATATATATATCGTCTGACTTTACTGACAACACGTCAGTTCATAACCAAAGTTCAAGATGGTTCCTAGACCTAACCTCGTCTAGCGAAGATTCATGTAGATAAAGTTTAGCACATATTTCTTTGATAATAATATTGAACCACTAGTAGTGGGTTCTCTTCTGTAGCAGTGATCTCTGGACTCATCAGGTGATAGTAAGGGGGCATCCCTGTTCTCTCCTCGATGATTGAAAAATATAGAATTCAAAATGGCTTCTCCTCCCAGTGAGTTGTCGCTCACCCAGGATACAAACTATGAAGCACAATCAAAGCGGATCATACATCAAATGTCCTCATTGCTTTGTAGATTCTACCATAGATACTATTGACTTCATCACATAATATGGTGCTGCTAGGTATGAATGTAATCTTCATCTGGTTAACATTCATCTAAACGTACAACCGTACGACTGTTCATCGAATACAATGCCTCAGGAAAAGTTCATAAGAAATGCGTCTTTACCTTGGTATCAGAAATACACTAGAATATGATTCTGCCATTCCTTGGCAGTAAGAATAAACACTGGGGTGAATCATACATGATATGTCTAAAGAGACTACCTCTTTCCCCATTAATATAGAGATCACTTTTCGGCGACAGGCCGCTACAAAACACTCAGCACCCCAACAGGGCGGAACCTTCTCACCTACTCGTAGCGACACATCCGCCGCTCAACCTTTGACCCCAAGTTCGACACCGAAGATATAGTTCGACTTAGACATACAAAGATATTAAGATATAAGACAAACTCGTCCTACATAGACAAGAAATACACATAGATTCGGGTCATAGATATTCTGAAGCAAGAACAATCTATTTCTAACCAAACAAAGAATAGATCGCTGTAAACCTAGATTTCTACGCTGAGTTCGATATTCAGGAAAGATACAAGAACCGATAACTCACAGAATGAATCCACATCGACTAATCTGAGTTCTGTCCCTTAGACTGAAAATCGTGAATTCAAAGATAAATATATTTTTATCAGACAAATAAATACATTTTTCATTTGTATGCGTACTTACAGTAATCTGTGCGCCTCACATAAGAATATGTGCGCAACAATCTTCCATAATGTTTTATATCATTTTACTTTGTGCTCCTTAAGGAGCATAGAGCCACCAATTTAGCTGGTCCCCTTGCAGGAAACCTGCACCAAGCATTCACATGCTGTCGCAGTAGTGGTTACTGTGGGAATTTATTTAGCACGATGAGGATGTCTTCCAGGTACACAACCTCATATACGTAGCCTTGAACTAGATGCCTGATGGTGCATTGGGCCTATTCTTTGTCTGTACAGGAACCTCCGGGAGCAACACGGGGGCTAGTTTTTTCACATCACACCTGTCCTTATTACAATTTTACCTTTTATTATTAAACCTGTCCCTTCTGAATGGCTGTCTTAAGGCAAGTAAATGTAGTTTAACGAAGCTGCGGTTTCTCAGGTCGTTCTATGATCTCTTTATTAAGTTTTATGCTATGCGTTTATCCACCTCTGTACTTCTACCGCACGCTCTGGTACTAATAAGCTGCTGATGACGTTTGTGCACGAGGTGTGCCAGTTAGACAGATAAAAGAGCGGCTAATGTTTAACAGAACACACGCAGACAAAATATTTCCTTGAGGCAAATTTGAGGACGATAAGTTGAACATACTTTCCTAGGATTTAAAACATTAGATGTACAGCGATTTGTGTTTTCTAACGGTGCAGCGAAATGTAAAATAAGTGATGAAGGAAAAGAAATATGTCAAGAATTCGTATGAATGTTTTAGAACATCGTAAGAAAGGTTATAAGGTTCAAGGTGAATAGCTGGAAGGATGTTAGAGTTTTTGTCTGAGAAGATTTAAGATAAAACGTGATGAAAGTAGCAATGTTCACATGCGTATATCTATAGATATAAAGGGCAAACGTAAATGAAATGGTCGTCATATTTTGGAAATAAGCCCTAATATAACCTGCGGCCTTGGGTAGAGGTTGAACGTGCGAGGAAACACGTGAAGTTCAAAAATACAAAATAGAGGTTAAAAGCAACGACAGATAGAGAATGAGTGAGAGAGAGTGAGAGAGAGAAATAATGAGACATGACGAGAAAGAAGAGACAAACAAAATAAGACAGAAATAGGGCGAGAGAGAAAGAGAGAATGTGAGGGTGGGAACGAAAGAAAGAAAGAATATAAGATACTAAGGATTCCAATAAATTTTTCTTTTCTCTTGACGATTATCTTTACTTGGGGTATTTTCTTTCCCAGCCTGACGTTGAATTCTGTCCAGCGTCTGTTTGTCTGATGTCTGCTTTTGTCTGAGTGTTTCCTGAGCTAATATATCAGGACTTGAACAGTAAATGCGAACCACATGCGAGTAAGAAAGAGTGAGTTCTAAAACACGGCAACAAACGAAAGACTGACTCATTCACGGATGATTAAGTGAACTCAGAATGCGGCATCGATTTTAGAATGTGGATATATCGGAGAGGGGAGTGATTGAAAGAAACATTGGATGTGTGGGTTTGTAACAGTGGATAAATCTCGTCTGCAGCACGTGGTAAGTTATAATGTAGAGCAGGAATAATCAATAAATGTTGGCTTATTAATAATTTTGACTATGGTGCCGTGTCGTCAAAGTTGTTGTTGCTGTGAATGCTTGCTGTTTCCAGATTGTGAAAGCTGTAGTTGCTGACAAGAATGTGCTGTTTCTAGGTTGTGACAGGTGTAGTTGCTGTCAAGCGTTTGACTGTTTATACGTTGTGACAGCTATAGTTATCATCAAAACATTGGCTGTTCCCATATCGTGAAACTTGTAATTGCGATCAATCCTTTGACTGTTTCCATGTTATGAAAGCTGTTGTTTCATCCTATTAAGACTTGCTGTTTCCATGTTGTGGAAGCTGTAGTTACAAACTTTTAAGACTTGCTGTTTCCATGTTGTGAAAGTTGTACTTACTAACTTTTAAGACTTGCTGTGTCCATATTGCGAAAGCTGTAGTTGCTGTCCAGACTATGGCTGTTTCTTGGTTGTGAAAGTGAAGTTACTGTCAAGAGTTTAGCTGTTTGTAGGTTGTGAAACCTAGATTAAGCTAGATTGAGGATATGGGTGAATGGACTCCCTAAGGTTGTGGGCCATCGGACACTGCCCAATAGCCCAACCGTTCAGTTCCCACCCACCTCCATCTGACTCAGACACCCTACACCACTCAGCTAATCAAACCCAGTGAGTGAATTTTAACCAAAGAACTCCACACAGTAATCTGACTGCGGGTTATATGGAACTGTCTACAGCAGACGTGTGTGACGTCAGGGGTTTGCAACTTCTCTCAGGTTCATATTTCCCGCATGGAAGAGTACAAAATGTAAATATACAGGGTGATTTTAAAAGTAATGTCCTATTTTTAAACTGTTATTTCTTCACTAATATCTTTAACAAATTTATATGAAACAAATATCAAAGTAAAGACAATTAATTACAACTTTATGACATAAAATTATATCGACATTACAAAACAAGATCCAATTTGTTCAACACGTGATTTCATGACAAGCAGAAATTTGTAATGCCTCTTTTGCGTTAGTTTATTTGCCATTTTAGATTTTACTTTGATTTATTTTATGTCTCGGACTAAACAAATTTAAAAAAAAAAATTTTTAAAAGTAAAACTTAAAAAAAAAATTAAATAAAATCAAATGACAGTTTTTCTTTATTGTTGTGACATTTGTTTCATGTACATATCGTGGATGGAGCCTCGGTAGCGCAGCGCCTAGTGCACTGGCTTCCTAGCTCTGTGGTCCTTGATTCGATCCCCAGTTGAAGCGGGATTTATTAGACCACAGACGGTTCCGGGGTCGACCCAGCCTAATGAATTGGGTACCAAGAGCAACTCTGGGAAGGTTAAGGCGGCCGGCGTGATGCTGACCACATCACCCCTATTGTGTCGATGGTCAAGAAAATATGGGCCTAACACCATATTACCAATATGCCTCAATGGGCGTGTAACCCTTTACCTTTTACAAAGAGTGGTTAGAAGTGAGGATATACAAATGTATAAATAGGAATAGATTTTTCAATCACCCAGTATATGACCTTGCATTACGCGCACTCAACCGTCAGCCGCCCCGCAAAAATTCAAAGCGTATTACGCGTACAAAAACTAGCATTTCCGCTCTTTAATGAATTCTATTCCAGGCATAGCTATTTATTAGCGATCACATGACTGGTTAAGCTGGCCTTGGCTCGTGACTGTGCTGGTTACGTAGCATCTGTTTAACAGGTTAACGCGGTCGTTGACGTCATGATTTCCTGACAATTCTGGTAGCTAAATAGTTTTAGCTCCTGGCGTGACAAGACACTATGGAATGTAGGAGCAGGTAACCCGTCAAAACATGATGCGAGAGGAGGGAGGGGGAATAACTAGGTTGTGCTTTTTCTTCTGCATGTCCAGATGGCGACATTATTCTTCCTGTACACATTTCACACTTTCAATTCCATTTAAACTACATCGAATCTTTGTAGTCAGACATATTTTGACTTATTGTCAATTAATAATGCATCATGAAAAAATTGAAAAGGCTGCGTGCTATTTCAATGGGTGTTCAAGTTATCTTTCACGGTGCACTGTGTGCCGTTTCCGTATTTTCCCGAAAATCTGACGGGATTTTCCCCTTGTTTGATTTTGATATGCATTGGTCGACGATTAGTAATTTGGGAATGTATTTAGCGGCGTATTTAGGCGGTGGGACTCACCCCGCCATTACATTTAAAAGAAGCAAATGTTAATCTTCTGAACGTTATATTACAACTCTGATTTGAAGGAAGTTCATTTTTTCTTATTAACAATGTCATCATCACCATCTTTGTTATTTCCCTTTTCGCTCCTTATGGAACATGGCGCCACCATTGCAGTTAGCACCTTTAGAGAAGACCTTAACAAAAGGTCAAAGGTAAAGGATCCCGTTACACGTCCATTGGGGCATATTGGGAATATGGTGCTAGGCCCATATTTTCTTGACCATCGGCACACAAGGGTTGATGTGGTCAGCATCACGCCGGCCGCCTTAACTTTCGCAGAAGTTGCTCTGGTACCTTAACAAAGCATTCACATATTTTTGCAGCAGCGGTGTCTGTAGCAATATGTTTTACATGATATGATTGCTAGACTTATACATAACCTCATATTAGTCGTCTTGTACGACATGCTAGAATTGAGCAGTGGTGATATTCGTTCATCATCTCTGTAGAGTCCCACGGGAACTAACCCCGGGACTTACAAACAATGTGATCAGTAATATTTAGGACATTTTATAACAACACGACTTATTGAAAGGGAGGAAGGGGGCTTCCAAACCTTCAGCCCTGAATACGCACCTGCCACAAAGATGAAGTTCCTGAATAGGCCACTGTCTGTATTTGTTACAGTTATATTGTTGGAGGCTTACTTTTATCTACTCGTATATACCAGAATGGTTAGAGCGCTGGCCTTTCGCAGCAAAGGGTCCGGGTTCGAATCAAGGTGGCGTCACGCTCCAGTCTTACACGGCTATAAATAGATACCTATTCATGTCCATGTGGGGAGGACAACCAGATGAGTGTCCATGTGGGGAGGACAACCAGATGAGTGTCCATGTGGGGAGGACAACCAGATGAGTGTCCATGTGGGGAGGACAACCAGACAGTAGAACGTGTACTACACAACTTTCAGCTCCACGAGAGGAGCATGGTGGCAGTGTTGTCTTCTCCATCCCAGTAGAGGGAGAAACTGTATGGTAAAGAGAGAAGCCTGAGACACACCGCCAGCTTTATAAAATAGATAGATGTGGTTATTTGAGAGCGAATGATTAAGAAGAAGAAGATGAAAATGGGTACCTGACTCTGCTCCTGAGTTAAGGCAGGCAATGACAGCGAGGAAGCAAACTGATAACCCTGCCTCTCCAAGCTGGACCTAGTATAGCGAAGTCTCTAGCATTTCACTCCTCTACGGCATTATTTGCTATGGGACTAACTTTACCTTGTATTTGTATGTGTGGTGATGCGTTAGATGAGATATTCTCCGAACCCGGCATTCACCACGTACACCCACTTTCTCTCTCTGCAACGTCATTTTTTTTGTTTGTTTTTTAATAAGGTTGTAACTTGATGATTTGACCTACATTCAGAGGTTCGGTTTTTATTTTAGACATTACAAATCTTAAGATAAGAAGATAAATGTAGTTTATTATCCCCTGTGGAGTCTTGGAATAGATTTTTATCTAATTCTTCTTAAAGTTTGTTATCTATCAATATGTCTGTGCGGAGGGAATTATATTACTAATCTGCACGTGAGAATAAATGGGTCAAGTATAAAAGGTGATGGATAGGACACACACTGAGGAAACCTGTTGATAGCATTACAAGGCAGTCCTTGTTCTGGAACCCCCAGGGCAAGAGAGGCAGAGGAAGACCAAGAAGTACATGGAGAAGAGAGTTGGAAACAGAGGTGAAAATGATGAGGAGAACATGGAAAGGACTTGAGATGATGGCACGTGACACAGCTCAAACTTAACTGCATTCGATGGGACAAATTACCGAGGCATGTGTTTGTTGAAGGCTTCTTAAAGCTTTGGTATCTTCTAATATGCTCCTTTGGGAGAGGGTTATGAAAATGAATGAAATGAACTTGAAAATGGCACGTGACAGGAGGACTTGGCATGTGTTTGTTGAAGGCCTATGCTCCTTTGGGAGTGGAGGGTTATGAATGAATGAATGAATAAAAGGTGAGAGAAATGAACCGTAGAATGTTAGACGGGCCTGCATGCCAAATTCTTAACCATTTGAAAATAAAGTTAGTTAGTTCGTTTATTCGTTTATTCATTTATCGATTCATTCATTCAATCATTCATCTGTCCGTTTCTTTATTCGTTCGTTCGTTCGTTCGTTCTTTCATTCATTCTTTCGACTCGTATTTAGTGGTACAAGCTGATATCTTTTGACTATTTAGTGAAATAGATAATCGTTTCTATTTGAGTTTAATTACATGCTGATATGTCTTCCTTCTATTTAGTTATTTGCTTTCCGTGTATTTAGTGATTGGAGAAAATGTTATTTTATTTATTTATTTTTGTGTTCCGTCGATCGGCTGCTTCATCCTCCCAGGTTACTGGAGATATCCAGTGCCCCCATGTCTCTCTTGCACACATCTTTGAATCTCAGCTGCGATCGCCCAACTGTTCTTTTGCCATCTGCTAGTTGACCGTAGAAGATATCTCTCGGGATGCGACCATCTTCCATACGGCGGACATGGCCAACCCAGTTTAGTGTGCACTGTCTTAGCAGTGTATACATTGCTCTGAAGGCCAGCACGTGACAACACCTCGACATTTGTCACCTTGTCGTTCCACGAAATACCAAGGATGTGGCGTAGACACCGTAGATGGAAGTTATTGAGCCTTCTTTCTTGCTTAGCATAGGTTGTCCATGTCTCTCTGCCATATATCAGTGTGCTGGTGATGCAGGCGTTATATACCGCATCTTTGATCTTCGTTGTGAGTTTGGAGTTTCCCCAAGCACGCGATGTGAGGCGAGCAAAGGTAGCTGCAGCTTTGCCTATGCGGCTGTCAATTTCTGTGTCCAGTGAGAGTTTGTCGTTGATGGTAGACCCCAGGTATGAGAAGTGGTGAAACACTGCCAATTCATAGTTATCGATAATGGGAACTTGTGCAAGATCCACATCCTGACTCAGCACATTTGTTTTCTTTAGACTTATTGTAAGACTAAAGTGTGTGCATGCGTGGGTGAAGCGATTTATGAAGCTGCTGTTGACTTGGAGTGACGACTATAGCGTCATCAGCGAATAACAAATCTCTTATAGTGTCCCTTCTTATTTTTGTTTTTGCCTTCAGCCTTGAGAGGTTAAACAGTCGGCCATCTGACCTAGTGTGAAGGCATATTCCTTCAGTTGCATCTCTGAACCCATGTTTCAATTGTAAGGCAAAGAAGATCCCGAAGAGGGTTGGAGCCAGTACACAGCCTTGTTTAACGCCACTGCGTATGTCAAAGGGTTGTGATGTGCTTCCAGCATATTGGACTATTCCTTCATGTCTTCGCGCAATGCCTTTATCATATCCAGCAATTTAGCAAGGCAGCCTATTTTCAGGAGGATTTTAAAGAATCCATCCCTACTAACCAGGTCAAACTATTATGTGAGGTCTATAAAGGCTATATAAAACGGCCTTTTCTGCTCTCTTGATTTTTTCTGAAGCTGGCGGAAAGAAAAGATCATGTATGTTGTTGATCTACCAGTTTGGAATCCACACTGTGGCTCAGGATTTATGCGCTCAGCTAACTTGTGTAGTCGCATTAAGATGACTGGCAAAAACGTTACCAACAATACTAAGAAGAGAGACGCCTGTGTAGTTAATGCAATCACTTCTGTCTCCTTTATTTTTATACACTGTTACAATCTTGGCATCTCGCATGTCTTGAGGAATAGTTGTCTCTTCCCAGCACTGGCACAGCACCATATGCAGGGGATGTAATAGTGTTCTCTTACAGCATTTGATTAAATCAGGAGGAATCCCATCACTGCCTGGTGCTTTGCCAGAGGTCAAGCTACCAATGGCCTTGCTGAGTTCTTCCACTGTTGGTTGAGCATCCAGCTCCTCCATAGTTGGCAGACATTTGACAGCATCAAGGGCAGCAGGCGTGACGGTATTTTCTCTAGCGTAAAGCTTAGAGTAATACTCGACCCACCTCTCCATCTGCTTACCTTTATCGGTTAGCTTCTCTCCGCTGATAGTTTTTAGCGGTGCCGTCTTACTTTTTTGGGGGGCCACGGGCTTTCTTTATACCGTAGTACATTTGTCTAGTGTTGCATGTTTGCGCTTCGGTCTGGATGCTCTCACTGAGCTGGAGCCAATAATCATTTGCACAGAGTCGAGCAGTTTGTTGAACTTTGTTTCTCGTAGCCTTTATGATGTGTAGGGTTCTAGCATTCGGGGAACATTTGTATTCAATCGCAGCACTGCGCTTAGCTTCAATGACAGGTGTCATCACATCTGATGAAGCATCAAACCAGTCATTTGACTTTGCTGTCTTCTTACCAAATGTGGCAAGCACAGTGCTATGAATAGTGTTCCGCAGGTGCTCCCAGTTCTCTGTAACAGTGTCACAATGCTTTGGGCTACTGAGCACTTTCTTGAATTGAGCGATCATGACAGGGTCTGACATCTTGCTGGTATTGACGCGTAGTTTCCCTTCATGGCTAACACGATGCAGTTTTCTTGGTTGTGCTCTGACTTTGCAGCAAACCAAGGAGTGATCTGTATCACAGTCTGCACTATGGCACGAGCGCGTGGAGAGCACAGGCCCGAGAAGTGGCCTTCTGACAAGAATCAGATCCAGTTGGTGCTAGTGCTTGGATCGTGTGTGTCTCCATGACACCTTGTACTGGGGTCTTGTCTGAAAGTAGGTGTTGGTCACGCAGAAGACATGATGGACACACAACTCAAGAGCCGTTGTCAATTTTCATTCATCTTGCCAATACCAGACCTGCCCAGGTAGGAAGGCCATAAAACATTTTTGGCTCCCACTCTAGCGTTGAAGTCACCAATGAGAACAAGCTGTTCTTGCCTAGGTGTGCTTTTGATGGATGCTGCTAGATTCTCATAGAACTCGTCTTTAGCTTTTGAGGCAGAGTAGGAGCATACACACTGACAAGGGTGATGGGACCTGCGCTAGTTTGCAGGCGGAGCGTTAACAGGCGTTCTGATCCATTCTCACCCCTGGTTCAACCATTTTAGTTAGCGGTTATTTGAGCGCAAAACCTACTCCGAGTTCTCTAGTTTTATTTAGGTCTTTTCCTTGCCAATAAAATGCGTAGTCCTTCTCACTCACCATTCAAGAGCCTGTCAGGCGCGTTTCCTGAAGTGCAGCTATATCTATAGTCCGTTCGGAAATTCGTGCCCACAGAAAGCGTCAATTTTCTCCAAAACTGTTTGTTGTATGGACATGAATTTTTGCATGCAGTCTTAGATTTTCCATGCAGTTATTAATATATTTTTTGCCCTTACAAAACTCATGTCATGTTCGAATTTTCTTCTTTACGTTATATAAAAAACTCTTACTGTTGTCTGGGTTAATTTTTAGTAGTTTTACAGCAAAGTTACAAGATCCGTTCAAAAATATTAATAACTGCATGGAAAATCTAAGACTGCATGCAAAAATTCATGTCCATACAACAAACAGTTTTGGAGAAAATTGACGCTTTCTGTGGGCACGAATTTCCGAACGGACTATACATGAAGTCGTTTAAGCTCGTCATTAATTACGGCTGTCTTCCTGACATCGTTTATGTCCTGTAGGTTTTCAGATAGTCCAGTCAACATAGTCCGGACGTTCCAGCATCCCAATCTGATAGTTTGTTTATTTCTATTACTTCTTGTTTTATGATTATTGTTTGGTGCGAAATTTTCTGTCCACAGTTCAGGTTTGACCCTAATCCCCATGCACCCAAAGAGGAAAGCAGACAGTGGCGGGACAACACCTAATTGACTAGGGGCTGCCCAGCTTGAAGCGGGTGGTAGCTGTCCAGTGAGATCCTTGAACCTCTCCCACTGTTGGAAGTAGCCCCTGGCGCCATGCCCTACGGCAATTGGGCAAAATACTTATAACCGGTAACTACTACTTCCTGTGGTTTGCCGACACCTATAAGGTGAAGCGGGAGTGTTCTCTCAGGGCACGAGATTGGGCACAATTATATGGAGATCAAGCTGTTTCCCATGCATCATGTTCCCCCTCTCCACGCAGCCAGTAGATCCAAAGGAATGACAGTTGCCGATACAGTTTGGTACCAGCCACGTGGCAGGAGTTACCAGAATAGTGTCCAATCAACATTAGACTGCCTTAGGGACTCCTACTCTGGATTTCTCCTCCTTTCCCGTAAACGGATATTCCCGCAAGGCAGCAGGTGATTTGAGTTCAGAGTCTTACCTTCTCTTTGATAGGCTACCAACCGAAGGTCACGAACCCTATATGCCTCAAGCTGCTGATGTTAAGGCGCCAGTGACTTGCCTTCACCCCCTCTCCCGTCAGTGGAAACAGTTCAGCCGGGGTCAAATTGAGCCGCACATGATGGCCGGGAGCTGGGCTTGGTTGTCAGAGGCTATTTGAGGCGCGTGCCATAGAAGAACTTATCAGCAGTGAGAGCTTAACCTCACTACAACTCCTGGCTATGACAACCTTTGGAATCAATTTAATGCTCCGCTCAAATTGATTTGTTTGTAATTACTCATTACTCCGGGAGGTGTCTGGTTTGGAATGTCAAAACTTGTAAATTAAATTATATTTTCTATTTCTTTTCCCGCTATCTATCTATCTATCTATCTATCTATCTATCTATCTATCTATCTATCTATCTATCTATCTATCTATCTATCTATCTATCTATCTATCTATCTATCTATCTATCTATCTATCTATCTATCTATCTATCTATCTGTTTATCTGTCTGTCTGTCTGTCTGTCTGTCTGCCTGCCTGCCTGCCTGCCTGCCTGCCTGCCTGCCTGCCTGCCTGCCTGCCTGCCTGCCTGCCCGCCCGCGCGCCCGCCCGCCTGCCTGTCTAATCTTACTTTTTGACATTCTGTCTCCCTGTGTATCAATAATGTATCCTTGTTTCTTGTGTATCTCTCACATTCTCCTAATCTCTCATAATCTACCCATAATCTGATAATGTGTTTCGACATCCTTATCTAATGTATGTAGGGGTTGATAATTTTTATTTTTCAACATACTTTGTTCTTTTCCTTTCGGCTGGATACTGTAAATGTGAGTATAGAGTTATATTACTTTTATAACGTTGAAGTCTTGTAATGTAATACTTATACGTGTGAAAATAAATAGATAAAAGGTCAGAGAAAGAAAGGGCAGAATGTTACACGTACGCGCTCGCCCAGTTTAAAAGTATAGATCGCTCGTTCGTTTTTCCTTCTCTCCTCCCATCTCTCTGCTTCACGTTTTTGTTTAAATGATGAACATGCCAGACTTGGCAACTTAATGTTAGCGTTTGTAGTGAGGACAAAATATAAAACTATCATTTCTGGGACCATAACAACGGTGGAAGTTGTGCTTAGGTCACGTGACAAATTGTGTACAATGTCATAATGACGGTTGAGGTCACTGAGTGACGCAGATAAATGTATTCACACATAGGGAGACAGAGCAATGTTCACAGAGAAACATTTTGAGTGATAGAGAGATGTTCACAGAAAGAGATACATAATATATGTTCATAGAGTGAAAACATAAATCCTCAGAGAGAGATAGAGAGAAAAAAAGACAAGACAGACAGACGGACGGACAGACGGAAATGTCCATGTAGGGAAACAGAACGTGATCTCACACAGAGAAACACAATAAAAGAGATATTATCAGAGGAGGACAGAGAGTGATGTTCACGGAGAGACCAATGTAGAGAGAGATGTTTACAGAGAGACAGAGATATGTGTTCATAGAACGGGAGACTAAGATTCTCACACAGAGAGGTATTCAAATAGAGATGTTCATAAAAAGAGGTGTTCACATACAAACATTGAGATAGAAAAGGAGATGCAAGTGTGAGATGTTCACATACACATACACACTGAGGCGGTGGGACAGTCAGTGAGATATAAACAGTGAGACAACGACCATAAGACAAGGACAATAATACAAAGACAATGTCGCTGGTTGACTCCCTTGATCTACCGCAGTTGACACGGGATTTACTCACCTTGCTCTGCAGTGATGGTCCAACAGTGGCCAAAAATTCAGAGTATCTACTGGAGGGTCTTGAAAGGTATCTACCTTTCGCTCAAAATTACTCTTGCCAGAGATGAGAATTGAAGAATGATGCTTCAGTTCTAGGGAGCCTCATAGGAATTTAAAGAAATCAAGTACTACAGCTGATATGATCCAGGCCGTGTAAACTTTTTATCTTTCCTGACCTTCTATAAGTAAGGAAATCTTGTTCTGATGAGCTCTCCCAACTGATTTAACTCAGTAAAATATTACTTTAATAGCTCTGTTATAGTCATTTAAAATGACTGAGACATACGGGTACTGATCACTCAAAGAATGACAAAATGAACTATAAATGTATATATTTACAGATACCAAATTTAATAATCAATAATCCTTAACAAATGTAAAATAAATAAGGGTGGGCTGAATTTGGATAGAGTCTTTAAAATTTCTTCACGTGTGATGGTCTTATTTGAAAAGTTCTTCAATAGAGAGTTCACTTGATAGCTTTGAATAAGTACTTAGCTGTAGTAAGATGTCGGGTTGGTTTCTGCTCCAACCGATGCTTGTTCTTTGCAGGTTATGGACTGGTTCCTCTCGTCACTGGTCAAGTCTGATGGCCTCAACGCGTCCCTCGTAATATCTTGGGGTAATTGCGAAGATGGTCCAGCATCTGTTAACCCCTCTGCTTTGGCTGCAAGCCACTTATACCACTCACTTTTTCCACAGCTAGCACCACCAATTGGTATCACCGACGAGTATCATAAGAGAGAAACAAATACATTATATTCCTGACACAAAATCAGGTCTCCCCCCCCCCCCCCCCCCACCGCTTTTATTCCACCACCCCAGCTGCCTCAGAACTTTACCCTCTGAGCATTAATATAATCCCAGTGAGCGGAAAACATTCATTGCATTTATATTGAACATGTTGACATTTACATTTCCACTGGTTCAAAAGGTTAATGTAAAAAGTATGTACATCAGTTCTATCATCATTCACTCCCTGCTGCATCTTGAAATTGGGACTACCTCTGCCTTTGGTTTTCTATGAGGAACCTGCATAAAGCAGTCACCAGCTCTTGTAGTGGTGGTTCATGAAACCATCATTCTATATGCTGAAGTTGCCAGCTTCGTATGACTGGGACACCTACTAGCAATTTTCACATGTTAATAAATGCAAAATATAGAATTTAAAATGTACAACTTACCTCAAATTTCTTTGGGAATACAGACTGACTTCTGGCTCAGAGAAACAGTTAAGGTAACTTGACTAAGATGCCTCCTACACGTGGTCTGGGGTATTACTTTGCAAATAGAATCCCACAATGACTTAGTGTTCAGGTTCCTATAATTCCTGGCTTTTCGTATTAATGAAAGTAGAGTTTTCCTGGGATGCAAGTCCACAAGATGCTCAAACACGTTGTCCGGTCCAGTAAAGTGGAATCCTGATCCCATAAAATATACAACACACCCCAAATATCTTGCCTTGTAATGCCATCAACAGGTCTCCTCAATGTGTGTCCTATCCATCGCCAGCGTCTTCTTCTCAACTCTTGTTCCACTGGCACTTGTCTGGTTCTTGTCATCAATTCCACATTTGTGACTTTGTCTTACCATTTCAGTTCTTCTATTCTACGCAAGCACCCGTTTATAAAAGTCTGTAGCTTTTTGGTTGTTGTTTTTGTTGCTCTCCATGTCTCCGAGCCATACAATAGGACTGACTTTACATTTGAGGTGAAGATTCTTATTTTCGTGTTGGACTTGATTTATCTTGTTCTCTATATGTTTCCCAATGCAATGAAAGCTAATCTTGCTTTTTGTATTCTTATTTTGATATCACTGTCTGTCCCTCCGACTTTATCTATATTACTGCCAAGATATGTCTATATTACTGCCCAGATATGTGTACGATTCTACATCCGTTAGCGGTGTTTCGTCATGTCCAACCATGTTATCATTTCTTGCATTTATTCTCATAATCTTTGTCTTTTCCCCGTGTATTTTCAGGCCCACTTATTGTGACCTCTCATCGAGAATTTTCATTTTCTTTTGCGTCTGATTATATATATATATATATATATATATATATATATATATATATATATATATATATATATATATATATATATATATATATATATATATATATATATATATAATATATATATATATATATATATATATATATATATATATATATATATATATATATATATATATATATATATATAAACAGTATATTTAATGATGACATACTTTATCAACACGGTTAAAATGAAAATCGATGCTTTAACAAAAAACAGTTCAGAGATTTTATTTCTTCAGTCATCAGAAAAGTGTTCTTTTCATTAGTGGGTGAATTACAGGAGGTTTTTTTTGAGTCCAGTCTCTGTGTAAAATAAATTAAATTACTTGTCAAGTTGATAGCAACGTGTTTTCTCTGTAGTCTGGTGTAGTTGGTGATGGTTCTCAGTGAAGTCTTATTTTTCCTTCTGACGTCAAGAGTCGAATAGCTTTTGGGATCACGTTCGTTGATCGTTTAAATCTAACAAATGTCGCCATGTATTAAAAAAAAAAATACCTGTCTTAAGTCTTTTGTCTTCCGATGTAAGCATCAGGCAACTTCCGCTTTCCTCCACCACTTCATCTTCATCTGAATTGTCCTGATGCCCATGAGCATGAAATCTCATACCCTCAAGGCAGATGAAAGTGTGTTTGGAGAGTGAAAAAGTGCAAATGAATCATGGTTATTTATACATATCAATCTGAAAAGAGTGTTGACATCTGAAATATACTATATGATATCCTCATCACCATCCTCTTTCGGCTCCCTACGGAGCATGGGACCTCCTCTGCTATTGGTTAAATTTGAGGAAACCCACAAGAAGCAGACACCAGGTCTTGCAGTGATGGTTTATGTGGCAATATTTTACTTGATGACGTAACCAGCTCCGTAAACAACTTTACATAAATAAGCAATTTTTTATATATATATCCTTGTATGAATAAGAAAATGTACATTTAAAGATTTAACTCTTCGTTATGAATCATAATGAAGAGTTAAGTCTTTAAATGTGCATTTTCTTATTCGTTTATATGTAAATCCTGACCCTTTAGCACAGTATGTACTGCAACTGTTAAGGCGCAGTCTTCCCGAGTCAGCTAATGATAATTGTTATACAACAATACCTAGCTTTTAACACGTGGGAAAGATTTATAGGGGCATGGATTATAAAAGCTTTTATCGAGTTTTGAAATTCTAGCTCCAATCACTCCCTAGCAAATCTTCTATTTCATAATCCTGGCGTCTGCCTCAAATGAGAATTGGAATGAAAGTCACGAGTTTCAAACACTCGTTGTCTTATAGTAAAAAATCCGCCCATCCGACATTTAATTTAGCTTTGTTTATTTTTGCTGAAACCAATCCCCGGGTAGGGCGTCTTGTTTTAGTATATTTTCACCTACGTATCGTTATAATTATTGACCTTGCCATATGTATGTAGTGTACGTAATTATTAACCTCGCCGAAAACAATTTTGTTGTATGACCTGCCGTAATTATTGAATATTGTTATACTCAGGACAGACATAAAGACTGGCGATTTGTGCAAATCAAACCTGCAAAATATGAGATAAATTATCTTTAAACCACCACTCCTTTCTAATCCGACGGAAGCAATAAACTCGCTTATCTATCACTAGCCCATCTGGTGTAAACGAGGGGCTCGGCGAACAACCGGTCTCTCAATGTAGATTTAATCTTTATTGTTCCACGCCTTGCTAAGGGTTGACTCCACAATCAAAGGATAAACATTCCAGGAGTGGCGTTAGCCTTGAAGCCCATGTTATTCAGAGAGGCGCACCTAGACTAAGAGTAAGAATGACTGAAAAAAGAAACAGAGGAAAGAAAAGACAAAGGGAAATCTACAACCCATTACAATAAAAACATTGATGTCAATCACTGGGACAAAAAACATTGATGACAAAAGCCATCATGATAAAAATAGCCACCATTAAACATAATTCAAAGCCGTTATCCAGACAAAATCGTTTTAGTTCGGTCAATAATAATATAAATGTTTTCATGAACTTTTTGTTTTATACTCCAAGAATACTTGTCGCTCATCTGCGACTATTAATTATTCTCTCTCAACCCCCCCCCCCCCCCCCCTTTCCCCCCCCCCCCCCCCCCCCCCCCCCCACTATTTATATTGCCTGCAAGTGAATCCGTTTGTGTATGGCTGTTTATCTTTCAAAAATCACTATCTCTCAACTCACGACACACACTTTCATCTTCAGAGTACACTCACCACTCAAGGAAAGGACAAAGAGTTGTGGACTACCTCATACCTCTTCATTATCGGCAGCAACTTCATCGCCATCTATCAGCAATGATGATACCAACTTAACCAACAGCAGCATCGACAGCCTAGTGCCTCGCAGCAACAGCGGCAGATTATGTCAGCCCACAGGAAGCACTGAAAGGGGCCGACTCCACCAGAATCAGCAACCACATGGTGGAGAGGTGCTCGTCGAAAGTAACAACAACAATAACAGTAGTGATAAGTACTGTGGACATAATAGTGGCAAAGCTCTGACGTCCGGCTCGGGTAAGATATTGTTGACGTGTAGTAAAAGTTAAACTGATGTTGTTGTAGTTAGTCTGTATCAGAAATTAAAGAGTCGCTATGGGCGGTCGAGACACCTGCAAATGACCCAACAAGCACTACACAAACATAATCCAGCAGAGGTCCGCATCCGGTCAATATTGCTCTGCCGGTAGATCACAAAAGATTATCTGATAGATCTCTAGATGACTGAGGAGAAAAGGGAATTTTAAACAAAGGAAATTTTCTAACTAGCCCTTTCCATCCGGCACTTACAAGTGTTGTGACCAGATGTTTAAAGAGAACACTAGCAAGCTAGCTTATTAGAATTCACTTTATTTATGAACTACAAAAGATAGCGGGCGAACTTGTTTTTGAAGTGAAGTTATCATTCGGTAAACTATCATTTAGTATGAGTTTTCTACCTCTCTGTTGATAGAATGGCATGAAGCTGATGGTACGGCAAAGATTCAAGTTGCATATAGGCTGCACTTATTCTAAATTCATAATACTCTGAAACCCAAAAATATAAATGCTTTGATCAAGGTATGTATTTAGACAGCTCAGTAGTTCTAACGCAGATCCTAATCGACGTCACTGCACTCCGGGCAAACCCAGAAGTGCTCAGTCTCCCTCAGCACACGTCGAAGGGGATGAATGCTAATTGTTCATGTTGCGCGTAGGTTGCATACACGCCGGATGCATCTTCTCATTCGTCAATCCTTGTTGGACTTACTTTTGATGCCAAATTCCAGCAATCTTAACCTTGATTACAGTGTCATTCTCTAATAAGCGATCATTAATGATCCTCATTATCTCTCCCTTATCCATATCCAAGGCGCCTTTGGTGGGTGCTCTTTAAGCTAGTCTATCAGCTCTTTCATTGCCGCGTACCCCTGCAGGACCAGGATAGTAGATCCACATCAGTTCCTGAAGATTCGAGTCTTCTATGGAGGTTTTCTTTTCATGCCGAAGCCATCCAATTTAGAACTTCCGAAGCATGGATTGTGAGTCTGATACAATAACCGCAGTTTAATGAAATCTCAAACGGCCACCTTAAGGCTGTAGTAGCTGCCTCTACCTCCATTCTCATACTAGAGGTTGTTAGCATGTAAGCCCCGTTATGTTCAGCGACGATTCTGCCGTTTACTCCAGCAGAGCTACCTTGATTTCTCACGAACGGATTACAGACTCATCAGTGTACACAGTAGCATCATCATCCCCAGCATGATCATTTATCAGTTATCAATTTCTAGCTGTGCCCTTCCTTTGGCCTACGTTCTGCACTCTCTACCAAGGCTGATGATGACGTGTTGGTAATTAGTCCAGTTCTCATCTGACTTACTCCACTCTTCCCCTTTGAATATATTTTCAACTGTGGTCACCTGCTTAATGGTTGCCTCTGCTTGCGCTATCCATGGCATCCCCCGCTTTATTCTCGCTCTTTTAATGTCAACTATGTTTCCATGTAGGGTGGTGCCTTTTGTCTGTGGTTACTCGCATATAGGTTTTTGTTTAGCCCATACTCGATGACAGACATGACTAACTGATTATACAGGAGAAACAGTAGAGTCTGTTCCAGAGGCGATGCGACCATTGTTTTTAGGGTTGCCAGACCTCTGTTGAGCTGTTGTATGATTAGATAAATATGGTACTTGTATGATAACCAGCAAATTTTCTTCCGATGTATTTCAGCTTGTCTTGACTTTCAATTTTCTGCCCACTGAAAGAAATGTCTTGAAGATCTGCTTTCAATATGGAGTTGTTCAAGGAGCACCACGGCACAGAGGTTTTGTGGAAATTGATCTTGGAGCCGGTGTCCTCATATCATTTATCCATCTCATGTAGTGTCCGGTGTATGCTATTAACCAGTTCTTGGCGGTCAGAACCAGTCCTGTAAATGAGTATGTGACCTACAAAAGTCAATGCTCGTCCCAGCCCAGTTGGCTGAATGGTGGCTACTTTAGCTGTGTAGATGTTATACTGCACCGATGATAGGGGAGAACCCTGGGATAATCCCGGGCAAATGCGAATTGGTTCTGATGGCCATGTTCCCAAGCGAAATGCAACTGATCTCAGTTAAGTCAGCTGCTATCCCTCTTGTTAGCCAATGGTTAACACCGCAAGCCATTACACTGTTCATTAACGTGTCAACGTTCACACTGTTATAAGCATCTAAGTCAATTTCTACAGCAACCGTTTCTCGTATCGTTTACCTTGGAATCATTCCTAAACATCATGCGCAAATGTTCCGGCATTTCCCTATGTTGCTTTCATGCGCCTATAGCTACCCAGGGCATCAGGAAGTATTGTGCATTTTCGAGGTGGCTCATTAATTGATTCGCAACTATCTTTTCAAGTAATTTACCATAGACATTCTGCATTGTGATGATTCAATAGCTGTTGAGCAGTGTGGGATCTCTACCAGGTTTAGGAAGAGGCTGTAGATAACTATGGAGCCAATCTTCCTGCACCACAGCGTTTTGAATGCTGGTGTTGAAATCCATCCCTACATTCATTATTTCTGTCTCGTCCAGCTGTTTAATGTGTTGATACTGGACACCATCAGGGCCCGGGACTGTGGTTTCTAACGTGTGCACAACATCTTCAGAAATGAGGTTGAAATATAACTCACATCTTAAGTCATTCTCAAAAACTTGGTCCTTAATTATTAGCCAGGCAACTTTATCGCCTTTACATTTTTGGGCCAAATATCGATCGAATAACGCTCTTCCCTTTTCTTCATCCTTCTTTAGGCTTATTCCTATCGAGCTTGTAATGTAGAGGATGGGTTGTCTAGTATTTTTCATATTCATTTTTTATGTAAGGACCAGCATTTATATAGAGTTTTTTTCCGTGCCCACTTGAGTCTCGAAGGCCTCCCAGACTGTATCCTTGGCATCCTTCGAAACGTTTTTAAATCTACTGATGGCTTGCTTTTTAAATTCCTCTTTCTTTTTAACCAGTACATCATTCTTCGTATGTCTCTTTTGTGCTTTCCGCCATTCATTGGTTGACCTTTCCTTTTTAACCCATGCTCTATCCACCGTCTCATTCCACCAAAGTGGTTGGACAAAACGTGTTCTAGCTGTTCGTTTTCAGGCACTTTCATGCAGTGTATGTATGGGGCTGTTATAATCTCCAAGGCCTGTAGGATATCTGAAGGGCTGTGGTTCTCCCTTTTGCAGTGAGAACAACGCACGATGAGTGATCACTGTCCTGTGCCCTTAAAACATCCCAACATGCCAAAGTGGCAGCATCTTAGAGATAAAAGCCAGATCTATGACACCATCTGTGTCCTTTGGTTTAGTGGCCAGCCTTGTCGGGCGGCCATCATTTAAGATAGCAAGGTTCGTATTGAGGAGGGCCCGACTCAAAGCCATACCCTGTCTATTGTCAGTTACATTTCCTCACTCCTGACATTAAAATCAACAGCAGTTAAACACATTTTGAAAGGTTCCTCCGACAATTCTGCTAGGACAGCCCAGTTACTATCTTCTGGAAGGTAATCTACGTGGGCATTTAAATTGAAACTTCTGACCACCAATATTCAATTCGATTCCCCGCGATTGCACATCTTCATTGTCAAGGGCACTGGCATCCAACCACTTATGAGGGAGCTCGTTCTTCACACCTATGGCTTGCGCTCGTCTACCTGGCTTACTTGGATTTGCGTAGCATTTGTAGCCTGGTCAGTTAATGCTGACATGCTCTTTTAAGTTTGTTTCATATATAATCTCAGACCTAAGGGTCTTTTATATTTGGACATGCGCCCTAATATAACCGACTAGGTTGAACGGGACGCGCCTCCACAAAACGAGGCAAAACTAAATTTAGGTTAGTTTGTTTCATGGAGCATTAGGATATTAAAATCGTACACCACTTTTTGTATTATAGCCACACGTTTATTGTCACTCCGATAGTTCCAGTAACCCATACGTATATATTTAAGTATATACTTTCCACAAAAAAAGAGGACGTGAAATTTCTACACATATTTTCACAGTAATGGGGCCGTCGAAAAATGTTTTCCCACGCAGTTTTTACGTAGTGCTAGTAATAAGCATGGCAAAACTCGAGTCAAGATCTCGGTTCCTGTCCAACACGGGTAACATATTTTAATCGTTACCATTTCGTAAGATTATTTTTTATGATACCACGATTCAAGATGACATGACACTGTGATTAATGCATAAATACAACATACTACAGTCACTGTGTTTATACAAACCTTGATTAATGGATTTATACAACCCATTGCAATTAATGTGTCTATTCTACACACTATAATTAATGGATCTATACAACACACTACAGTTACTGTGTCTATGATACACACTATAATTAATGGATTTATACAGTACAACACACTGCAGTTACTGTGTCTATGATACACACTATAATTAATGGATTTATACAACCCATTGCAATTAATGTGTCTATTCTACACACTATAATTAATGGATTTATACAGTACAACACACTGCAGTTACTGGTTACTGTGTCTATGATTGTGACGTACGTCTAAGAATGACAAATGAATTTCCCTGACTCGAAGGAAAGGAGAAGGTCTTCCACATAAATCTGCTTAAGAAATATTTGGAAAGACCGGTGCCATCCTCCGAGCATCTCCTGGCTGTCGCCATAGCAACGGAAGACGAGGATGATGATGATGGTTGCATGGAGTATCCATTGCAACCCACAGAATCCTTTAAAGATGTCAAGTTCGGCGATAATCTCTCAGTAGAACAACAAACAGAAACAAGGGCGCTACTGAAGCAGTACAGTGCAGTCTTAACGGATGTACCTGGTCGAACAAATCTCATCGAATTTTACATGAAATTAACAAACGAGACCCCTGTTCGAACCAGAGTATACCCCATTCGCGGAGAAATAGACAAGCTGCGTCAGGCAGGAATTATCAGCGAGTCTACATCTCCTTACAGTTCGAGTGTAGTGCTGTTACAGAAGCCCAATAAGGAAGTTCGGCTGTGTATTGATTACCGGTTGCTAAACGCCGTAACGGAATTCCAGCCTGAACCGCTCCAAACTGTTTCTGAGTTGTTCACCAAGCTCAGCAAGGCAACGATTTTCTACAAGATTGACCTCAGTAAAGGGTATTATCAAATACCAGTCAAGGAGGAAGTTAAACCTTTGCTAGCTTTCAGCACTAGTGAAGGACATTACACATTTAATGTGATGCCGTTCAGATTGCATAACGCACCAGGAGTGTTTACCAGGATGATGAGAAAGCTTTTAGAACCCTTGCAAAGTCCCCACATCCATAATTTCATGGACGACATCTTAATTGCATCGGAATCCTACGAAGAACATATTGCTACCGTCGCTATGCTCCTTAGGAGACTACAGGAAACTGGTCTCACAGCCAGACCTAGCAAATGTCTCATCGCATTTGAAAAGCTGGACTTCCTGGGGCACACTAATTCTCACGGCTGTAGTTGGCCTATTAAGAAGAACGTGGAGAAAAGAGTGGCAGCAAAAAGACCCCGAACAAAGAAAGACATCAGGTCATTCTTATCACTATGTGCCTACTATCAGAAATACATCCAGAACTTCAACGGACTGACAGCACCTCTGACTGACCTCACCAAGAAAGGTTGTCCTGATAAGGTCAGGTGGGATCAAAAGTGCGAACATGCATACAGCACTTTGAAAGGACAGTTGTCGGCATACCCCATCCTAAGGTTACCTGACCTTAAGAAACCTTTCGTACTGAGAGTTGACGCATCAGGTCACGGCATCGGGTCAACATTGCTGCAAGCCGAGGACAGTGACCCGAACATGCTATTCCCAGTAGCTTACGGCAGTCGGAAACTGAACAAAGCGGAACGCAACTACAGTGTCGTTGAAAGAGAATGTCTCGCTCTGATTCATGGCATCAGACGCCATCATGAGTTTCTGTATGGTACTTCTTTCACGGTGCAAACAGACCATGCTCCATTAGCTTTCCTGGGCGCCAATAAGGAATTCAACGCAAGGATAATGCGTTGGGCCTTGTTATTGAGTGTTTATTCCTTCAAAGTGGAATATATTCCAGGAAAACAGAATGTCGGAGCTGATTTCTTGAGTAGAAACTGGACCACGGAGGAAGAGGAGAAAATCGACGATGCCAATCATCCAAAAGCTACCGATCAGGGCAGCTTCATTGTCATAAATGAAACATGAAAACGAGTTTCCATGTCTCAAAAGTGGGGACGACTGTAACGTACGTCTAAGTATGACAAATGAATTTCCCTGACTCGATGGATTATAACAGAATATTGGCCTCTCATAACTTTAGAACCCCTGATCATCTATTGTAACTTTAACCTGCATGCAGCATTTCCACGAGAATTTTACACGCTGGATCATTAATATGTAGCCTGCTATCTTCTGTGAACTTTTGAGATCGCATGGCCTTTGATGGGAGGTTAAATCACGCCCACGACCATCTTTGAGAACGATTTATAGCAATCTTTTCCTTAACGCCGGCCCAAAAGAGGACGTGGCCAGAGACTCACTCCTGTTTCTAGAGCAATTAACAGCAGTTCATTTTCTTACCTGGCTGTCGCCCCGCCTGGTGGGAGTTGCCAAAGCTTCTCAGAACAGCGGTACCATCAAAGACAGGCTGATCTTCAGAATTCAACGTGGAGCGGTATACGATCTAAAGAATCAGGGAACTCTCAGCTAACGTAGTTAGTTTCTCGAGAAATTTTCGCACCCTTATGCGAGCAGCCTGAGACGAAGAAGATCGGTAGACCGGGGAAAACGGAGGAAACAGCGGTTAACACAACGGCGTTGTACCTCGGATTTTGCTATACTTCAAGAAAGGTGCGAAAATTCATCACGTCCCATTTAAGTTACATTCGAGAAGTATAAATAAAGAACTCCGAAAACTGCATTTTATCGTTCGTTCTGACAGAATCCTAGTTGCACTAGCATATAGCCTAGTCGGATTCCTGCTAGATTTCATCTACCTTCGTTGACTATTGGAGTGTATTCTTTCTGCGCAGACGGTAATTTATACATTAGCTTCGAGTGATCAGTGGTCTAGTTATTTCACTGGATTGTGGTGTAAATTTAACCTTATTAAATAAACCCATTTTCAAAGTTCTAGTGCAAACTAAATGTTACATCTAAAAGTATTTCCTAATACAATTGGCGCGCAAAGAGAATTATAACTAGTAAATACAGTTTAGTTCTGTATAGATAGATGTGCTTTTAATTATTTTTAACTCACGGGGAGTTTTCCTGATTTGTTAAATTGACGACGCTAAATAAAGTAAATAGGCTAACTGTAATTTATCGCGTGTCAGATTATAATATGATTTGTAATGCTTTTCTTGTTTTGATTATCTTTCATTCAGAACGATCATTCAACCTGCATCCCAGCAATTATTAATTATATACAGAGTTCTGCCAACTCAATTCGATAACTCCAGTAACATATGAACCTTTTTAAAGCTAAACTTGTGGCGACCTGTAATGGGCCCCGCTCCTCTGAATTTAACTGAGAATAAAGCCACCCAAGAAACACTTTTAAAATACTAGTTCATATAGTCCTTAAAGTAAACTGGAAGCAGAACATATTTTATTCACTGCCCTATTTGTGAAGAAGAACATAGATCTACCGGAACACTGTCTGTCAAGTATATTCAGTGGATTTTACCCACCCCCGAAGAAGAACTTACCTCAGTGTTTTAACTTGTGACAATACGGAAAAAGAAAGTTATCTCCACCAGCTGTGCCAATTTTAGGAACCACACCATACCTCACGCCTAGCCAAGTGCCTGTGCCATTCATTAGGAACTTTATCTAAACCAACAGTAGCCTTTACGCTTCACCGTCTGGCGATTTTTTGAGACTATTTGTTACCTCGTTAAATCTGGGGCCTGACACGGAAGAAATAAGAAGACCAGTCCATTATTCCACGGTATTAGCTGCTGTGGTAAATAATTCCTAGAGTGCCAGAATTCACCATTTTGGTAAGTCTGCGTGTGTGTCTGTGGGATGGCCAGCCCTAGTGTGTTTTTTTGAATGAAAGGAGATTTAATCTTTTCTTTACCCTTTTAATTAGTTCGACCTAGTATTAAGGTGCATTATATTCATTGTACGGGACTTCTCCTAGCGGGATTGTGTAACTGTGTTCATTCCCCCTCCCGTAAAATTTGTTGATTAAAGGGAGACATTTGAGACCCTAGCTTTTCCTCTACACCCCCCCCCCTTTTTTTACTGTAAGATTTATACAACCCATTGCAATTAATATGTCTATGCTGCACACTATAATTAATGGATCTATACAACACACTGCAATTAATGTGTCTATGCTGCACAGTATAATTAATGGATCTACACAACATACTACAATTACTGTGTCTATTCTACACACTATAATTAATGGATTTATACAGTACAACACACTACAGTTACTGTGTCTATGATACACACTATAATTAATGGATCTATACAACACACTGCAATTAATGTGTCTATGATGCACACTATAATTAATAGATCTATACAACACACTGCAATTAATGTGTCTATGCTGCACAGTATAATTAATGGATCTACACAACATACTACAATTACTGTGTCTATGATACACACTATAATTAATGGATCTATACAACACACTACAATTACTGTGTATATGGTACACACTACATTTAATTGATGTATACAACACACTGCACTTGCTCAGTCTAAACTACACAATAGATCAAATGTATCATCATCATGAATAAATTTCAGTTGTCCGAGGAGCACAGACCCTCAACTAAAGGATGCCGTCCTTCCTGTCTTACCATGTGTTCTTTATTCCTACCATATCTTGCTCTAGCTCTCTTCTCTGTGTCACGTTTATCATATCTGTCTCTAGCTATATTATCTGTGTCACGTTTACCATTTCTGTCTAGCTATATTATCTGTGTCACGTTTAAACGTTTAACATATCTGGCTCTAGCTCTCTTCTCTGTGTCACGTTTATCATATCTGTCTCTAACATTCTTCTCTGTGTCACTCTAACCAGTTCTGTCTCTAGCTATCTTCTCTGTGCCACGTTTATCATATCTGTCTCTAACATTCTTCTCTGTGTCACTCTAACCAGTTCTGTCTCTAGCTATCTTCTCTGTGCCACGTTTATCATATCTGTCTCTAACTCTCTTCTCTGTGTCACGTTTATCGTATATGTCTCTAGCTCTCTTCTCTGTGTCACGTTTATCATATCTGTCTCTAGCTCTCTTCTCTGTGTCACGTTTATCATATCTGTCTCTAGCTCTCTTCTATGTGTCACGTTTATCATATCTGTCTCTAGCTCTCTTCTCTGTGTCACGTTTATCATATCTGTCTCTAGCTCTTTTCTCTGTGTCACGTTTATCATATCTGTCTCTAGCTCTCTTCTCTGTGTCACGTTTCCCATATCTGTCTCTAGCTCTCTTCTCCGTGTCGCGTTACCATATCTATCTCTAGCTCTCTTCTCCGTGTCACGTTTATCATATCTGTCTCTAGCTATCTTCTCTGTGTCACGTTTACTATATCTGTCTCTAGCTCTCTTCTCTGTGTCACGTTTACCATATCTGTCTCTAGCTCTCTTCTCTGTGTTACGTTTACCATATAAGTCTATAGCTATCTTCTCTGTGTCACGTTTACCATATCTGCCTCTAGCTCTCTTCTACTCGTATGTTTCACGTTTACCATATAAGTCTCTAGCTGTCTTCTCTGTGTCACGTTTACCATATTTCTACAGCTATCTTTTCTGTGTCACGTTTACCATATCTGTCTCTAGCTCTCTTCTCGTTGTCACGTTTACCATATCTGTCTCTAGCTCTCTTCTCTGTGTAACGTTTACCATATCTGCCTCTAGCTCTCTTCTACTCGTATGTGTCACGTTTACTATATATGTCTCTAGCTCTCTTCTCTGTGTCACGTTTACCATATCTGTCTCTAGCTCTCTTCTCTGTGTCACGTTTACCATTTCTGTCATTGCCTCTCTTCTCTGTGTCACGTTTACCATATCTGTCTCTAGCTCTCTTCTCTGTGTCACGTTTACCATATCTGCCTCTAGCTCTCTTCTACTCGTATGTGTCACGTTTACCATATAAGTCTCTAGCTATCTTCTCTGTGTCACGTGTACCATATCTGTCTCTAGCTATCTTCTCTGTGTCACGTTTACCATATCTGTCTTTTATGAAAGTCTGTATCTGTCTGTTTGTCACGTGTGTTGTTCTCCGTGTTTTTATCAGGGAGTACAAAGGTAAATGGCGAAGGATGATAACTAGAATTCCGTACGTCGGCTTATTTCTATATTTTCAGTTTGATAATTAGGACACTTGTTCGATTTTTCGTCGTTGCTTCTTATTTTTATTTATTTAATTTTCAAATATAACATTCAACCCCAAAAATGTTCTTTTTAAAAACCAGTATCGAATGATAGTGTCAATATATTGCTTCTGTATATCTTGAAGTACGATAATTTAGCCTGATTCAACCCCTCTCCCCTAACCTCAGCCGCTATACAACATGACCCCCTCTACTTGCGTGCTGCCAGGGAACTTTTCATTCAAGAAGCCAAGTTTCCTGGTTCCCGGGATGGTTAATGACAGATGGACGTCTGTCGGAGACCGGTTATCTCCCAGATTATGAATAGTCCTGGCAACAGATACTAAATTAGGTTGCGTGTTACCAGTTACAAGTTGGGGTATATTCCTCCACGTTAGGGAGAAACAACGACGGGAGTCAGATGGACAGACAGAAGACAGACAGGCAGCGATGCGCTCAGAGCCGGCTCTAAGGATTTTTCAAAGTGGTGCTAGGTCTTTTGATGGCCCATCCCTTCCCATGCCTTTCTGTTTTGTACTGTTAGTAGTAACCCCTTCATGTATTAGTGACTGTGGAAATGCGCCCCTGAAGTGATAGTCCTCAGCTACTTTTGTTCCTTTTGGTGTGTTCTTTTCTCTTCTGCTTGTTGTGAGAGCTTCTTGTCGCCCAATCTGAAGTGGCGCTGTAGGGACCATCGTCATATGATGCAATCGGCAGCTTCATCTACCCAGGTTGCTGGATGTATGTCCAGTGCCTTCAGATCTCTCTTGCAGACATCTTTGAACCTCAGCTTTAAGTCGACTGCTCTTTTATCATCTGCCAGTTGTCCGTAGAAGACATCAACATTAGTCACTTTTTCCTTCCACGAAATACCAAGGATGTGGTGTAGACACCTTAAATTGAAGATATTTAGCCTTCTTTCTTGCTTAGCATAGGTTGTCTATGTCTCGCTGCCATATAGGACCGTGCTAGTGACGCAGACATTATATACGGCAACTTTAATCTTCATGGTGGGTTTGGGGGCAGTCAATTTCGGCGTCCAAAGACATTGCGAACAACAGAAGGGTTGAAATATTGTTTGGCCAGATCACCAACGTGGAACTGATGACAAGATCACCAACGTAGTAGTGATGACAAGATCACCCATGTGGAATTGATGATAAGATCACCAACGTAGAACTGATGGCAAGATCCCCAACGTAGAAGTGAGGACAAGACCACCAACGTAGAATGATGACAAGATCAGCAACGTAGAACTGATGACAAGATCACCGACGTGGAACTGATGACAAGATAACCAACGTAGAAGTGAGGACAAGATCATCAACGTAGAACTGATGACAAGATCACTTACGTGGAACTGATGACAAGATCACCGACGTGAAAGCCTCACACTCATTTACATCTTAAGAAGCCTCGCACCACTTTACAACATCTTAAGAAGCCTCGCACTCCATCATCTTCTAGCTAACAAAATACAAGGCAAACAAGAGATAACAGTCTTTCTTTTTTTTTTTTTTTTTTTTTTTTTAAATGAACTGCAATTATATAAGATATATTCAGTGCATTTAGTGAGCCTGGAAAAATGGGCAACGTCATTAGATCCCCATGACTGAGGAGTGCTTCTTTTTCGAGAAATTTCCAGCATTTCATTTTATTCAGTTGTAGACAAAGTGAGAATAATTGTCGTAAATATTACCAGCACTCTTCTCTAAACTTTTGAAGAAGGTTAATATTTTAAGTATACTATATTATTATTGGGAGAATGACAGAGACATAAATATGATTTAAATGTTGGAATAAATGTTAGAATAAATGTTTGAATAAATGTTTGAATATATTAAGATGAGCATTTTATATTTGATAGTAATCATTAGTTTACTAGATTAATGTGCCTTCTACTGTGGCGTCTTCTCAGTTACGCTTAAGAAATATGACTTACGTTAGGTGTTGAATTCACGTGATCAATGTTGTATTTTGTACAAATACATTTCAGTTCTATGTATTTTACTGTCTTTATGATGATTCGCTTTCTAAAATATTTGGCATGTCTGGCACCCTTAGAAGTCAGGTCGCGCACCCTCATGGGGCGCACGCGCCCGCTGGTTACAAAGCACTGATTTTGAGAAAGATATCCTTCTTCTAGGACTGAGTCTAATGGGGCAACCAGACGGTAGGGCAATTTACTAATCGATAACGTCAATATTTCTCTCATCAGTTTGGATGTCTGATCCAGTCTTGTAATCGGTGGCTTGTTTAACAAATACACCACACAATTTAATTCTATAGTTAAATCCTATGAGTCACTGAAAAGTACAACATTTTGTTGTATCATTTTCAAGTTTTCTGTAAAAAAACGAAGTGATTTTGGTGTCTGTAATTTCGTAGAGTAAAAAGAACTGAAATGGTTGGGCGAGGTCACATATGAAACGTTTGTGGTAGGAGCCAGACAAATGTCAGTCGAATAAAACATGAAATGGCTGGACAAGGTCATAAATGAAGCTGTTGTGGTAGGAGCCAGACATGTACCAGTCGAATAAAACATGAAATGATTGGACAAGGTCACAAATGAAGCTGTTGTGGTAGGAGCCAGACATGTGCCAGTGGAATAAAACATGAAATTGTTGTGGTAGGAGCCAGACATGTGCCAGTGGAATAAAACATGAAATGATTGGACACGATCAAATACGAAACTTTTGTGGTAGGAGCCAGACTTGTGCCAGTGGAATAAAACATGAAATGATTGGACACGGTCAAATGCGAAACTTTTGTGGTAGGAGCCAGACAAGTGCCAGTCGAATGAAACATGAAAAGAAGACGCTGGGCATGGAGTAGACACATGTTGAGGAAATCTGTTGATAGCAGTACCAGGCAGACCTAATTCTTAAATCCCCAGGGTACAGGTAGAGAGAAGAACACGTGGAGAAGTAGTGGCAGAAATTAAAATAATGAAGACATGGAAAGACCTTGAGCTGGCACGTGTCTGCTGAAAACCTGTGCTCCTTGGGGAGCTAATGAGTTTTGACTGATTGTTTTATTGAGATTCAAGAAGTACAATGTGGACAAGACATTTTAAGAGAATTAATCTGGTAACTCATGAAGCATTATTGAGTATCCTCATTAAATTAATTAATAAACAAACATAAGTAGACATGAAATACAAAACTCTTCATGAGTAACAGCTTAAAGAACGAGGTAAGAATTGGAGTTCGGCAGAGATGCGTTTTGCCACATTTTTGCTTCTCGTTGAATATAGAGTGCATTATAAAAACTACGATGTCAGCTACCAAAAATGGAATTCTGTAAATAGTATAATCGTCGAGAAAGAGATCACGGGGTGAGTGCTTGATGTGTATAGAATATCATTAGTGTGTACGGCAAACATCTTGTGAGAAACCATGAACAGACCTCTTAGGAGCAGCGGTCTAGTTTACAATTGGTCGTGACTCGGAATTATTACAATACATTACTTGTCTGTTTGACAGGAATGATTTAATTATTGTCAGCAGGTTAATTTTTAGTCTCATTGTTTGAAATTTTCTCATTAAAATTGCGTGATCTATCAGGAGTACATGGTTAGTATCATTTCTGGAATAAAAACTAAATGGTGGTTGTGCAAATATAATAAAATATATAATACGAGCTTGTGCTTGAGACTGGAAACTTCATCATATAAATCAAATTGATACAGAAACTACTGCTGTTAGAGCACATACATGATTTGACACACGCTTCCTGCAAGATGACAAGCTGCAGTGATAGCTGTGTGCTCTATAGGATGATAAAAGGGAGACGTAGAAGACATGAGTTCATGGCACAGGCAGATTTCAGAATAGCTCTGATTTGTGTCAACACTTTAACAATTAAGATTTGATTTGGAGCTAGTAAGTAACAATGAAGGATTAGAGTGATGTGACAAACTCATCAAGTAGAACTGATGACAAGAACTAGACAAGAACTGATGACAAGAACTAGACAAGAACTGATGACAAGAACTAGACAAGAACTGAAGACAAGAACTAGACAAGAACTGATGACAAGAACTAGACAAGAACTGATGACAAGAACTAGACAAGAACTGATGACAAGAACTGATGACAAGAACTAGACAAGAACTGATGACAAGAACTAGACAATAACTGATGACAAGAACTAGACAAGAACTGATGACAAGAACTAGACAAGAACTGATGACAAGAACTAGACAAGAACTGATGACAAGAACTAGACAAGAACTGATGACAAGAACTAGACAAGAACTGATGACAAGAACTAGACAAGAACTGATGACAAGAACTAGACAAGAACTGATGACAAGAACTGATGACAAGAACTGATGACAAGAACTAGACAAGAACTGATGACAAGAACTAGACAAGAACTGATGACAAGAACTAGACAAGAACTGATGACAAGAACTAGACAAGAACTGATGACAAGAACTAGACAAGAACTGATGACAAGAACTAGACAAGAACTGATGACAAGAACTAGACAAGAACTGATGACAAGAACTAGACAAGAACTGATGACAAGAACTAGACAAGAACTGATGACAAGAACTAGACAAGAACTGATGACAAGAACTAGACAAGAACTGATGACAAGAACTAGACAAGAACTGATGACAAGAACTAGACAAGAACTGATGACAAGAACTAGACAAAAAAAGAGAACAAGAACTAGACAAGAACTGATGACAAGAACTAGACAAGAACTGATGACAAGAACTAGACAAGAACTGATGACAAGAACTAGACAAGAACTGATGACAAGAACTAGACAAGAACTGATGACAAGAACTAGACAAGAACTGATGACAAGAACTAGACAAGAACTGATGACAAGAACTAGACAAGAACTGATGACAAGAACTAGACAAGAACTGATGACAAGAACTAGACAAGAACTGATGACAAGAACTAGACAGGAACTGATGACAAGAACTAGACAAGAACTGATGACAAGAACTAGACAAGAATTGATGACAAGAACTAGACAAGAACTGATGACAAGAACTAGACAAGAACTTGACAAAAACTTGACAAGAACTAGACAAGAACTAGACAAGGACCAGGAGACAACAAGAGATGAGAAGAAGGCGCTGGAGATGGATAAGACACACATTGAGAAAACCTGTTGATAGCATTACAAGGCAGTCCTTGTTCTGGAATCCACAGGGTAAGAGAGGTAGAGGGAAACTAAGGAACACATGGAGAAGACATGGACAGATCTTGAGCTGATGTCACGTGACAGGAACAGTTGGCTTACGTGTTTAGAAGACTTATGCTCCACGGGGAACTGAAAGGTGATAAAGAATGAAATAAATCTCATACTTTATGACATAATAAACTGCAGAAATAGGATTGAGTAGACACTAGCACATGTGCCCCACGATCTGGGTTATGTCAATCCGAAACAAGATGTAAGAAAAGAAGAGAATATTTGATGAGAGGTCATATATATGTGATCTAAATATATACAGAGGGGGAATAAAACAAACAAATATTAATAGAATAAACTCGACAAGTCTTAGCCAGGCTGCGCGTGACAAAACATCCTTATAAGATGTTGATACATGGATATACCTTGACAGCGACATACATTACGCTGGAGAAACAGACAGTGACGTCAAAATAAGAATACAAAAGATTAGAGCAACTTTCACTGCATTGACAAATAAAAAGAAATAAACTTCATTGCAAAAAAAAAAAAATAATAATAATTGGGCTCCAATATCGTCCTATTGTACGGCTCTGAAATATGGATAACAACACAAATAACAAGAAGAAGTTAGACTTCCATAAATGAGGGCTTGTGTAGAACAGAAGGACTGACATGGTTTGACAAGGTCACCAATGTAGAACTGATGACAAGGTCACCAATGTAGAACTGATGACAAGGTCACCAATGTAGAACTGATGACAAGGTCACCAATGTAGAACTGATGACAAGGTCACCAGTGTAGAACTGATGACAAGGTCACCAATGTAGAACTGATAACAAGAACCAGACAAGTGCCAGTGGAACAAGCAGATAAGAACAACAAAAAAACGATGGTGTTGTGAGGACACACACTGATGGACCCAGCTGATAGCGTTAAAAATGCCTTCCTTGCTCGGGAATCCACGCCTTAAAAAAAACAAAAATAATCAAGAAAGAGGAAGACCTCGAAAACACGTGGGGAAGGGAATAGAAGACAGTCGTAAAAAAGGATGTAGATGTCATAGAAAAAACCTGAACGAAGATAACAGTTCAAGTGGGCCTATTATGGACTCACAGGACACAGTACGCTACAGGGGAACGAACGAACGAACGAACGAACCAACTTTATTTTCGAAGGGTAAAGAATTGGGCGCGCAGGCCCGTCTAACATTCTGCCCTTCCACTCTCATTAATCTTGCATGCTATATCCTTTCATTCCCACATGATGCTTTAAGCATTAATTTAAAGGCATGCAACATTATAAAGTTACCATAACAGCATGAAAGCAGACGGGAGCTAGTGACTGAATGGAAACTTGGAGATGTAGAACGTTAAGATAGAAACTCACAACAACAAAATAAAGTCAAAGGGCTGGGAAAATGTCCTTCTCGAGAAGAACAAAAATGTGAGAGGGGAATATCATAGGAGACTGGATAGATAAGAGATATGTGAACTAGGGATAATACAAGAGACTGAAAAGATGAGAGATGTGTGAGTTAGGGATAATACAGAAGACTCGATAAATGAGAGCTATGTGAGCTAGGAATAATACAGGAGACTGGATAGATGAAAGATGTGTGAATTAGAGATAATACAGGAGGGTGGATAGATGAGAGATGTGTGAGTTAGGGATAATACAGGAGACTGGATAGATAGATGTGTGAGGTACGGATAATACAGGAGACTGGATAGATGAGAGATGTGTGAGTTAGGGATAATACAGGAGACTAGATAGGTGAGAGATATGTGATTTAAGGATAATACAAGAGACTGGATAAATGAGGGAAATATGAGCTAGGAATAATACAGGAGACTGGATAGAAGAGAGATGTGTGAGTTAGGGATAATACAGGAGACTCGATAGATGAGTGATGTGTGAGTTAGGAATAATACAGGAGACTGGATACATGAGAGATGTGTGAGATAGGGATAATACAGGAGACTGGATAGATGAGTGACTTTTGAGTTAGGGATAAAACAGGAGATTGGATAGATGAAAGATGTGTGAGTTAGGAATACTACAGGAGACTGGATAGATGAGAGATGTGTAAGTTAGGGATAATACAGGAATACAATAGACTGAATAGATGATAGAGATTTGTGTCAGGGGTAACATAAGAAAAGAGATAAATGAGAAATGTGTGTCAGTGATAACATTATAGATTAGACAGATGAGATATTTGAGTCAGGGATGACATAAGAGATGGGATAGATTAAAGTGGTGTGAAGGGATAGAATACATGAGGGAACGAGACAAAATTGGGTTTTTATAACGCTTATGAAAGATTTCCAGCAAAAGTTATTATGACGTGCTGAGTTTTAAATGGACTTTTTCACGATAGAGATGATCTTTGAAAGCTGATTGGAAACTTAAGAGACACACCAGCTCATCTGGAAACCGAATTCAGACGGAGGAATGGTGGAGAAAATGTGGGAACGTTTTAGACGAAAGAAAAACTGTGTCATAGATCTTCATCTGTTGCGTCTGTGGTTTCAAGAAAATCAATTGGATTTCTCGTTTGTCCGATTTCTAGTCCAGGGTTGATGGAGGTCGAAGGTCAGGCCTTAAATTTCTGGTCAGCGAGAACAGAAAGTCGACCAGATATAACCTTAATGTGGTTCAGCTGGGGTAGTCATTACGCTGCCCCTTAGTCTAGCTCGGATATTAATTGGATTTCCTTAAAGACCGAGAGAGAGAGAGAGAGAGAGAGAGAGAGAGAGAGAGAGAGAGAGAGAGAGAGAGAGAGAGAGAGAGAGAGAGAGAGAGAGAGAGAGTTGTATGTATAATGCATTTAACGTATTTAATAAATAATTCAAAATGTCAGGTGGCGCTTTTTCTTACGTGTTTGCTTCCCCTGATACTAAAACCTGGCTGCCCCACTACTTATAATGTGAAACAAATAGCTTCATAAACCACTGTTACAGGAAAATGTATTCTAAGAAAGGCTTCAACCAACTTGGCCAGCAACAGTGATAGTTTCATGATCTGTACAGAGCGACAAGTAAGATAATGATGATGTTGATGATAATTCAGTTGTAGACATTGGCTATATACTTAGAATCTGCTACAGTGATTGACGCTCCACAAATACGCACGTGCTCCTGGTGAACACCAGGTACTGTAGTCGCAACTTCAAATCGCGTTCCCCGGATGGAAGGTTTGAAACATAGATCTGACATTTGAGATCAATTAAATCCTGATAAATGACGTCCTCTGTTGTTATATCTGGGGAATGCTTTGCTGTTGGTATCCTTGAATATTTATTCTTATTCGTCCTTCGCTCTCATGTAACCATATCTATTTCTTTCTCATAAATTTGGCGGTCTGCCTCAGGCTTGTCTCATCGCCTAACAGATTCTCCCTCAAAAGGGCTGGTGGAAGCTGTTATTTTTAAATTTAAGGCTTGACCTTCGGCCTCCATCGACCCTGGACTAGAAATCTGACAAATGAGGAATCCAATTGATTTTCTTGAAACCACAGACGCAACAGATGAAGATCTATGACACAGTTTTTCTTTCGTCTAAAACGTTCCTTTTCAACTCAAATGTGAAGTCAGTCCTATTGTATGGCTCTGAGAGAAACATGGAGAGCAACAAAAACAACAACTAAAACACTACAGACTTTTATAAACGGGTGCATGCGTAGAATAGAAGGACTGAAATGGTATGACAAAGTTACAAATGTGGAATTGATGACAAGAACCAGACAAGTGCCAGTGGAACAAGAGCTGAGAAGAAGACGCTGGCGATGGATAGGACACACATTGAGGAAATCTGTTGATAGCATTACAAGGCAGTCCTTGTTCTGGAATCCACAGGGAAAGAGAGGCAGAGGTAGACCAAAAAACACATGGAGAAGAGAACTGGAAACAGAGGTGAAAATGATGAGGAAAATATGGAAAGAACTTGAGCGGATGGCACGGGACAGGAAGACTTAGCATGTGTTTGTTGAAGGCCTATGCTCCTCGGGGAACTAAAGGGTATTGATTGATTGATTGAAAACGTTCCCACATTTTCTGTTGATCTACTCTTCTCGTGGAGCAGACAGTCATAGAGGACATATTCTTATCTTTTCTTGTCTTCCCCACGTGGACACACATGTCTGACTGCCTAATTAGTCTGTAGTGGTCGGTATCTCGTGATCTATCCTTGATTAAGAGTAGTAAACTTCTATTATATCTATCCGTCGGTGTGGTCTATGTCAATTGTGTTTCCACTTGTTTTATTAATAATTATTTTGTTATCATTTCTTCATATGTAGTCCAGTCCTGAGTTTAAATTGTGCTTTCATCTGGCAAATCCATCTGTCCTCTCATGTCATATCTTACAAAAGGTAGGAATTAACTATATTTCTCTTTCTAGAACTTAAAGATGTTTTTCACCAACGCTTTTAATAGGCTTTCTAATTTGTTGTTTTTATGATTCCTTAGCGTAGCTGACACTGATACGGAAACTGTAATGACCGTTATCTTTAAGATTTTCCCTGTTGCCACGACTTTTATTGCAACTGATGTTAAAGCTTCTAACTTAGCTTTGAAGTTCTTTGAAAATGCTCCAGTGGCCACTGAGATATGCGTTTCCCGTCCAATCGTCATTTTTGTGTATTTACTTCCTCCTACATATTTTAAATCTGTTATTGCCAATCGGCCTTTCTTTATGTGGGTAAATTCTTTGTCTGGTTTTGTCTGTTTAATGTATTCCATATCTGAATGCTCTCTTTCTTCAATTCTGTGGATATTTTTCTCTTCACCACTTCTTGCATGTTGTCAATCATCTAGGGAATAATGTTCCTCTGTATCATGAGAATACGCTGCTGATCGTTAAAGGCTCTGTCTTTGTCCGTGCCAGGTTTGTTATTATGGGGGGAAGTTCTTTTGCTGTTTGTGCGAAGATGTTTCTATAGAGAAAGGCCCGGCCATATATTTCAACCAACATCCTTATTATGAAATTGTTGGTTATCAAGACGCCCTCTTTTGGTGTTACGTATTTCCTTATTGTGCGTACTTTTATGTATTGTTGGTATATTAATTCTTACTGATGATGCTTTGAAACTGTAATTGGTGTCGTAGATTTTTTTTATAGGTATTTAAGATATAGTTTGGTCCCGTCTGAATAGAACTAGAACAGGTGAGGACTCAGTGAAAGATAAGGTAAAGGAATAGATTTCACGAGTGAAAAATGGTAAAAAAAAGGTAGAGTCTGTCCCTGGATTTGAGAAGATCCTCTATAGCCTAGCCTATCTCTACAACAGAACTTTGTTTGTCAGACAGTACACCTCTATATATATATATATATATATATATATATATATATATATATATATATATATATATATATATATATATATATATCCACCACTCACATACACACACACAGATAAGTGACGACACTTAGACGCACAAATGTGAACACTATATTAATGGAATAGGGATATTTGGGACGAGTTGACCAACACATGTAAATTAAGTTTTATGTAAATTTTATTCACTATAAAGAAACTTTACAACAGCTATTATTGAATATCAAACAAAAATATAAAAACAATCATAGGTATTAGAATTAGTAAAGGAATAGACTCATAGGTGTAATACCCCTCCCTCTGTTGAGACAAGATCCCGTTAGAAGAAAGTTATTAACCCCCCAAAAAGGTCAAAAAGATTTGCGCTATGGTCTAGAATTTGCCTATACTGTCAAGAACATAATTTATAAGTTAATCTATTCTGAAATGGACAGCATTAGCAAACCAAATAAGAAATAAACAATGTAAGTACATGGATTATACAATAGAGAGAATTATTCATTCATTCATTCCTCTCTTCTCAGTCGACCGTGGCCACATTCATTCTTTCTTACCGTATTGTAGATCTAACAGCATCTGGAACATAGTTTCATGGGTCACACAGCAAATCCAGTGTTTTTTTTTTTGGCAAAATAAACCCAAGCGCCACAAAGATTGATTAAATCTTCTTTTTCGGGGAACGTTTATTTCCTTACTTGTTATTAGGATTTCTGTTTATGTCACATTAATTACTCCAGGTAAGAAAATTAACAGTGCTCACAGTGTCAGTAGCTTGAGATTTCCATTTTACATAAAGGAATGTCAGGTCGGTAAATTCTCTCAGTATAAAGTTCCTTGTCACATCACAAATGGTCGAAGGTCGGGAAATGTTAATGTTTGAGTATGTAGCCGCAACGGGCTGAATGTAAATGAAATGGGGAAAAAAGAAATCTGGATAGCTATAGGCCCAGTTAAAAAAGTTATTCTTAAATATTCTTTGGGTTGGTACTCTGTCTCTTTCTGGGTGTAAACAAGAAGCCAGACAGGTTCACCTTGAAGACCCAATATATATACACGAATGTTATTTTTGTACTTTTGGACAGATCCGTTATTCTCTGATTCAGATTTAGGCGTAGACTTAGACCGCTGGTAGGTTTTTGGGTAAGTGATCCAGTACTAGATATGGGAAAAATGAAACAACCATATAATCACAATAACCACTACACCCCTATTCTATCCTACTTAACCCGCGCAGAATTATAATTATCTACACTCGGTTATTTAACTTTGAATGGAACTAACCGGGTATAGCTTATTTACCGTTAACAAAAACCCCCGTGAAATAAGCGCTAGTCATTTATAAATTTACTCATAATGAATTAGAAATAAATATATATTTCGATAGTACTCGAGATGAATAGTGCATTTACTAGTCGATTAAAATATCTCTACTGGTTAATATCAGCTAGTTAGATTAACGCTACAGCCGGAACAATTTAGCTATAGATTATTTTAATTCGCTAGTCAATTAGCACAGTAAATCCTAGTGAAATTAAATGACGGACTTAACAGTTAAATCACTCTACACAGAAAAATCTTAGTGAAATAAAATGACGGACTTAACAATTAAATCACTCAAACTTCTATTATAATATTTACCGCAAACACAGAAATTGAACTACTCCAAATCGAAAATACTAAGAAATCCACTATAACAATGGTCTAGAAATCGAAGCTAGTAGGTTCTTGAGAAATCTGTGAGTACTGAAAAATGGATTTTAAAGGCAGAGATATATATATATTAAAATTGTAGAAAAGTCACTGACCAGTGTTACACATAACACCTTTGGGGATTTATGTGTTCAAATTCTGAATGAAAGGAAAATTTGCCACCTTTACGCCGCCTGCTGGACTCTGGCAACGAGCGGACGGTCTTAGATCTTCGTCGTTCTGTAGCTTAATTACGTTTCACGAACGAATGGATAAGGGGGAGTAATTGTATTTTATCTCCCCTTCTTTCAGATTCTCTCCCCCTTCTAATCAGATTTATTCCCCCTGATCAATGTCTACCGAAAATACGTTTCAACTTATCGCCCCCTTGGTTTTTCTTCATTAGCTCATCTCCCCCTTCTCTCTCGCTACGTGCATCATAGTAAACATTCCTAGTGTAGAGAAAAGAAAGAATTAGGCGTGGCTAAATTAAGAAAGAGGCCGATATCTAAGTGTAGGAGAGTTCTGCGTTAAAAAAAACGTGCATAACTAATAAGGAAGCAAGGTGAAGCCAGGTGGAAGAAAAATGTAGATAATAAAATCTATTTTTCATAATTCTCTATCACAGTTGGTGTTGTATGAAAATTGAGAATTTTACGTGCCGAATAAGTTTTCGTGTAATACTGGTGTCTTTTAAATTGTTGCGTTTGTTTTTTAATATATTTATTAATTTTCGTAACACTAGCGGGGATTTGGTGCCAATTAAATTGTCTACATTAAGTTCTATTCTGCAGTTTTTGCAGTAACTTGTTCTGTTGGGTGTGTGTTAAATATCTTTTTAATCTGTCATTCATTGTTTGGTTCGTGAGTTTGTTAATTTACTCTGCCTGTTGTAGTAGTGTGTAGTCTTTTCCGTCATTCATTGTTTGGTTCGTGAGTTTGTTAAATTACTTTGTCTGTTGTAGTAGTGTGTAGTCTCTTCCGTCATTCGTTGTTTGGTTCGTGAGTTTGTTAAATTACTTTGCCTGTTGCAGTAGTGTGTAGTCTCTTCCGTCATTCATTGTTTGATTCGTGAGTTTGTTAAATTATTTTGTCTGTTGCAGTAGTGTGTAGTCTCTTCTCTCATTCATTGTTTGGTTCGTGAGTTTGTTAAATTACTGTGCCTGTTGTAGTAGTGTGTAGTTTTTTCCGTCATTCATTGTTTGATTCGTGAGTTTGTTAATTACTTTGTCTGTTGTAGTAGTGTATAGTCTCTTCTGTCATTCATTGTTTGGTTCTTGAGTTTGTTAAATTACTCTGCCTGTTGCAGTAGTGTGTAGTCTCTTCCGTCATTCATGGATTATAGTCTTGTCGAGTTCATATCTTTTGATGGGGTTATTTTCATTCCTGCAGTACTGATTCTCTCATCCTGATGTTGTCATCTGGCTGTTCTATATCTTCTTTGAACCTTAGCCGCCGAACACTCACAGCAGTTAGTCCCCATCACGCCTGCAGGCGTTGTCTTCGTCGGCAAATTGTAACGCTTTCACGTTGATAGTAAAAGCCTACTGTGTCGCTGCACGCTTTCTTCAATGAAACGTGTACTGTATTTCTTGGAAAAAACCTTGAGATACGCAAGCTGATCAATGACCTAAATTTAATATTTCATTCATTCCATTTTATACACGGCGTAACTAAAAGACAGATGGACTAAAGGATAGAGAGAAGGGAGAGGCAGAAAGCAAGGACACATGCAACACTAAACACGCGTCGCGCGATACACAATTGCTGCCATCACGCGTGTAAGGCCACATGCACTAACTTTATTTCAAATCGACAGTGATAAAATTCACTACCCATACCAGAGTTAGGTTTTAAAATCCTGAAAAACGCTTATTGGGAATTATGACATTACACCGGTTTACGTTTGAAAACATGACAGTACCCAGACACCCTCAAGTTTGGAAGTGAGAAGGTAGTAACAGCACGACTATCCTAGAAGAAAATGCATATTGGCTCCATTAAATTCGTATATTTGGGTTCCTTAGGGTTTGCTGACAAAGAATATGTAAAACGTTACGCAAATAGTCTAGGAATTACCAAGTTATGGCCAAAATAAAATAGTGGGGGTGCCTGACAGCATGAAATCATTTCTGCTCATAAAATTTTTTTATAACGTGTTTGAAAAAACATTACGTTACGGAAATAGCCTACCATGTTAACTCCTATTTGATTGGAGCGCAACAAATGAAAGACTAAACACGATTGGTCGGACTATAAATACTATCTTGTGTTGTCAGGGGAAACGTGAGAAAGGGGTACTTTTTTGAAAAGGTGTGTAGACATGGTTTGATTGGGTAGAGCTGCGAATATACTCAATTCAGAGCGTCTGTTCATTGCCACATCTTGTAATAAACCTACTAAGAAGCAGTGCGTTGAGCACCAGTGTATATTTTTTATAAAATAAAGCCTGGGACATCGGCAGATCGGAGTTGTGCTATATTCATTGCCAGTCAACGAAACTGTTTATTATTATTTCCATGAATTGTGGTAAGCTTGAAATATTCAATATTTTTAAATGAAAATTGAATGTAAATTGATAAATTATGTCTGTATATATGTGTGGTTCAGTAGCGAACATGATGTAAAGCCTATAGTGCTCCAGGCTGAACAGAAGGTGTCGGAGGAAAGTAAAACTGCATGGAATGGCCAAACAGTACAATGACACCTAGACTATTAACTAGAAAGAAATAATGCTGGAATTGCAGAGGCGTAGTAACCATTAGGGAGGGAAATACTGGTATAAAGTATTTCAGATGAAGCTGACAGTTGGCCTAACGCTCTGAACTCAATGTTTGTGATGTATTGTGCTCAGTGTAGGAATAGAGTATAAATTAGTTCTGACGTAGAAGGTACAACCTTCTTGTTTCAGGGACCGTGGTCTTAAAGTTATTGAGCAGCACCTGGTCAGAGCTTTGCTGAAGCCAGAGGTGGACAGCATACTCCTTGGTCCATATAGCAACCAGTGGGGCGGCTCCAGAACTCATTAAAGTAATCGAGCAGAGGAGTCTTTTACTGCAGTCATCACGCAAGATAAGAGAGTGTGGCCATGGAGCTCAACATTATGTACCCCATCTTAAAATGATATTGTAAAATAAAATTAAGAGGGGAATTTAATTGTTTTAATACCAGGAACTGAGAACATCTCCAATAATAGTTCCAATAGAAACAAACTATTGAAGTCATGATGACAAATACCAACAGAGCTTGAACAAAACAAAACCAGTATTATCTCATATTACCACTACACAACTGACACACATAGGATACCATTAATAATATATGTCACTACAAGAATCATATTAATAAATTCTGTACATATAACTTGTAATTAAAATTGATTGTGATTCCTGGTTCCCTTTGTATTTGAATCAGGACACATATACATTCATGACAGCACTGAATACATATTGTTATTTGAAAAGTTATCAGTGACTCCTTTAAGATATCCTCTTAGAGTGTTTTATGTATGTGAGTGTCGCAGTGTTGTCAAGTGTGGTGGAATAAATCAAATTGTTTATCTGTCTGTTGTTGTTATGACTTACACTTCATCATACACATACCCTAGACATATAACGTAGTCATCACACTATTCCAGAATAATTCTGACTGAGGTATACATATGTGGCAGTAAGTAAGGTTATCTATAATACACTACTCTTATTAGATATAGATACCTTCACAGCTGATCTCAGTCAGTACACTAAGTCCCCTATAAATATTTATAACATCCCACTTTACCACTTATATTGGGGTCTCGCCCTCGGGATTTTGAATCTTTCCCTATTACAAATATTGGGGGTAATTCACTTCAGGGAATAATAAGAATTAAAAGGTATCCTTGGGTGAAAATAAATAAGGTTGAGCTCACAGTGCCTGTGTTGTCTTGAGTTAATTAGTCATAGATAAAATTGTTTAGACATTTATCTGTTAGACAATGGCCGACCTGGCAAAATTTCGATCTGCTGCTGTACAGACTGCGAAAGAGTTAGGAATGGACGGGCAAATTATGATTTCTTATGTCACTGCTGAATGTGACAAATATATTGAACGGGAAGAAAGAAGATTAGAAAAAGAGGCCGAAAGAAAATTAGAGGCTGAGACTAAGAGGTTGCAGATTGAGGCTGAGGCTAAGAGGTTGCAGATTGAGGCTGAGGCTAAGAAATTGGAAGCAGAAGAAAGAAGATTGACTGCAGAAAGAGAAGACAAGAGATTAGCTGCAGAGAGGGAAGCAGAAAAGGAGGAGAAGAGATTACAAAGGGAACATGAGTTACGACTAAGGGAGTTTGAGTTTCAAGGCCATGCTCCTGAAAATGGTGCCAGTCCCTTTGCCTCTGATGCTACTGCTAGCCAGGGAGCCTCAACCTCAGCTATGAATTTTCATTTAGATCATTTTGTTGAGAAAGACGATGATATAGAGAGCTATCTAAATAGGTATGAACTATTAGCTACCACGTATGGGTTAGAGAGAGAAAGGTGGAGCTTAAAGTTATCTCAAGGACTTCGTGGGGCAGCTTATGAAGTTTTTGCAAAAATGAGCAGAAGTGATCAGGAAAATTATGACATGCTAAAGCAGGCTCTTTTGTTAAGATATGAAAAGAATGCAGAATTTTATAGGAAAAAATTTAGGAATGCTAAACTACTGTCAGGTGAAACCTATCACCAGTTCTCTGCACGAATAGAGACATACTTGGAGAAATGGACTTCTCTGGGGAAAACCCAAGATCTTAAGGAAATGGTCCTTATAGAGCAATTAAGAGAGTCCATGGCTCCAGACCTGAGAAAGTTTCTCATGGAACAAGGTGCAGAGAGGCTGGGTGAGTTGCTAAATGTTGCTGAAAGGTATCAAGCAGCTCAAGCAGAGGTAACAGGTAATAAAAAGAAACAGGTGGATAACTTTAGGGCACCACAGAACTTTAATAAATTTGATCCTAGGGATCAAAACAAAGGTAAGCACCAGTTTGATAGGCCACGGTATGAAAATAAAAATAAAACCCCACAATTCGATGAAAGGAAATATGATGAAAGAAAATCTTTCAACCAAGGAAAAAGGTGGTGTAAAAATTGTAAGATGGACAATCATGACACTGACCGTTGCAGAAGGAAACCTGTGTATATGGCCACCCTTCAGGTCAGGTCGACCTCAAGAAAGGAGGAGGATATTATGTTAGATACCACTCCAGAAGAGATGAGGAAGGCACAGGCGGGGGATAAAACACTCAAGCCTTGTTTCAGGAAATTGTCAACTTGTCATACAACTCCAGGCAAGGGAGATTTTTACATGAAAAACAAGTTGATGTATAGGAAGACTGGAGCTAGATCCAAAGGTCAGGGACAGCTGGTACTTCCTAAAAGATATAGGGCAGACTTAATAAGGAGCCTACATGTGAAACCAGATGGGGACCATGAGAAGATAGGTACCATCATTCAAAAGGTGGCTCACAATTATTATTGGCCCAAAGCAAGATGAAACATTGAGAATTTTGTAGAAAGGTGTAGCATAGCACATGAGGGAACACCCACAAGTGGGAACATTGATCAGGACCTGGACACGCCACGGGGCAAAATTAGGCCTGATAATAAAAAGAAAAATAGATTTGATAAAGTGGACCAAATGGAATGGGAAGCTCCTTTTCACGGACAAGCTTCACTTAACTGTTTTACAATGGCCACTATGCGGAGAGTGCAAAAAGATGTCTTACCCCAGGATAAGCCGAAAATCCCTCAATCGGACTTAAACAAACTGGAGGAAGAGGATGTAGAGAGGAAATCTCTCATCAAGAATTTTAAGTGGGGAGAAAGCCCCAAAAGAAAAATTGGTAGCGGTCGTTTTATGCATGATAATTCTGGGAAGAAAAATCATCACTATAGAGCTTCGAGTGGAAGAGACCATACCGGTGCATGGACAAATAGGTCCACAACATTAAAGGTCCATATGTAGCTTTGTTAAGAACGTGGACTGATGAAAAGGCAGAGGAAAACATTACATCTTCATACCAATATGTGAATGAGCTGACCACTCGTTTAAAAACTGGCTGGAAACTTGCCAATGAAAATTTGAAACAAGCCAGGAAGAAACATGCTGCCTATTATAACAGGAAGGCGAAAGACAGAGATTTGGCTGTGGGAGAGAAGGTACTGCTTCTTCTCCCCGGGAGTCAGAATAAGTTACAGATTGGATGGCAAGGTCCATATACAGTTTTAGAGAAGGTGTCTAGAACAAATTATAAGATAGATAAGAAGGGGAAAGAAAAAATCTATCATGTGAATCTCCTGAAGAAATATTTGGAAAGAGAACATCAGGAAGAGACACACTTGTTGACCTTGTCCATCGCCATGGAGATGAAAAAGGAACCACTTTCATCATTTGAATATCCATTACACCCCTGTGAGACAGCAGCACAGGTGAAAATCAGTACACATTTAACAAAAACTCAGAAAGAGAGAGTGCAACAGGTTTTAAATAATCATGCAGAGGAGTTAACAGACCGACCAGGGCATACAAACCTATTGGAATATGATATGAAACTGATAGACCCCACACCTGTCTGTATGAAACCATATTCGATTCCGTTTGCTAAGGAGAAAGATTTGAAGGAAGAGATAGACTATCTGTTGAAAGAAGGAATTATTTCACACAGTGAATCCTCATATAGTTCCGGTGTTGTACTCTTAAGGAAGCCCTCTGGAGAACATAGACTCTGTATAGATTACAGGAGACTGAATGCTATTACAGAAGGACAGGTGGATCCATTGCCGGATACAAATCAGCTGTTTGCCAGACTAAATAAAGCTAAATATTTCTCAAAAGTGGATCTGAGTAACGGATACTATCAGATTCCAGTAAAGCCTGAGGTTAGACCATACCTAGCTTTTAGTACCTCAGAAGGACACTATGAGTTTAATAGATTGCCATTTGGATTGAAGAATGCGCCTAGTGTCTTCTCTAGAATGATGAGAAAATTATTGGACCCTCTGAATAATCCATGTATAACAAATTTCATGGATGATATCCTTATAGCAACAGAAACATTTGAGGAACACATTGACTCTCTGAAGATGCTGTTTGATCGACTTAGGGAAGAAAATTTAACAGCCCGACCAACCAAATGTTGCGTTGGATGTAAAGAATTGGAATTTTTGGGACACACAGTTTATCAGGGAAACATGACCCCTGACCCAAAGAATTTAGAGAAACTAAAGAAAGCCCCGAGACCACAAACCAAGAAGGACGTGAGATCCTTTGTCTCATTATGTGATTTCTACCAGAAGTATATCAAAAACTTTAATTCCATATGTGCACCGTTAACTGATTTGACACGTAAAGGACATCCAGATCGCATTACATGGACACCACATTGTGAAATGGCTTACCAAGAATTGAAGGAAAAGCTCACAAGTAAACCTATTTTGAAATTACCTGACTTAAGTCAAGAATTCATAGTAAGGACGGATGCCAGTAATATTGGGTTGGGTGCAACTCTACTACAGAAATCAGATGCATTGGATGGGGAATTAAGCCCAGTGGCATATGCTAGCAGAAAATTGAATAAAGCTGAAATCAACTACTCAACTAGCGAAAAAGAATGTCTTGCAGTAATATGGGCAATAAAGAAATTCAATATTTATCTGTATGGGAAGGCATTTAAGTTGCAAACGGATCACAAACCTGTATCGTTTCTAGCCCAGGCTAGGCATGAGAACTCTAGGTTACTCCGATGGTCCTTACTTTTGGCTCCCTATAATTTTAGCATTGAGTATATATCTGGAAAAACAAATTTGGGAGCGGATTTTTCAAGCCGCCATCCGTGTGATGAGAATCACCGTAAACCCCAGAAATAATAATAAATTTCTCTATGTGTATATAGAATAAAGGACTGACATATAATGTCTGTTTTAAGAGGGGAGATGTCGTGAATTATTTTAATCCCCATATATAAATTAAAACGTAAATGCAAAGCCTAACAAATAAATTTAATAAAAGGAAAGAAGAATGGTAAAGAACAGTGCTGTCACAATGACTGTACTCGAAATCCCCCTTGTTTTCTACTTCGTCGGCAAATTGTAACGCTTTCACGTTGATAGTAAAAGCCTACTGTGTCGCTGCACGCTTTCTTCAATGAAACGTGTACTGTATTTCTTGGAAAAAACCTTGAGATACGCAAGCTGATCAATGACCTAAATTTAATATTTCATTCATTCCATTTTATACACGGCGTAACTAAAAGACAGATGGACTAAAGGATAGAGAGAAGGGAGAGGCAGAAAGCAAGGACACATGCAACACTAAACACGCGTCGCGCGATACACAATTGCTGCCATCACGCGTGTAAGGCCACATGCACTAACTTTATTTCAAATCGACAGTGATAAAATTCACTACCCATACCAGAGTTAGGTTTTAAAATCCTGAAAAAACGCTTATTGGGAATTATGACATTATACCGGTTTACGTTTGAAAACATGACAGTACCCAGACACCCTCAAGTTTGGAAGTGAGAAGGTAGTAACAGCACGACTATCCTAGAAGAAAATGCATATTGCCTCCATTAAATTCGTATATTTGGGTTCCTTAGGGTTTGCTGACAAAGAATATGTAAAACGTTACGCAAATAGTCTAGGAATTACCAAGTTATGGCCAAAATAAAATAGTGGGGGTGACTGACAGCATGAAATCATTTCTGCTCATAAAATTTTTTTATAACGTGTTTGAAAAAACATTACGTTACGGAAATAGCCTACCATGTTAACTCCTATTTGATTGGAGCGCAACAAATGAAAGACTAAACACGATTGGTCGGACTATAAATACTATCTTGTGTTGTCAGGGGAAACGTGAGAAAGGGGTACTTTTTTGAAAAGGTGTGTAGACATGGTTTGATTGGGTAGAGCTGCGAATATACTCAATTCAGAGCGTCTGTTCATTGCCACATCTTGTAATAAACCTACTAAGAAGCAGTGCGTTGAGCACCAGTGTATATTTTTTATAAAATAAAGCCTGGGACATCCGCAGATCGGAGTTGTGCTATATTCATTGCCAGTCAACGAAACTGTTTATTATTATTTCCATGAATTGTGGTAAGCTTGAAATATTCAATATTTTTAAATGAAAACTGAATGTAAATTGATAAATTATGTCTGTATATATGTGTGGTTCAGTAGCGAACATGATGTAAAGCCTATAGTGCTCCAGGCTGAACAGAAGGTGTCGGAGGAAAGTAAAACTGCATGGAATGGCCAAACAGTACAATGACACCTAGACTATTAACTAGAAAGAAATAATGCTGGAATTGCAGAGGCGTAGTAACCATTAGGGAGGGAAATACTGGTATAAAGTATTTCAGATGAAGCTGACAGTTGGCCTAACGCTCTGAACTCAATGTTTGTGATGTATTGTGCTCAGTGTAGGAATAGAGTATAAATTAGTTCTGACGTAGAAGGTACAACCTTCTTGTTTCAGGGACCGTGGTCTTAAAGTTATTGAGCAGCACCTGGTCAGAGCTTTGCTGAAGCCAGAGGTGGACAGCATACTCCTTGGTCCATATAGCAACCAGTGGGGCGGCTCCAGAACTCATTAAAGTAATCGAGCAGAGGAGTCTTTTACTGCAGTCATCACGCAAGATAAGAGAGTGTGGCCATGGAGCTCAACATTATGTACCCCATCTTAAAATGATATTGTAAAATAAAATTAAGAGGGGAATTTAATTGTTTTAATACCAGGAACTGAGAACATCTCCAATAATAGTTCCAATAGAAACAAACTATTGAAGTCATGATGACAAATACCAACAGAGCTTGAACAAAACAAAACCAGTATTACCTCATATTACCACTACACAACTGACACACATAGGATACCATTAATAATATATGTCACTACAAGAATCATATTAATAAATTCTGTACATATAACTTGTAATTAAAATTGATTGTGATTCCTGGTTCCCTTTGTATTTGAATCAGGACACATATACATTCATGACAGCACTGAATACATATTGTTATTTGAAAAGTTATCAGTGACTCCTTTAAGATATCCTCTTAGAGTGTTTTATGTATGTGAATCAAGTGTGGTGGAATAAATCAAATTGTTTATCTGTCTGTTGTTGTTATGACTTACACTTCATCATACACATACCCTAGACATATAACGTAGTCATCACACTATTCCAGAATAATTCTGACTGAGGTATACATATGTGGCAGTAAGTAAGGTTATCTATAATACACTACTCTTATTAGATATAGATACCTTCACAGCTGATCTCAGTCAGTACACTAAGTCCCCTATAAATATTTATAACATCCCACTTTACCACAGGCGTCTTGTTTCTATATCTTCAACCTACAACAGATGTCGTAGTCGGACAGGGCCCATGTTGGGAGGACAAATAAACAGTAGAACGCATACTCCAAAACTGTCGGCTGCACTAGAGAAGCACATACTTCTCCAACCCAGTTGAGAGAAACTGTACAGTGACGAGAGAAGCACAGACTTCTCCAACCCAGTTGAGAGAAACTGTACAGTGACGAGAGAAGCACAGACTTCTCCAACCCAGTTGAGAGAAACTGTACAGTGACGAGAGAAGCACAGACTTCTCCAACCCAGTTGAGAGAAACTGTACAGTGACGAGAGAAGCACAGACTTCTCCAACCCAGTTGAGAGAAACTGTACAGGGACGAGAGAAGCACAGACTTCTCCAACCCAGTTGAGAGAAACTGTACAGTGACGAGAGAAGCACAGACTTCCCCAACCCAGTTGAGAGAAACTGTAAAGTGACGAGAGAAGCACAGACTTCTCCGACCCAGTTGAGAGAAACTGTACAGTGACTAGAGAAGCACAGACTTCTCCAACCCAGTTGAGAGAAACTGTACAGTGACGAGGGAAGCACAGACTTCTCCAACCCAGTTGAGAGAAACTGTACAGTGACGAGAGAAGCACAGGCTTCTCCAACCCAGTTGAGAAAAACTGTACAGTGACGAGAGAAGCACAGACTTCTCCAACCCAGTTGAGAGAAACTGTACAGTGACGAGAGAAGCACAGACTTCTCCAACCCAGTTGAGAGAAACTGTACAGTGACGAGAGAAGCACAGACTTCTCCAACCCAGTTGAGAGAAACTGTACAGTGACGAGAGAAGCACAGACTTCTCCAACCCAGTTGAGAGAAACTGTGCAGGGACGAGAGAAGCACAGACTTCTCCAACCCAGTTGAGAGAAACTGTACAGTGACGAGAGAAGCACAGACTTCTCCAACCCAGTTGAGAGAAACTGTACAGTGACGATCCGACCCAGTTGAGAGAAACTGTACAGTGACGAGAGAAGCACAGACTTCTCCAACCCAGTTGAGAGAAACTGTACAGTGACGAGAGAAGCACAGACTTCTCCAACCCAGTTGAGACTGTACAGTGACGAGAGAAGCATTAGACGGACTGCCAACTTTACAATTTTTTTATTTGATGGCAAACGAAGCAGAAGATAACGTAGTGCGGAGTCAGTACGTTAACTATTACAATTATCACAATATTAATCTAATGTTGCCGTACATTTGAACCTGCACACAGAAAGTTACCATTCGCCTCTGTACTCTTGATCTTGAGTGATCAAACAGTATTTAGTACCTGGGATTTCGAGGAATCACGTTTATTAATTGCGGCGTCCATAGTGACTTATCCAGCTCCGCTCCGAGCTGTAAGTCAAACTTTTTCTAATTTAAAAAAAAAAAAAAAAAGATATGCACTGTAACTTTGAACAAGAAACGCCATATCAAGACTTTTCAAACAAGTTATATCTCACTTAAACTAGAATTTTCAATCATTTGTTTATTCATAATTCATTCTGTAAAAAAAAAACAACGACAAAAAAGCAACTTAAATTAATGCTGTAATCAAATCGTTTTTTTTAAAGCCTGCGGTAAATCATTTAGCATAAATATTAAAGCCGAAAACAGTCGCTTTACACTAGCAGTAATTCGTTGGGGTGTAAAATTGACTTTGCCAACTTTCACGATTTACTTCTTCAGCAAGGCAACGGCGCCGTTTGGACGATTCTCGGTTCGATTCCCGGTAAGCCTATCACATATTTCTTTTCTGTTGTCTGTTGTCCTCATTTATGTCCAAAGAGTACCTGTTCATTACCTATATTATTTTTATTTATTACTCGCAGGACTGGTTTCCTTCACTAGCTTGAGTTGTCGGCATGCTTCGTCGCGACTCTACACCGAAATGTGGTTTGGGCAGCTGGGAATGGCCGCTAAAACAGACTAATCTATAGCCTTCCAAGAGATTCCATGGCGAACAATCTTCCGAAGCTTTCTTTACAATAATCTTTCACTTACAGTTATGAATCTCAGATACCCTCTGGCGTCTTTCACCTTTACACTACTATTCCTTGTCGAAGTCACCTTCTGAATAATTGGTGCTTGTATTGTCTTTACTTCCCCATGACGGATAAAAACCGGTATACAATTTTGTTCTTTCATTGACAGTTTTGAATTTGTTTTTTGTTTTGTTTGCTTTTTAAATTTAAATTAAGACTGAACGCTTAACGTTATCGTTCATTTTGGATTGGAAACATTAAAACTGGAGCTGTTGAGCTGATGAGCTGTTGAGCTGCACTCCGGCTCTACTCAAGCTCGACCGCCGCACGCTCCGGAGCTCAGCTGCAAAGCCCTGTTTAGTACGATCTGTTTACAGAAGGATCGGAGAAGCCATTAAGACTGTTACAACAGATGTGAAGCGATATATTCTCACAAACCAGTGTTTCTTAATATTTTAGACGTCACGCACCCATTTACAGTAATCTTAATAAGATTTGCACCTCTTTACACAATCTAAAGAAGCCTCGCACCCCTTTACAGCATCTTAAGAAGCCTCGTGTAGTAAAATCTGCGAGAATAATCGCTCATTTCAGTAAGATTTTAGTCATAAAATGATAATAAATAAATCCGCCCTATTGTGTCTGACGGTGATGCTCTCACACGCCAACAACGCTGCCTTTGTGCAGTGCTAAAGCCTATAGAACGATTCCACGGTAAAAATCTAACACGCGTTTTGGTTTCAGTTTCGAAAACGTACTACCAACATTTATCATTTTGCCAGATCTGCTGCATACATTTTGCAGCCTAGACTCATAATTAACGATTTTTCGGAAGTGTGCCGCAAAATAACTATCTGAATTAACGTATTCTGTCAACTTTAACGCAAAAATCAGTAGCAATCCTTACATTTTTTGGTAGTGTTACACGATACAATACAAATTATTAACGCCTATTCTTAACCCGCCACGCCACCACCCCGCTTCGCTTGATAGTCCGCCATGCATATATACACGCTGGAACAAAGCCAACAGAGGCAAAACACGCAGACAATTTTATTGCCTCCTCGCGGTAATGTTTCTGACGTCACAAAAACAAGTTAGTTATTTGAAAAATACATGCTAGCGAGAGGGGAAGATGGCCGTCTTGTGTAAAATATTTATTTGACGATGACCGGTGACAAAATTGAAAATCTAAAACCATAATGAAACTGAACATAAAAATCATATGGTAGTGTGGTGGGTTTGATGTTAATACAGTTTGTTGTTAAGAAATCTTAGTGTACTGAATGAGGTCAGCTGTGAAGGTCCCTGAATATAATAAATATTAGAGTAAATTTCCAGGGCACCTTTCTACTACCACCACTATGATCTCATGCAGACTTATTCTAGATAGACTGAAAGATGACTACGTTTGGTGTCTAGGGTTATGAAATGTTAGTGTAAGGTTGCATTAACCAACTAAACATATAAACAATTACACAATTATTTTATTATCTAATACAACACAACAGTACCACGACAATCACATACGAACTACACTTTAAAAGACTATCTTTAGTAAGTCAGTGGTTGAAAGTTTGGTAAAGTTAATGTTTTTTCAATTTATTGTCCTGAATCTAATTTATTTGGAATCAGGACTGTTAATCAAAAGTGAAATCATAGAAATTAATTACATCAATCAATTTATACAATGGACTTTCTGTCCATAATACACATATTATTATTATATAAGGGTGTAGTGTATTTTCTAACTGAGGTGACTTCTAGTATACACTGGTAGATTGTTTATTATCATCATCTCTGCATGTTGTTTGTAAGTTTTTGTGGACACTGATGGAATGTTTATATCACTATTCCCAGTCTCTTATGTTAATATAATGTTAGTTGAGCGATCAGGTGCCGAAACATGCACCTATCTTTGTAATATGATGTAGGACTCTTCCTGCACTTCGCTGAACGACAACCTTCAGCTCCCACTTCTTCAAGAATGATGGTGGTTTACAGTTGTTTCCGAAAAAGGCAAGACTGTGGCATGAATATATCGGCCCACTGTAGTCTGGCACCAGTTATTGACAGCAACCACAACCCTCTGAAATCAGAAGGATATGCCTCCTTCGTAATCAACAGCCTACAATAATATTCAACAACCAGTACAGGCACATTACAAACAAACATGCAAGATCAGCTCTTTACGACAATCCCTTTCACCAGTTTCTTTTGATGTGACCAGGTATACCAGTATTCCTCTCCCCTAGTAGTTACAACGCCTCTGCAATTCCAGCAATAATCTGTTGTCCATACAATAGGATAGGTATTATGCTCCTGATGATAATCCTATATAATTTAGTTGGTCTACACCTCTCTGATAGTCTTTCATATGCTGGATCAATCTCTAGACTCTGTTTTGAGTCTGCCATAGACTCACTTACTTACAGTCGTATGTTAGTATTTCACTTTCAAATTTTATTTTAAATAAAATGTTAAGAAAATCAATCTTACCACAGATGCAAGGAAATAACACAAGTAAACGATGACTAGGCAATAGAATATGGCACATTTTCGATCTGCCCTATGTCCAGGCTTTTCCTATGTTAGAAAATTTCTCCGCCTGCTCTCATCGATCTTGCTTTACACAAAATTGACTTGAAATGGCAGTGAACAGTCCCCGTTTCGTACCAGTATCTACTGCTTTGTCCAATGGGACCATGTTTACATTTATTTTTGAATCTATCGTTTCAAATAACATCTCCCAATATGTTTCCAAGGCAAATATATTTTTAGTTTTAGGTCAACCAATCATACTTCGCCTTCCTTCAAAATCCACCCAATCAAATATCCTGTACCTTTTAACCTCATTTACCCAAAGTCGTTTTTTCAAAAACATGCCATAAAAAATTATAAGCAGGCATGATCTTTACTTGACAGTCTGGTCGGATCCACTATATTATTATGGCTATAATTAGTTAATTAATGGACTATTTGCGTAACTATTACCATATTCTTTGTCAACAAGTCCTAAGGTACACGAATATACAATTTATATGGGACTAGTTGGCTTGGTTCAGAAGTACACAGTTTTTTTTTCTAAATTAGTGTTTTTTATTTTTAGTCTACTACACGTTCAATTCTTTTCCATGTGCTGTCTTCTCTATTTACGTGATAATTACGTCCTTTGAAATAAGAGCTAAGGTTGTTTTTGTGACACGAGATGTCTACATGTTCTAACTTTTTCCTCGTATTTTGGGGAAACCCCTAAGGCAAGGCTTGACCCTGTGCTGGTATTGGCTTTTAGTTTAAAATCAATGCGAAACGAATTAGCATTTCATCTATCTTTTCCCCTCCTCGTTCCACAATGCATTTTAGGCACATATTTTCTTAGAACTAGGAAAAGTGATTATGTCAAGGACGAATTTGAAAAATTGGGTACCATTTTATTCGGCTATTCGTTAGCAAATAATAATCTGAAGGCGTAGGCGATACCAACAGTTCTAGCAGAAAATTCTTTTATACTTTCTTATTTTGCCTTTATACCCTATATTGTTATATATTAATTTAGATATTGTATTTTGAAATTCACTACAGGTAGTATAGCTTAGAATTCACTGAGCAAGAATGTGTTTTAAATAATATGATAGTCCCAGTATTAGACAAGTTATTGAGGAAATACTAAATGTCTACGGACGCACGACAAGACGGACTGTTGTTCCTGCTTGTTTTTTTCTTAACGTTAGTGGGGACACCGGCTTAGAAGGGAGGCATTGAGGTAAATTCAAATTAGCTTGGGTAACAAGAGTATAGGAGGAGAGGGGAGCGGTAGGAAAATTGTTACCAAAAACTAACATCGTTTTGCATTGGCATAACTAAAGCGGACTGGCCAATCGACTACCAGACGCAGAGTATGTTTGGAATTATTTTTGTTTTTCAAAAACTGCATTTGAATTCTGGTAGTCGCAAGCTTTCGATTGGCCAGTGCTACTAAATATTAGCAAAAAGCTTTCACTATTCATTGCCAGTTGAACTGTATTTTTTATTCAGATACGCCGAGAACAGCTGTGATAAATTTAAAAATAAATTAAATAACTATATGAGTATTTCACAGTCTGGACGGAGCAGAAGAAACTGAGGCCATTTCTTTGCAAAGTCAGCGTCATTTGTTTATATTTCTTGATTTGTGGTAAGAATGCTTTATGAATTTAATATGTTTAATTCCATTACCAAAGTTAGATACTGTTATTGGGAAAAAGTGAAGGACGTGCCGGAAGCAGACATTGTTGAGTCCTCACGATGAAATGTATCTAACTAATGTATGTTGTCATGATTATGTTTGAATATTATTGTATTAGAGTATATTAGTAAGCCTCCGTGTTCCATGAACACTGTTCAACATGCCTGAATCATTTATATTTAAAAAGAAAAAGATGAGAAAAATATATAAAAGGAAATGTGGTTACCCCACATTATATTATTGAGGAAAACTATGTAAACGTACAGTGGCGTATCTGCCATAGGGACCTGAGGGGTGGTCCCAGCAAGGTGGGAGTCATGGAAAATTAGGGGATGAGTGCACCTGAAATGCACGCGAGGCTGACCCCATACCCACGTATGAAATTAAATAAAAGAATAAGTGATCAGATGTAAAAGGCCAGGGTGTCCTTTTGTTGCAGAGGTTTCGTTTCCTGTTGCCAGCTGGTGACAGGAAACCTGAGGAGTGACGATAATGCCAAGAAGTCTCCTACACTTTACGTATGCTGTCAAGAGATAACAGCAGGAGCTTGGGCGTGTGACGTGATATCGATATTTCTGCAACTACACAATATCTTATCTTTCAACAAGAAACCCCAGGTGATATGTTAAGGACCTGGGTACATCTGACAGTTTCGGTTTAAATAAACCTTGGTTTTTCAAGTCATACTCAGGACTTTTGTGTGGTATGATGACATTACAGCCCCTCATACACAGTGACTCTCCCTCTTAGAAGAATATAGTGTAAACTGTGAACATTCCAACAGGAAAGACATATATTAACATTGTAGTTATTTGGGCAGATTGTCCACACAATTTTAGTTAATCTTTTATGTAAACTATCTTGTCCTCATTTTCAAAGACCTGTCCAAACGATATGAATGGACAGGCAAAATAAATTGTGCAAAAAAAATTAATTTCAAGAAAAACTTAACCACAGTCTTATTCACTTCCTCATAGAAACTTAAAGTGGTTTTGTGTTGTGTACTATCATTTCATTTCTCCCCTAGACACTAGGTACATCATACACCAGGGACTAGAGCCAAAATAGTGACCGTGTGAGATCTAGGGAGGTAGAGTTAGGTTCCCTGCACATAATTCATCATCATCATTTATAGAGTCAGGGGCCTACATGTGCTTGACCTCACACGGTTAATACATACACGGATTTCATTCTTTTAGGATACCATCATAACCTCCCCAGCAAAATCTAACTTTGCTACACCTCGCACCCCTTTACAGCATCTTAAGAAGCCTTGCACCCCTTTACAGCATCTTAAGAAGCCTCGCACGCCATTATCTTCTATCTCACAAAATATGCCAACATTGAGAAAAAGAGATACAAAGATGTTTTGAGTAAGTGTTCCGTTTTTTAATGCACGTTGTCAAAGCTCTATTTTGTACAAATATATCTGGGTTCTGTGTAGTGTATAATGTTGATGATGATTGGCCTTCTAAAATATCTGGCATGTCTCGCACCCCTGGTTAAGAAGCAATGTTTTAAACAGACAGGCGCGTCAAAATTGTGTGTTAATGTAGCCGCGTGCGAAGCATAGGCGATTTTATATATGTTTAAGAAGACTTTAGATAATTTTGTAGATCATATAGAACGACGATTGTTTGTACTAATTAGGTTTTCATTTTAAATAAAAGTGGTCAGTAATGTTACTGCAGTACATGCAGATCATTATGACCTGCTGTGTGTCATAGTGATTAATAGATAGGTCGCACTGTGTGACTGAAAACCCAGCGTGAGAACTGAAAGTTCAAAACAGGAGAATGTAGGCCTATACCCGTGATCGCGTAGAAACATTTCAGAGGCAGACTAACAGAGCTGACGGAAGGCTAAGACTTTATGTTGTTTTTTTTTTAATTAAAAGACCAAAGGTTCAAAGTTGGGATGTAGAAGTAATAATTTGTAGGTCCGCACTGCTCTAGTAGGTTGTGTGACAGATGTCAGTAAATGTACTTTTATGTTTTAGGAAGTACAGTAAATAGTTTATAAAACAGGAGAGAAGATTTTTATTCGATGTTCAGGTTGAAGGTATTGTAAAGTTGGTGTTTTTTTCTGCAGATGCAGATTAAGTGAAATTATTGAGATAGCGAGGGTCTAAAATTTGGTTTCACACTGCAGACTGCAGTAAGGGAGAGTATTCCTTGAGTTGTAGAGTTTGGGGTGCTCTGAACATGCCGATGTTCTGTGGATTGTAGATTATATGAAGAATACTGCGTGTTCTTACGTCATAGAGCATGACGAAATATTATAATTGTAGTTATACACCGAAAATGTAGGATAATTATCCACGAGCGGCTTTCAAACTTTAGATTCAGGAAGAATTGTTGATATGACTACAACTCACAAAATGACTACAATCCACAAAAGCCAGATCCAAACCTCAGAAATGATGTATATGAGGAAGGTGGTTGAAGTAACAAGAAGAGACATGGTCCGAAACCAGACGATACGTCAAGGCCTAAAATCCCACCCCCTGCTGACCCAAGTAGAACAGTCCCAACTAAGATGGTTTGGCCATGTCTGCAGAATGGGAGAAGATCGGCTACCACGACAAGCATGGGAAACAAAGAGCCAGGGATCCAGACCCCCAGGACGACCCAGAGTCCGTTGGGAGGACAACATTAGACAATCTTTGAAGGACCGAGGACTAGAATGGAACCAGGCCAGGAGGAAGACAGCCTATTGGATAGTCTGGCGCTCTCTCTTCCAAACCTCTACACCTCACGGTAGAAGGGGAGCGACTAAGTAAGTAAGAATTGTGATGAGGGAAATGAAGAAGTAGATTGTAGCTGTATTATTAAGTAAATAGTGTAAAAGCCATCATAAGACGGGAATTAAATTCAAAAGCACCAATACCTAACGGCAATTTTACTTAATCAAAAGTATGAAAAACAACCAAAATATTTGTTTTACATCTGATGTTAAAAGTCTGAACATGACAGAAGAGCATCTTGATTTTCTGTTGTTTTAATCTGTAAATCATGGATCTCCGCATCTTCCTGTCTCCAGTTCATGTGCTGTTTTTCAGTTGTGTTGCTGACTTCTGTCCATAAAGTATAATCAAACTGTTCATGCACACCGTCATTTGCGCACTTTTCTTTGTCGAGTGTTAATTTTTTGGGGAGAGTACATTGTTTTGGGAAACAATACAATTAATGTCTAACTTTCAACCACAGTTGCATCCCTTAGCGTTACGCACTGACAGAAAAAGCTGGGATTTTATATATAGGACTAGCGTAAAAGCCCGTCATAAGACGGGAATTAAATTCAATAGCACCAATACCTAACTGCAATTTTAATTATTCAGATACTGTTGGAAAAACACGGTTAGTTGTAAACATTCGATTTTCCATCAAAAGAGCACCTTGATGTTCTGTTGTTTTAATTTGTACTTTTACATTGTTAGGATTTCCCGATCGAGACAGTGCGACGTACAGCTGTCCATGAGAGAAGACTGGCTCGTTCAAAAATATTCCAACATGATCAAATGTTTGCCCGTGAGATTTGTTGATGGTTATCGCAAATGATGGAATGATTGAAAATTGGCGACGCTTCAGGATGAATGGCAAATTCACATCGGAATGTTGATATTATCTCCTTTATGTGATTCTGACAAAACTTCCGCAGTTAGGAAATTTCAATGACATTTTCGAATGATCAATCGCGTTCCATTGCACAATCCTTTTTTTCGGATTCAAATTGCGGAGAAGCATAACGATGGCACCATTTTTTAAAGCCAATACATGAGGAGGCATACCTGATGGTGTTTGCGAATGAAGAAACTCCATCGAAGAGTTCGTAACATCACTGTGATCTTCAGATATTATTTCATCAGAACTGTAATAGATTTGTAGCTCACCCGGAAGTTTTGTTATAATATCTCTGTTGAGATCTAAAGCCTCGTTATTCTTGGTGCACAAAATGATTTTTTGTGATAGTTCTTCCATCGAAAGTGCTGATAAATTTTCTCCAAAGATAATGTCAGTAATGTTTTCATCGCGAATGATCATATCATCTGGAATCTCAATGACATTGTGCCACAAACCTTTGATTTGTGGAAGAGCGCCGGCACCGACATCAAGCAACCACTTATTGAAAGCGTTTCGTTCTTCACTTCGCATGTTTGAGACTAATGAGATCTTTGCGAAGTGTTGCCACAGCTCACTTGATTTGATGCATGCTTCGATTATGTCTGTCTGCTTTCCTCGCGGAACAATTGGAAGTGTTTGGCGAAAATCACCACTAATGACAATTACTTTACCGCCAAACGGATTGTCATTTCGCATAAGCTCGCGTAGCAGCAAATCAATGCATCTCAGTCTATTCTTTGGTAACATTGTTACTTCGTCAATAATAATGAGCTTCGCTTGGCGACTTTCATCAGCTGCCTCAGATGTTTGCTTCATATTAGAGACGGAAGTCTCTAAAATTGGAACTGGTAGCTTGAATCCACTGTGAGCAGTGCGACCGCCTTTCATCAGAGTTGCAGCAATCCCAGTTGTGGCAAATGGAAGAACTATTTCTCCTTTACCTCTAATAAAGCATATCAACGTGTTGTATAGGTATGTTTTCCCAGAACCACCAGGACCATCCAGAAAAAAACAACGATCAAGACTGTTCTTACAATTGATCGCTGCATTATTCTTTCAAAAGTAGCAGCCATCTGTTGAGCATTGAGACTCATGATGCGACACTCAGCTTCTTGTTGCTTTTCAACAGCGTTGAATTTAATCGGATCGTTGTACTGTCCAGTAGGTTGGGGTAAATGGAATGAACTGCAATGGAATCCGTGCTGCTGAAATACATAATTGATGTCGTGTGAAGCCAAGTTGAAAGCTGCTTCATTTTGATGATCCTTCAGAAAATCTAAAGCCAGGTCCAACTTGAATTTTTCCCAAAGCAAGAACGCGTTTGTTGGTGAACTATAAACACAAATTAAAGCAAATGATTGGCGCATCTGATATGGCATTTGAAAAATCACAGCTTCGTCTAAACACTTAACCCATTCTTCAGCAGAGGACAATAAATGTCGATGAAATGCTGCTTCCTTGAAGGTTACATAAGTAACTCCATCAACTGTACGCAGAACATCAAATGAGGAAGCACCCGCAACATGCAAAAGAAGCAAACGCAAGTAAAATCTTTCTTGATCATTCGCGGCAACAGTGTACACTCTTGCTATCACTTTATTGGCTCCACGTTGTCTCCGATTCCAATGTCCACTTTTGAAGACGTAATGAATTGGAATCTCAGTGTAGAGGAATTTTCGAGAATCTGGATTCGCAGAATTTAATACAAACCAAACTGTAAGTTTGGTGATGCTTGATCTTGCTGCTGCTAAAGCTTCTTCCTCACGTCCCTCTTCAAATGTTATTCTCTGTTGTTGTGGAAGATGAACAGGCAATCTTATGACCGCATGAGATTTGTCGTGCATCGGAAATTCCAGTAAGCGCCACATTGCTTTACATGCACTTACATATCAAGCATCAATGTAGTTGGCAATCTCATCGTGTGCAACTCAATGTTCCCCCTCCATTATCACGACATTTTCACAGTCATATCCTTTGTAAATATACTTATAATATATTTAACCGCCCTTCACTGACGAACAAATCTCAACATTTTATATGGCAGTTATATTTTAAGAGCAAGTATTTGTTGTAAGGGTCCACAGAGCGATTATCCAATTCAACTCCTCTCACAACCGCTGTAACTCCTGGACGTCGACTGTATAAGGGATATCCATTTACATTGACTTTGAAAGTCTTTAGGAAATTTTTCTTGCATGCATTGTTCTCCATGCATGGTGCTCCAGTGTTTGCAGTACCTCAGGGACCGTGCATCATGCAGCGAGTGACAATCTTAAAAAGTCTTGGCTCGGCTTCAATGTCTGGAAGCTCAGCAGACACAATGCGATCGATTGCAGAAGCTGTCCTTAATTTATCATCATTTTGTAGAACAATCAAGATGTGAGCGTGTGGCAAGCCACGTTTGTGGAACTCGATGGTGTAGACGTGAGCCATGCTTTTGCCAAGAACATCATGCTTCGTAAAATCTTCCATGTTTAATTTAAATACGCGTGCTACGAAGTCCGGACGGTCTGATGCAATTTAACCTGTCTGAAGATTCTCCTCAATTTCTGGCCACCTAAGATTTGCTGTTACGGTCACAAACAGACCAATGGAATCAAATTTTGCAAAAATTGACATGGCATCGTTGCAGCGCTCTCTCATATTTCTGGGGGAACCTTCAAACGATGAGGGCAAAATGACTGGAACACCAGGTTGGACGCCAAGATTTGCAGCGTTGTTCGCGATATAATCAGCAAAACCTTGATAGAGCTCTGCTCTCAAAGTGTCCTAGCGATAGCGCACGTAGTTGAGATTGTTTGCTTCAACCTGTAGATATGAATCTACAATCCATTGTTGAGTCAACTTCCCGGCGCTGATGATTGGATTGAAACTGTCTCTAATTGCTGTTTGTGCGACTTTGTACTGAAGTATGGTGATGTTTTTTCGTATGTGCTGCTCGTTCTCTTCGTAGCCTTCAGTTTGCATTTTCGGCTGCCATCCGGGCTCTCCGTAAGGATACAAAATAGCATTCGTCATTGGATCCAAATTAGGGCTGAGAATGTTGATGTGAACGAATCGCTGATCTAAATTTCGAGGATTGATCGGATAAATGCGAATGTCCTTTTCAAATGGTGGCTCGCCATCAGCATTAATAAACACCATTGCAATTTCATTCGATATAGGCGTGTTGTAACGCCTTTGATCCGACCGACGATCTCTACGCAGGACCATACTGATGACAGGGAGCTGTCTTCCTTCTCGATCAGCCTTCTGGATCTCCTCACATTCGATATCCTTCAGCATGCGAAGGCTGTCGGCGATTCTATTGTTTGCACGAAGAAATCTATCAATCTCACAAATGACTTCAGGCAAGCAATTGCTATTCTCCGGCAAGGTCATCCGTTCTGCTGTAGCCTGTGTGCTGTCCATGACGTACAATTGAGCAAACTTGCGTGGTTTACGTTGTTGTGGATGAAGATCAGAAGTGCGGTGAGATATGTGTCCGTGAACACGAAAAACGTAAGGACCGCGTCCTGGGAGAGATGCTAATTATCCTCCCATTGAAGCGAATGACACAGAACTGTTATATGAGCGAATGTTTTCACGGAAATTGCTGTAGTGAGGATGAATTGGATTACTCATGAGTTGCTGTAGAAATTCCGGATTTTCTAAAGAGTGTCCGTTGGCATCTTTTGGCTTCTCAAATTTTACTTTCCCTTTGTGACAACAGCTATTGAACCTTCCATCCGATGGGCGTGTTGCAAGTGGATCTTGTTGCAAGGCGTGGTTTGGTTAGCTCTGAACAATGTTCCATGTGATATTAATAAAACAGTTATAAATGTCTGGCCATTGTTTTATCTTCTTGATATTCTTGAGTGATCGTGTATCGTGCCTTCTATGTAAGATTACGCGAATGCAGGGGTGGAAGATTCTGAACAATAATTGAACCTTGGAATACGATTGATGTGACAAGTCGGTTCATAGAGTCCACAAATATTTAATACGGTTTACACGTCAAGACGATTCATGCATGTTGATCACAAAGGTACATATTATAACTTGAAAATATATGGCATAGATATGCAGATATCCTATCAGTCCTTGTCCAATAATCAAATTACTGTATGCAGATTGTCATAGCTGTATGCACGCGCGGTTGGGGTTTTCCAACGGCCGACAGTGAGTCTATGAGTCTGGTAAAATCAAATACTATGGACTGTAATTCATCCTTCCTTAATTTTCACTTTCGTACTGACCTTTAATCATTTCAAATCTTCGTAATAGCAATGGACTGACCCATGTCCGTACTTGCATAAAATATATCTGTATGGCAATACCATGCCCAACATTGGAAGGAGAGTCAGACGCGTCTTAACAGCTTGACGGTCAATGTGAAAAGGGGTATGGTTTCTTAGTTACCGACTGTGTCCTAAACAACGCTATACACGTCATAATCGATCGTGTATGAAGCGTTCAGTAATTGAAACATCTATCGCAATATATTAAATGTCTTAACCTTTACAATTGCACGTCTGGTAACCTTTAGCAGACGGCGTTAATATCATATACCGTAACAATTCCCTGTACACCGGGGAAAAAAAAATCGATAGATTTTTTTTCAATATCTATCCGACTTAACAATTTTTCAAAAAAATTTAACACAATTGTGACATATGGCCGACGATGTTCTGAGTAGAACCGTGTTGCGGTCGTGTCAACTAACTATTTGTCATAGTCATCTAATCATAAATCACATTATATATCAATATTATACATATCATTATATCAACTAAATAAATGTCCAATGTTAATAGTGAATGAGAAAATTAAATTAAAGTAAGGTCTGTCGTATTAGTATGTCATATAGGAATTAATTTGACTAATTAAAATTAAATTAATTAATTAAACTAAGAGTTAAATTATTAAGGTTCTAATGTAATGCGATGTTATGAGAGAAGAAAAGACAAACTAAGTGAGAAGAAATAGAAAGAAATTCGAATATAAGTTTTAACTTAATTGTGTGTGTTAAGTGTTAGTGAATAATAACTATCTAATTTAACTAACTAAATAACGTATAGGTACATTAAAAAAAAAATTATTAATCTAATACTTGTGTGAGATTTATTTTCTCTTTTCATAATTTCTTCTTTTAGTATTTCGTTCTCTTTTTTTTTTTTTTTGTTCTTTCATTTCATTTTTTTTTCTCACATTTCATTTTATTGATAATAATTCAATTAAGAAGTTAAGTTAACTAATTAATTAGTATAGGATATGATGATCCATCCGTAGTCTTGATACTGATGAATTCTTTTAGGCAAGAAAGGTCAAACGTTTACGTTGGAAAGAAATGTCATTTATCCCAGCATCCAAGAATTAAGTATACACAGGAACATCAGTTCGGTTTGTCGTCAGATATAAATCCATGATTGTTCAAAGAGTATTCATATCTCGTGTATGGACGTTAGACGAATTTTGAATGTCTATATATACCTTGATTGTCTTTTAATTCAATTCTGTGATGCATATAGTGTTTATACAGTTTAAATTAAAGGCAAGGTTAGTTCCTTTATAGTTGATACTTCGTTCAATCTAATGTAGTTCTGATTGATGTAGTTTAAGAGTGTCAATATTGATTATTCGTCGTCAATAGGATTACGTGACAATGCATCTGCCACACAATTTTCAGTGCCAGGAATATGTTCAATGGAGAACTCGAATGGCTGTAGGATGATTGAATATCTGGCAAGTTTCTGGCTCTTGTGGTTGGATCGACGCAAGGATGCGACCGCACGTTGGTCCGTCTGTATGGTAAAGGGAGCACCGAGTAAGAATTTTTCCAGCTTCGTTATTGCCCAGATCACAGACAAAAGTTCCTTGTCGACTGTTGAGTACTTGGTTTCCGCCGGCTTCAGCTTTCTTGATATATATAAGGTGGGGTGTAGAATGCCATCATGGTTCTGGAGCAGGCATGCACCAATGCCGTAGTTACTAGCATCTGTTCGTAAGAAAAATCTTTTGGAAGCATCGGGAAGTCTTAAAATTGGTTCATGTGAGAACAAATTTATAATTTTGTTGAAAGTTTCATTGCATGTACCAGTCCATGTCACCTTCACCGGCATATCTTTTTTTAACAATGAAGACAATACAGCCGTGATGGATGACAATTTTGGTATGAATCTACTGTAATATTGAACAAGTCCTAACAAACTCTTGACCTGTTTCTTCGTCTGAGGAACTGCTATGTTTAGAATTTTGGAGACTGTACTAGGTAACGTTCGGATATATCCCGATCCAATGATATGTCCCAAAAAGGTTATCTCATTACACGCGATTTGCACCTTTGTAGGTTTAGCAGTTAGATGATAATTCCTTAGAGTGTCAAAAACATATCTAAGTCCCGAAACATGTTCCTCAAACGACGAACTAAACAAGCATATGTCGTCAATATATGTAATAACGTCTGGTCTACCTGATAAAATTTGTCGCATCAGGCGAATGAAGGTAGCTGGCGCATTAACAAGCCCAAAAGGCATCACGTTCCACTGGTATAGACCTTGTGGCGTGGAAAATGCGGTGTAGTACTTAGCCTTTTCGGTCAGTGGTATCTGCCAATAACCTTTAGTTAAGTCTATCTTACTAAATATAGTTGCGTTAGATAGACGTGGCAGTAAGTCGTCGATAAGTGGATGTGGTTCGCTGTCAACTATAGTCTTAGCATTTAATTTTCTATAATCAACACATAGTCTAATGTTATTGTCCTTCTTCCGGACAATCACTAATGGAGAAGAGAATGGCGAATTACTAGTCTCAATGATTCCCAGAGACAACATCTGTTCAAGTTCCTTAGTAGTTTTAGCAAGGAAATGTAAAGGAACAGAATAGGGATGTACACGAATAGGTGTATCATCATTGAGAGTAATGTCATGACTGATAGCCGATGTGCGACCCGGGACGTCGGTCAACACATCTGGATAAGATTGTAATAGATTAGCAATCTGTAGACGCTGTTGCGGTGTAACCGTTGAAGAGATGGTTACATCCCGCCAAGATTCAGTAGGTTGAACTACTGGTACAGGTAACGGTAACTGTACCTCAGGAAAAGAAGATTCTTCTTCCTGGATGACAGATAAGTTAGTATAATGACAAGTGGATACTGTGTTGTCATCTAGTTCATGAAAAATTGACTGTAAGTGTTCAGGACGTGTATGAAATTGCTTGAGCATGTTAATATGAAATATCTTTTTGTGTCCCTTGATATCTAAGACGTAATCAACGTCAGAAATTTTATCAATGACTTTGTAAGGACCATTCCAAGATATCAATAATTTATTGTTATTGTGAGGAAGTAACACATAAGCCTCGTCGCCTGGGAATAATTGGCGTAATCGTCGAGACTTATTTTGTAGAGATCGAGCCTTAGCTTTTGCAGCCTCAGAAGAAGCTGTTGCCAACTGGCAAGACTCAATAATGTTCTTCCGAAGATTAATTACGTACTCGTAAGATGACTGAGTGTCCTGAGTCATCTCGTCGTCAATTAATAAGTCTTTTATTAGTCCCATAGGACCTCTTGGGGGAGCACCAAAAACTAATTCAAAGGGAGGAAGCCAGTTTGTTCATGCGGTACCTCCCGATAAGCAAATAGAACAGCTGGGAGTGCTCTGTCCCAGTCATGAGGGTGCTTAGCAGTAACCTTATGTAGTAGTTGTTTAAGTGTACGGTTAAGTCTTTCAACCGCACCATTACTCATCGGATGATAAATACTACTTAAATTCCTATCAATGTCCCAAGTTTTCATGACTTCCTTCATGGTGTCAGATATAAACTGTGACCCATGGTCTGATAAAAGTTTTCTAGGAAACCCTATTCTAGAAAAGATGAGATGTAGTGCATCAGCTACATCTGTGGTAGTGGTGGTCTTTAATGGGATAGCTTCTGGCCATCGTGTGCACAAATCAATGCACGTAAGGACGAATCTATGTCCTCTGGCCGATGGTAGCAATGGACCAATAATGTCTATTGCCATTTTGTCAAAAGGTCTCACTGAGATATCGCAAGCCTGAATAGGCGCGGTGTGAAAAGCTCCACGTGCTTTCACTTCTTGGCATGTAGTACAGGAACGTACATACTGCGAAATATCTCTTGACACCCCTGGCCAAAAGAATGAAGACAGTACTCGAGATCGTGTTCGAGTATATCCCATATGTCCAGCACAATGTGAGTCATGTGCATGTTGAAGAATGTACCGTCTAAAAGTATATGGGACCATAACTTGTTGTTTCATTTGTGATTTGTCATTAAAACATCTAATCAATATGTCATTTTTAATAACAAAACAATGTTTGTTATTATTACCTGAGGATAGATTGTCAACTTTATCAACCAACTTAAAAAAATTTTTTTAAAGATTTATCCTCTTTTTGTTTGGTTGCAAATGTTTCCCTGTCAATAGGTGAATTGACTACAAATTCCTCTTGGTTGTCTGCATCCATTTTATTATCATCAACTTTTTCCATGAGTTGAGTCTGCGCTCTAGTCGTCACGGCGTTTCCAGTGCATAGGTTATGTTTCTCCCATTCTATAATCTCATCTGGAGTACAATCTTTACTGCCGTGTATACGACCAACCATCAAATCAGCTATAGGCTTCTTTAGCATACATACTTTTACGTTTCCTGTGAAAAAAGGAGTGTTAACATGAATAATAGCTGTGGGGTAAAACTCTATTGTTCCACCAAAAGTCATGCAACGGACATATTCCCCCGTTGCACAGCTGGGATGTACCAGCGACTGTCGTACACCAATCGTTGTGGATCCCGAATCCCTCAACACTGAGACGACGGATCCATTAACTAATCCTCTGTTAAAAATTAATAGGCCTGTTCCATCGTTGACTGCAAGACCTACCTGTGGTATAATATGTCCGCAGTTAAGCACTGTTTCTTTCGCCTTCTGAAAAATAAGATTGCATTGCTGGCAACTATTTGCCACATTATAATTAATAGCAAAACATGCAGCAGAAGACTGTGTTGTATTATTGTCGAGTGGGACCTGAGCTATAGGGGTAGTATTATTTGTAACTGCCGCCCCTGTATTATGGTTGTAATGAGATGATCCCCGAGAATGAGATCGATTCCGAGTATAATTGTTAGAATTATCTCGTCGTCCTCTATAGTAACTATTATCTCGATGTCTCGAGCCATGATTATTACCATTCCAGTTACTATTATTATTGGGAGTATGTGATCGATTATAATGAGTGTTATGTTGACCATTGTGGTAGTTTGTTTGAGGTGAATAATTTCTATCTCGTGACCTACCTCTGTTGAACTCATTTTTATTGTTGAAATCATTATTATGTCCCTTCTGAAAGTTAACATTGTGATTTCTTTGGAACCTGCTTCTGTCTACACTGTGATGTCTTTGTTTGCTATTATGATTGTAGGCCATATTAGACGCCACAGGTAGAGGTTCTCTTAATGAGGAGTTAGAAATGGTTGCATTCGGATGTGCCGAACAGTAGTTTAAAGAAATTTTTTCTAACTCATCCATAGTACCTGGTTTACGCTCCTGCAAATATGCAAAAAATGGCTGGCTAACTGAAGATAATACCTTATCCCGCAGTAGTAAATCAACTAATTTGTCGTATGATTTGTTGACTTCTGCCAGTTCAACCCATCTATTAAATGTATTGCGTATGTTCGCAATGAATCCTGCAAAATCCCTTGGAGATTCAGGTAAAATTCCCTTAAATTTCAACCTACAGTGTTCCTCGTCCAGGTGAAACCTTCGTAAAAGCAAGGACTTAATAGCACCGTAGTTATTAGCTATTGATGGGTCAGCATTTTGAGAAGCTGTCAGTGGTTCTCCAACCAAGAATTCATTTAATTTGAGTACCCATGACTCTTCAGGCAAATGGTTAGATTTGCAAGTCTGTTCAAAACGTGCCAGGAACGATGAAAGGTCGTCGACGTTCAAGTTGAAAATGGGTAATTTAAAATTGTAAAAGTGTTTAGGTTGGCTGGATGATGATCCATTTTGTGCGTTATTATTCTGGTTTGCATCAGCACTTTGTGCTTGTAATCTTGCTGTCTCCAATTTAATACGCGCCAATTCCATTTCTTGTTGTAAAATAATTTCCTCTCGTTTCAATTTATTCTCTTCTTCCTGTTTGGCGATTGTTCTTTGCTCTTCTCTTTCACGTTGAGCAATCTCTCTCAATCTATTTTCCTTGGCAATTTGCTTCATCTCAAGTTCTGCTTCCTCTTTCTTTAATGCAGCTTTTTTCTCTTCTTCCTTTCTTTCATATTTTTCCAGTTCTGATTCAGCAAACTGACGAAGTTCTTGAGATTTAAAACCATAATCCCGACCAATCTTAACGAAATGGTCTATAGTAAGCATTTTGACTTTTATCTGTAGTAATTATTGATAATTACTGATTAAAATAGTCAATAGTAGCTTCAGAGTAATTATTATACTTACTCAACTTAGAAATATTCAATATAAGTAATCACAATAGTACTGAACTTAATGTCTAAGTTCAACTAATATACAATATATTTGTAACAATATTGTATCTAAATAATACTATATCATAAATAGTTATGATATCTGTTAAATATAATGTACTTATATCACACAATTAATCTCAATATCCAATAATGTTGGGTATAATTCCTAGTAATTATATTGTTCAATGTACTAAGTCACTCTCTTAGTACCAGAAAAGTATATTAAATAATATACAATGGGTCTATTACCTCAAAGGTAGCTATAAGATTATTTATTTTGTCAATATATATATTATATTATTATGCCCTAGGCATCTATGATAAATTGTAGTGCTACTTTCTTGGACTATCACTGCATAATTATGCAATGTCCCATATTAACCTTAAATTTCAGAAAAAATTAATTAAATTAAATTACAAGTGTATGATTGCATATAATTATCATATTATTAATGTAATATTAATATATATTATGAGGACAGACAAGCAATGATGCAACTAAAGGGTACAAACAATGTTAAGACGCAAACAAGACATTTTCACAATTAAAAATGAATTTATGAACTAAATAAAATAAGCGGAAATGTCACAGACCAAATGAAGGGCAAGGTCTGACCGGAGGTCAACTGAATATTCAAGGTACACACACAAAAAAAATGACTGCGAAAAATGATGACGTCACAGGACTCATAACGGACGAAAATTTAATAATCATAAAATAAATGATAGTCAGAGGAGAATGGACGAAATAGTAACGAACATGGTACAGAACTGAATAAAATTATTAACTGAATACGAATAAAATACACCAATTATCTACGGGACAGTACAGCTAACGCAAAATCGTCAAACGATAGCAGATTTGGACAACAAGTCCAATGTCAAACCTCAATGGGGTTTCCAAAGGTGCAATCGTTTAACTGCCCTAAGAAACGACCGAAATTAATTCAGGCATCGTGAGAGCCGCAGAATTTAATTTCAGTTCATCCTCCCTGCCTCCCACGATTAGTAACAAATACATACGATGGAAAACAAATTTAACATATATACATGAAAATACATAGACATGCCTGATCAAAGCAAAATGGACTCAGTATTACGGTTTTGCAATGACGACAATTTAAACAGCTAGACTTATCTTTCCCGTTGCTTCGATCAGTGCTATAGGTCGTCAACAGCTAGGCTAATGCCCCTGACTGCCTGCTCCTGTAGTCCATTTCTTGTGTCTGCTTCAAATGACTTATTTTTCCCTTGGTTAGGCTTAAAAGAACGACTTCAGTTTCTCCGATAGTTTCACCTACACGAATTTCAGTGACGTCGCGTTGTTAGGCATTAGACTGAGTACTGCGTCATCTTCGAATGGGTCATGTGATCGAAAACTGATCGTAAATATTTCCTTCGAAAGTCATTCAAAAAGTTTTTTTGTTTTTGGTTGTTTTCTCGTCCCCAGACACCGGGCACCACTGTTGCAAGTGGATCTTGTTGCAAGGCGTGGTTTGGTTAGCTCTGAACAATGTTCCATGTGATATTAATAAAACAGTTATAAATGTCTGGCCATTGTTTTATCTTCTTGATATTCTTGAGTGATCGTGTATCGTGCCTTCTATGTAAGATTACGCGAATGCAGGGGTGGAAGATTCTGAACAATAATTGAACCTTGGAATACGATTGATGTGACAAGTCGGTTCATAGAGTCCACAAATATTTAATACGGTTTACACGTCAAGACGATTCATGCATGTTGATCACAAAGGTACATATTATAACTTGAAAATATATGGCATAGATATGCAGATATCCTATCAGTCCTTGTCCAATAATCAAATTACTGTATGCAGATTGTCATAGCTGTATGCACGCGCGGTTGGGGTTTTCCAACGGCCGACAGTGAGTCTATGAGTCTGGTAAAATCAAATACTATGGACTGTAATTCATCCTTCCTTAATTTTCACTTTCGTACTGACCTTTAATCATTTCAAATCTTCGTAATAGCAATGGACTGACCCATGTCCGTACTTGCATAAAATATATCTGTATGGCAATACCATGCCCAACATTGGAAGGAGAGTCAGACGCGTCTTAACAGCTTGACGGTCAATGTGAAAAGGGGTATGGTTTCTTAGTTACCGACTGTGTCCTAAACAACGCTATACACGTCATAATCGATCGTGTATGAAGCGTTCAGTAATTGAAACATCTATCGCAATATATTAAATGTCTTAACCTTTACAATTGCACGTCTGGTAACCTTTAGCAGACGGCGTTAATATCATATACCGTAACAGGGCGTTCCTGGACAAAATTATGAGAACTGCAAAATTGGCAAATTGCATTCATTGAACCACAGCTATGAACACAAATATGATATTCGTTTGCCTGTCGAAACTCGTCACGAATACTTTCACTAATGGCTTTTTGCGATTGTCGGTATGCTGCTAAACCTGCTGCTTGTCTGGCTTGAGTATTCTCAAGAGTCTCTACAGTTTGGCGTTGATGGTGTGCCGCCAGATCCGCAGCGCGTCTGGCTTGGGTTTGTTCACCAGTATCTCGAGCTCGGCATTGTCGCTTAGCAATCAGATCAACGTGCAGTCTGGTTCGAGTTTGTTCATGAGTTTCACCTGCTCGTATTTGCGACACTCGAGCAGAAATTTCTTGTTGCACTCGTTGAAGTGTTTCTTGACTTTAGCGACTGCGCCATCTTTACTGACCTTTACGATTCAAGCGCATACGACGCTCTTGGGGTGTTTCGTTGTCCATTCTCTTCACTTACACTCAACTTTTTTGGAGGAAACACATGTGGAAATTTTACAACAAATTTTGTTTTAAAATCCGGTGTTAAAGTCTGAACGTGCAAGCCGTTCACAGTGAGATGTTATTGGCTCATGCACACCAACACTTGCGTACTTTTGTTTGTCGAGTGTTACTATTAAAAAAACCAAAATATTTGTTTTACATCCGAGGTTTAAAAAAGTCCGAACATGCACGCCCGTTCAAATTGCGCTTGCACACCGTGCTTTGCGCACTTTTATTTGTCGAGTGTTACTATTTTCGGGCGTTACTTACATTTACAGACAGAAAAAGCTGGGATATTATATATAGGATGACAAGAATCTAGTAGTTACATTGATTGTTTTAAAGAGCATAAAAATGTTAGTAATATATAAGATAGTGATTTTTAAATAATCGATATTTAAGTTTTAAGATATGACGGACGAAAAAAATTCAGTGACTTGATGACATGACAAACAAACTTATTAATGGGCTCTGACCTCTATGAAAACAACCATGATTACTTCATTGTTTCAATTGTTGATGTTTTCTATTTTGAGATAGGTGATGAATCGTGGTGATCTTCTAATTAAAGATAATAAAAAGACAAAGTAGTTTTAGCTGAAATATTTTGAGAACTTTTTTTGTGACGTTAAGAGCTGAGCGGTTTAAATAAATTTAGTGAATGATTTGTGATAGTAGTAATGGTATATAAATTAATTTAGATAACAGCGGGGTTAGTCAGACAACCTGGGTGATCGAGGTTGCATTCGCCTCAATAGATTAGCGGAAATTACCATCTGATGCTCAATTCTTTTCATTCTCCTGTAAGATGAACATTTGAACAATTTGACATACAAACATGTGATCAATTGACATAAATCTACAGGCGCTTTCACAGTAATCGAGCACCTCGTGATCTTAAAACATGTATTAATTTTATCACAAGTTTGAAGTCTTTCATTCAAGGATGTTTTTTGTTTTGTTTTTGTACCTTAACGTATTCACGGAAAAGAACGCTGGAAGAAGGACTGCCTCAAGGCTCTCCTTTAAGTTGCACCCTTTTCCTCATCTTCATTAATGACCTTGCCAAACATCTGAATGTGTCGAAGGCGCTGTTTGCTGATGACCTTGCCATCTGGACTACTGATAAATATCCCATCCTCGCAAAAGCCAAGATCAACAGAGCTCTCCTTACAATGTCAGTATATTGTGAACTGTGGAAACTTAAAATCAATACGCAGAAAACTGTATACACCACTTTCTCCCGCAGCCACAAAATAGCAAAAAGACCTATCAACATCAAACTGAGTGGGGAAACGCTAACAAAAGAGGAGCACCCAGTCTATCTAGGAGTAAAACTGGAGAGACAATTGAAACTAGATGGACACATCCACAACCTCATGGAAAAAGCATGTAAGCGCCTAAACCTCATCAAACGGCTAGCTAGTACAAATTGGGGAGCGGATAAACAAACCCTTCGTCAACTATATCTCGGCTATGTGAGATCAGCGATAGACTATAACCTCCCACTCCAGACCATTGTGAGTACTAATACCATCTCAGCTCTGAACCATGTGCAGAACCAAGCTCTCAGGTTAATTTGTGGAGGGATGACATCAACACCCACAGCCGTATGTGAGATAGATGCCAATATAGAGCCGCTGGATATCAGGCGTAAAAGAGCACTGACTGAAGCTGTAGAGAGATACAGGTGACAAGAGAAAGACCACCCAAACAAAGTACTTATTGACACTTGGAAACAAACACGAAGACTGAAACAACTATCTCTCCTGGACATAGCCAAAGAGGAAAATGATAAACACCATCTCCCACAAGAGAGAGAATTGGAAAACAAATACTTTGAACCACCCCCTTGAGAAAACTTCCATCAACCAACTGTCAATACACAACTGATAGATAAAACGGCCAACAAGGAAACACTACCAACAGTTTTGAAGACGTGTGCCTTGGAGACTATAAACAGCTACCCAACGTCAGCAGTCCAGGCCTATACAGATGGTTCAGCTTTCAGGACCAACTCTTTTGCAGGATATGGCGTCTGCATATGGTACCTGGATGGATCCTCTTATGAGTTCTGTGACTCCTGTGGTGAGAATTGTTTAAATTATGAAGCGGAGGCTGAGGCTATCAAGACAGCCATTGAATTACTACACCAACAGTTTGACCTTATGGAACGAAAGCCATCAGATATAGTGATTTTCAGTGACTCCATGTTTGTTCTGGAAGCACTTAAACAGACTCCATATGAAAAGACATTTTTCTTATAGGAAGAGCGGTTCACAACTTGATCACAGCCTACTCCATCAGTGTAACCCTACAGTGGATCCCTAGACACAGTGATCTAACTGGAAATGAGACAGCTGATAGACTTGCAAAAGCAGGAGCCTCTAAACAGCAAAAGGACAGACCCTGCAGCATGAGAACAGATTCTCAGAAACAACACAAGGGAAATCTGGCTGAACAGATGGGCAAACGGGCTGACTGGCCGAAATGTCTTTAATGAAATAACTGTGGTGGGTTTTGATGTTAAGAAGAATGGTGTGCATATAATTGTACTTGAGTGAGATTAACTGTGAAGGTCTCTGAGGTAAACAATGGACAGCTGTGTTACAGAGTACCTTTCTTGTTACCACCCTACGATCTCACTCTAAGTTATATTTTTATTGACTAGCGTGACTGAAAGCTACATAAAGTGTCTTGGGTATTGTAAGAGTGTTGTTAAAGAATCTCAATACAAAAACATATACAAACATATACTAATTACTATGATAAACTCAACTAACTCCAGCTGTTAAATTTTATATTTAAAAATTCTTTTGTTAAACTTTATTGGTCCTGAGCCTAAAGTTGTTTTGGTCAGGACTACAGTTCAATAAGAATCAATTTAGATGGATAGATATATTTACAAATATATATATAAAGATATTTACATACAACAGACAATATGTCCATAGTACATTGTTACACATTTTCAAGTTGTTGATAATTACTCTATTTAACTACTGGTACTGAGATGCAGGTTGGGGATTTACATCATCCCAATGTCTTTTGTTTCACTAGAATTGTTTATGTTAGTCTTTTGGAGGAACGTTTTGGTCTATACAGGAGATTTTTCTTTAGTCGTGATAAGTTGTCCCAGGCCAGATATTGCACTTATCTGGATCCTAGAATCACAGCAGTTGTAGTTGGTTTGGCCAAGCACTTTAGTCTCCTCTGGTCTTGAACTTCTTTAATACCAGTAGGTACCAGAGATTCTTAGAAATCATGCTGAATCTCTCTATCATCGAGTACCAGCACCAGACAAGTGCCAGCAGGAACCCCTGTCGATGCAAGTTATGGTTCTGTCTTAATATCAAACTAATTCCTCCTTATTTACATGTAAACATACATTCCATACAAAAGAACATGGTCAGCTCTCTCTGACAACTCTGCTTCTCCACTTTAGTTTGATGGAACAATTTGTACCAGTTTTCTTTTCTCTTCCCTAATGGATGCTACGCCTCTGTCATTCCTGCAGTAATCTTTTCCATGCAATACGATAGGTGTAATGTTCCTGTATGACCATCATATATATAGTCCTGTAGTTTTAAACTTCTTAGATAGTCCCTTATATGATGGATCAACATCTAGGTCATGCCTAAATCTGCCATGGAACCATTTAATTACAATCTTGTACATGGCCTTTTCCTTTTTCACACAACCCTTTTTTTTAATTAAAAAGTCAATAAAATCAATCTTACCACATATCAAGGAAATATAAACAAGTAACGATGAATTAGGCAATAGAATATGGCACACTTTCATCACTGCCTCTGTTCAGACTGCTTTCTGTTGTTATTTAGTTTAAAACAAAGCACAAGTCTGCTCATCGCTGCTTGTTCCTCAGAATATTTTTAAAAAATGGCAGCGAGCAGCTTACTATTTCGTTAAAGTAAAAGGCTTTGGCTAATGAGACCAAGCATCTCTTTTTTTGAATGAAACCTTTTAAAAAAATATCTCAAACCACTATGCGTTACTACTACCAACTAGATTTGTATATTTAGGTTAGCCAATAATATTTCGGCTTCCTTCAAATTTCATCCAATCCACTTCATCGTACTATCTTAGCCTTTCTTTCACCTAATTTTTTTCCAAAAAAAATATGCTATCCAATCTAAGCAGACATGACTTGACCTGACAGTATCTCCGATTCTCTATGTATTATTATCAATATTTGATTATTTAATGGACTATTTAGATAACTAACAACATATTCTTGGTCAACAAGTCTTCAGGTACACGAATATATGATTTTTATGGGGCTAAGTGGCTTGGTTCAAAATTCTATCTTTTTTTCTATGTTAGTTGTTTATTTTTAAACTACCTCCTGTTCAATTCTTTTTCCATGTACTTTCAAGCTAAATACGAGAGTCTCTCGTAACACTTCTAGAATTACGTCATTCGCAATAAGAGCTAAGCGTGTTTTCTAACCGTAGTGTCCACATTTTCTAACGTTTTCCTCGTATTTTTTGAAAATCGCCTAAGGGCAAAGCTAGCAAGTTAGTTTTATTTTTAGAAACAATGTGAGACGTGATTTGCGTTGGGTTATCTATCCGTCTCCCTCCCTTCCACAATGTATTTTAGGCAAATACTTCATTGAACGTGGGAAAGTGGTACGTTTGTCTCAAGGACGAATTTGAAAAACAAGGTACCCTTTTTGGTTCGGCCAATGCGTTATCAAATAATACGCTGAAGGCGTAGGCGACGACTACGATTCTCGCCGAAATTTTTAGTACTATCCTATCTTTGACTTTATGCACTATACTGTTATATTCTAATTTAGATATTGTATTTAGAAGTTCACCACAATAACCTACCCAAAAGACAACGACAACATAAACAGACTCAGCAGGAGAAATCAAAGTCTTATCTTTCAGTTCCGAACAGGACACGCCAGAGTCAATAGCCATCTAAATCGTATCAACCCTCAGCACCTACCCATGTGTAGACACTGCTCTCATCCCTATGAAACAACCAGACACCTCCTCATGGAGTGTCCATCACTCACAAACGCCAGGAAAAAACTTTTACAGACACCTCTGACAGTCACCAACTCACTATATGGAACATTAAAACAACTGCAGAAAACCTGCACTTTTTTAAGAATGGCATTGGGCTGCCAAGAGTAGATATGCTCAACAGCTATGGGATATCGACAACAACAACCTTAACGTATGGGTCGTCTATATGACGTGACGCAGTCATGGGGGAGGAAGGTCAACATATTGTGACGAAGTGTGACGACCGGAGGAAGGGGCTTAAGAAATACAACGTCACACAGATATGTACGAATGATGATCGCTTCTTTAATAAATAATGTCGACAAAAATATATTCTGTAACTTCCATCACCAAAGCCTACTTTTATCCACATTAGTTAACAACTCTTTCGTGGACAACTATTATTTATATTATAATCTCATGTGAAATAATTTGATAATTGTTACAACCTTTTACTGGTTAAAATTGTTTTTAATTATAAATTTCTGTTCTTAATATAATAGATACCCTTCCAATAAAGGATGTTGATCTGGAAGCAAATGGATCTTTAGTTCGTTCAGCGAAGTAGCATCTTTGAATTCTGATAATGATAACAAAGACAAATAATTCATTGATAACGACTTAAGTTTTTATACCCGTGAATTGATGTGGAAGAATTGAGGTTATTGATGTGTTTACTTCACACTTAATTTCCATTTTCATTATTTGAAATTAAATGAAGCCAAAATGAACGATATTTTTTTTTTTAAGTTTAGCAATATTTAAACAGCAAAACGGAAAACGTGATTTTTAAACATAATTTTACTTAAAAGACTATTACTAAAAGTCTGCGCTAGTTAAAGTTAGTTGCTTATCCTTTACCTCCTGTCTCTTGTTTGTCTGTCCCTGACGAAGGCCTTGTGGCCGCAACGTAGGTTTTTCTTGTCCTTCTCCTTGTAAGACGTATTACTATTTGTGTGGGTGTGTGTGTGTTTTTTTTTTTTTTTTCAACTATCCTTTACAGGACGTGGCAATCAACCCCAACTGTTCAGCCAAGCGGTCATCAACAGACAGCGATTTTGATAGAATTTCGGTTCTTGCCTTCAGGGAAGTACCCAGTTTTTATTTTATTTAGTTTTTATGTGTCCTATCTAGCCTTCACTTTCTTTCCTTTCCTAACGAAGGCCTTGTGGCCGTAACGTAGACTATTTTCTTTGTCTTTTGTCCTCGTAAGACGAATCACCTTTTTTCGATTTTTTTTCAAACCCATCCAATCAACCCCAGCGTTTATTGGCTGTTTGTGATTTTTCTAGGCAATTTTTGCATTCAGTAGTTTGCCATTGCTTTCTCAACGGTACGGCGCTTATACCATTGTTAAAAATCCACAAAAAGCGATCTGCTACCAAACCGTCTGCAGCAGGTTTCGAACCTGGTATATCTGGATTATGAAACTGCGTTCATATCCATTAGGCCACAGACGCCGACTAGTTAAGTAATTTTAATTCGTATATTCTTTATGGTCTGTATTACAGAAATTAGGAAAATAGGGGGCGGGTAAAAGATTTGTAACGTCACATGGGTAGGAAGGAGGGTGTGGGTTTTGGAACAAAATGTGTCCTGGTTAAAAATGGCAAAAAATTGCAGGGCATCATCATATTTGTACGAGCCCATATCTGAACTATTCCGTTTCCCTTCCTTCCTCGTCTCACAAAAATCGGGGCTTTAGATCCTATATCTCATTCATTTAATCTCTGATTCGATAATTTCAGGCCGAAGTTCAAGGGGACACTAAGTTTGGCTGAACAACGGGAACTCATTTGCGAGCCATGTTGTCTTGAAGATCTTTCTTATTTAGCGAAGCCTCGTTTAAATTTGGTCTATCTCCCTGGGGGAAGTAGACAAATTAATGGCCTTGACATTTATTGAATGATTTTCGATGCCGACATAAGTTTCTTAGGTTGTATTTTGTGCAGTTTAAACCTTCTTCTTGTTCTTCCCCTCCTTCTCCCCTTCTCTTTCTCTTTCACCTTCTCTTTCTCTTTCGCCCACTTCCTATGCTTCTTGAACATGTTATGATAAAGAAGTAAATAAAGTGAACAACGGGAAAGCATCACGAATTGGAATATGGGGAGAGACATGATCGCCTATGAATCGTCCCGCGACACTTGATGATAGTTAAGGAGTGTGTTACTTACTGTATCATAACTGTCGCAAGGTAATATGTCTTAATGACAAGAATGATGGTAGGATAAAATCCCCTGGGCCCTCTATGATAATGGCTCGTTTAGTATGAAGACCTACGTAGGACACCAAAAGCAAAAGTGAAGGTGAATCCTCACATAGTAAGAACGTTTCAGAAGGTATTCTGATCTCCATCGACAGCTTCACTTCAAGGTCCAATGATACAACCAAACATTCACAGAATAAAGGATATAAACAAGTAATAAAGTAATATGATGCAATATATGTGTTGTAGAAGATGATACAACGCTGTGGATACAACATACCTTTACAACATACACGCCACAGCAGTGGATTCAGATACAAGGGGGACATCACAATAGAACATTGTCTCGTTACGTCTGTAGACCACACATTTTAACGGTATCACGAAATGAATGTGACGAAATAACCTCATTCGTTATATTTTCCTGTGTCATCCTGTAATTAATTATGTGCTCTTAATTTTCGTTTCTCCCACCTCTGACAGAAGTTGCGATTTTCGATTCAATGGTTACACTTCTTTTCCTTCAATTCTTGTCATGTCTGTGCTTCATCGACCATCTTTACTGATTATTACATACTCTGTCTTCCATTTAAACCCATATTTACTCTTGGATATGTAGAGTGAAAGGTTGTTTACGAGTGCGTAACACATTTCCGACCAGATAGTGAATGGGAGCGCCCGGATTAATACGTAAACAAAGCAGAGATGACCACAGTCAGGTGTCTTATCCCTGATAATAATTTCTGTCTTGTTGGTTTGTTGCTTGATAGTGTTCGTGTGCACAGGAACGTGTCGGTATATATCAATCGGGTGACAGATTAAAGACACGCACGGAATGACGTAATTGTTTCCGGGCAAGATTGGTTGTAGGCAACAGTGACGATAAATTGTCAATCTTGAAAGATATTATCCGTGATAGATCTATGAAGTGGTGGATTGTGAACATGATCAATATCAACAGAAGAGAATCTACGTATACGGGAGTGACTTTTCAAACATCACATTTTATGCGTCACTTAAGAATTTTCCAAGAAAATTGGTAGTGGTGATAGCCTCTACCAGAATACGCAAGCTGAATGCTATTGGTTTGGCATTTGAGATGGTAAAATGCAACATTTCTGACTGGAGCCTTGTCATATAGCAGCAACGTGGATGCGTTGGCCGAATGTTACTTATAATCTGGCACATTCTGATTCTAATGCGCTTTTAATTTAACTCGTCAAAAAAGACATTCAGACAAGCCAGAATAAGGAATAGAATATGGATTCTACTTTAAAGGAACGAACAATGTCTTTGAGCATCATCTGGACTTTGACAGCAAGAAAACTTTATTTACTAATACAGAAAACCCGGAATCCTAGGAGCCTGAATACACAGCCATAGTGGGATTCTAGTTCAAGTAATACCCCAGACCACGTGAAAGAGGCATAGTAACTAAGCTGCTGAAACTATTTCTCTGAGCCAGAAGTGTGTATTGGCCAAAAGATATTTGGTGTAAGTTTTATCATTCTATGTTTTGCAATATTAACATGTGAAAATTGCTGGTGGATCTCCAAGCTAATACGAGGCTGGCAACCTCAGCATATAGAATGATGGTTTCATGAACCACTACTTCAAGACCTAGTGACTGATCCATGCGGCTTCTCATTGAGAAACAAAAGCAGAGGCAGTCCCAAGTTCCATATGGAGCAGGGAATGGATGATTACAGAAATAGTGTACATAATTATTACATTTATCTTTCAACCAGTGCATACGTATATGTAAACATGTTCTACGTAAATGCAATGGGTATTTTCCGCTCACTGTGATTAACATTAAAAGTCAGAGAGGGTAAAGTTCTGAGGCTGATGAGATGGTGGAATGAAAGGGAGACACCCTGATTTTATGTCAGGAAACCCAATACTCAGGAGGATTTTTTCCTCTCTCATTTCATGATACTAGTCGCTGGTAGTACCTGGTGGTACTAACCTCTGGAACAAGTTTGTGGTATAAGTGGTCTTCAATCAAAGCTAGACACCAACATCTGACGGGTCTTAAAAGACGCTAGAGCATCTTCATAATTACCCCACGATACTACTACGGTCGTGTTACAGCCACCAGACTTGACCAGAGGAGAGAGAACCAGTCTACAACCTGCAAAGAACAACATCGGCTGGAGCAGACGCCAACCGACATATTACTGGCAGCAGAGTACCCACTTAAAAGCTGCCAAGTTAACACTTTAAGAAAATTCTCTAAATATTTCAAACCATCACCTGTGATGAGTCTTTAAAGGAATATTTAATATAACACCCTCTCCTCCCTATTTAATTTGCATTGTTAACTACAATAGTTTATTAAATGTGGTATCTGTATGTATATATAAATGTATAGTTGATTTAACTATTTTTTGAGTGAACTGCATCCGTTTGTCTCAGACAATTTAAATACATATAAACAGAGCTATTGAAGTAATATTTTACTGAGTTAAATCAATTGGGGCCTCTTCAAAGCGAGCAAAGTTCTTTCTCGTCATAGAGGGTGTCGCGAGAGGTTTCTTAATTTATGAAGAATAAGACAACAAGGTGTATCAGGTGATACTAGGATAGTTGCCAGAGAAGAGTCTGGTCTTATAAGAAATACCCCATTCTCAGAAAAGAGCAATGGTGTATAGAGTTCATAGGTATAAAGTCAGGCTGTGAAGAATTTCTGGCCGAGATAGTAATATTCAGTACCATACTTCTATGGTGCCACTCTCAGAATTATACCTATGGGCTGTTATAGTATCTAGGGGAATTTATTAAATTCAAAGTAAAATGAATTAAAAGCTGACATAAAGTAATCAAAACAATGTACTACAATTTCTTAATTTTATTTATGTACAGTCATCTGTTTAGTTTTGTTTGTGTAAACAAAATAATAAAAAAAAACACACTGATGATGTTGCATGTATCTACACCAAATAAAAGTCAATCACTAAAAGTAAAGTCTTTTCCTTGTTGCTAAGGCTCCCTTGTTATGAAAATAGTCTTAGTTCAACTAATCCTCTGGAACCAATATTAATGATGGTACTTTAATTTATCTTCAGTATTAGGGGAGTAGATATTGACAACTGTCACAATGACTTTACTGTTACTGATATCACTTGAATTCACAATATTTCTTTGTTAAGTAGCTTTTGAAAACTGTCACTGACTAAAGTCTATGTTGTTTCCCGACTAATTTAATCATCACTGTTTTCATCACTACAAAGCTAACAGGGTGTGGTACGCCAATGCTCTGCGAGTCAGTCTTGTCTAATTTGACTTAACTTCTTCGCTTCCGCCTTTTACTGGAAGCAGGAATATAAGATGGAGAAACCCAACACTGAGGGTCCCCACTCTTCAAACTGATGTAGGTACGGGGTGCTTGTTCAAATCATACACCGCTAGGTACAACACCAATGTTCTTCTCTGCTAACAAGATGAGTGACAGTATACCTCTGACCTGAAATGTAATAGGTCCCACATAGCTTCTTCTTCTTCTTCTTCTTCCATCCTTAGCCGCAGACCGGCAAAGCAGTCCGTGGCCAGTACGCCTAGTGGCGTCTTAGGGCAACAAGAAATTAGTTGTTGTTCCGTTACGCCTAGTGGCGTTTATTGGTACAACAAAAAAATTAATTGTTGTTTCCGTAATCAGAGTGACTGGCAAGCGGGTGATCAGCCCACTGATCCCACATAGCATCTGGCTCTAAAATCCTCATACCCAGATCGTAGATTAGTGAGGCAGTTCAGAATAAGTGATGGTAACACAGGAAATGTAGACTCAGTCAGTGACAAATAGGTTTATGCAATAATATAACAACATTACAACACACACTTTCCTAATATGTCCATGATTGACATCACTAAAACTGCATAGGCCTTACGGTGAGTGTTGAGTGTATAGGCCTACTCAAACAATACATTAAATTACAATCTTTCGTTCTTTTCTATTTCCTGATAGTATTGTGCAGTCCAGCAATCAGAAAAGGCTTTAAAAGCTTCTGAAACTAACAACCCTCATTCCGTCCGGCCTTAGCTTTAATGTTGAACATAATTTATACAGCACAAAGCAGCTTTCCTTCTACGAATCACACAATGAGATTTTACACACACAATCACTTCCATTACTTACTTACTTAGTCGTTCCTCTTCTACCGTGAGGTGTAGAGGTTTGGAAGAGAGAGCGCCAGACTATCCTATCGGCTGTCTTCCTTCTGGCCTGGTTCCATTCTAGTCCTCGGTCCTTCAAAGATTGTCTAATGTTGTCCTCTCAACGGACTCTGGGTCGTCCTGGGGGTCTGGATCCTTGGCTCTTTGTTTCCCATGCTTGTCGTGGTAGCCGGTCTTCTCCCATTCTGCAGACATGGCCAAACCATCTTAGTTGGTACTGTTCTACTTGGGTCTGCAGGGGGTGGGATTTAAGGCATTGACGTATCGTCTGGTTGCGTACCATGTCTCTTCTTCTTACTTCAACCACCTTCCTCAGATATCTCATTTCTGAGGTTTGGATCTGGCTTTTGTGGGTTGTAGTCATTGCCCATGACTCGCATCCATATGTCAAGACTGGGACATAGGTGGAGCGGTATACAGCCATCTTCGTTTTCTTACCAACCTCTCTATTGCTGAGGAATCCTCGATTTATGGCCTGAAAAAGTCTCCCAGCTGCTGCTTTTCGAGTGGCCAACTCTTCTTTGATGCCTCCCTTTCGGTCAATAATAGCTCCGAGGTATTTAAAGTGGTCTACCTGCTCCAGGACCTGTTCTCCCAGCTTAATCTGATGTCTTCTTTCTTCTCGTGATATCACCATGGATTTTGTTTTAGAGCTACTTATGACCATCCCTCCCTTCTCCAGCTCTTCCTTCCAGACTTGCAGGTTGAATTGGAGATGTGCCTGTAGTGGTTTTTGATGGTACTGTATGGTTGTTGTGTTACCTAGTGTAATGTATGAGGTCAGCTGTGAAGGCTCCTGAGATAAATGTAGATGTGAATTACAGAAGGCCCTTCTTACTACCACTTACGACCTCAAACATATCTCTTTTACTATTATGAATGTAGCTACGTTAAAAAGTCTAGGGTACTGAAATGTAATGTGTTGTAGTAGAATATACAGACACACACAGATAATTGATAAGTCTAATAATATTAATAAAATTTATAACACACTGAACTAACTCAGACTGTTTTAGTTTAAATATTAAAATTTGTTCTAAATTTATTTGTTCTGAACCAATGTTTTATTTTGGTCAGAACATATGAAATGTTATGGAGTTATAAATGGAATGCATAAATATATGGCATAATAAAATGGAATGTGTGTACATATGTATTTTATAAGACTGGTTAATATTAATTATATTTATAATGTCTCTGGGAGAACTATTACTGGATGTGCTGTTGGGGTGGTGTCATCACACCCACTCTGTGACTAGAACAAGCTTTGTCCATTGTCTTATAACTGTAATAAATATATCTTTCCCAAAATTCAGTATATTCGTGATGGGGAAATATTTATAAATCTTTAGGAGTATGGTGAATCCTCAGCAGGCCACTAATCACTCATCTTGTCTGTGAAGATCTGATGCTGGATTCCGGTGGCCCACTCCTCTCGGTAGCTAGAATACAATGCTAGACTGCAACGACACAACTGTTAGGCGGCACACACTAGTGCCACAACAGAAACTCACAATTCTGAAACAAAATTTGTGCGCTGTGTCAGTAATCTATTTACTGCACCACTCTTACACACAGCACAACACATCAACATTACACAGAATGGGTCAGATCTCTCTGACCACACAGCACATCTTACCCAGTTGTTTTCATATAGTACTAGTTCCCCAAGACTGCATTGCATCTGAGATATGTTCAATAGTTTCCTTTTTTTCAATAAGATATGTGATATGTTCCCACTGATCTCAATAATAGATCCGCCTTCCATAGTCTTAGTTAGGCGTCCATATATTTTGTTTGTCTCTAGACCCTGAACTTGGGCTGGGGACCTAGAGCGAGCACTTACTTGTAATCATTTTATATGATATGGCAGTATCAATCACTCGAAATATTAAAATATACAAAATAAATGCTTTCATTCTTACCAGAATTCAGAATTGAGAACACAGTTAATTGCTAGCAAAACTCAGCTGAGCTGCTGGTTATATGATGGCGTCCCACTAAATGTATGTAATATCTTCTGGGAAAAACACCACAGGCAATAACCGACTGTGTCCCTGGACCAAAAAATGCGCGTCTCTGTCCCGCTAATATGATTACATTTGTCCAATCACAGACTTCCCCCCTAACTTTTTCAAATCTACAACCAAAAGTCAAATTCCAGTAAGATCTCAGTCAAGTATGTATTATTGTCTGTTGGTCCGTCTGTCTCTACTTGGTTTTTCACAAAACACACTTGGTTCTACATGCAATACCCTACACAAATCTGCCTCCTAAGTTATTTTTAGCCACAATTCTCCACCTTCCCCCTCTCTTTCATTACAGCTTGATTTTTGCATTTGCGTGTCTCAAGGACGAAAATTTGAAACTTTAGTGAACAGTACAGTCGCTAGTCTGATATGAACAATACAGTCTTTTGTCAATATCTTCCTTTTTATCTATTCGTCTGTATAATTTAAAGTATATTATTTCTCTGCTTAAGATGGGCTATCGAACTAGCTAGGTTTTATATTCATAACTCTATTATTAAGAAAAAACATATTTTTACTCAAGTTTATTTTTTTGAAATTTGTTCGAGAACCTTCTCTACGGCGTTTGCCGCTGAATTCAAATAAAACGACCAAGTATCGAAAAACGTCCAAGAAATGACTGTTTCGAATAAGAGCCAAGGTCCTTTTTGTCCATTTCCTTACATTGTGTCAACTAGTGACGTGATTTTTTTTTCTTTTACTACCAATTGCGTCTTTTTGCCGTTCTAGATTCAAACACGTATTCAGTCATATTTTTCCTTTTTTATATGTCCGTTTCCCTCCCGTCTACAAAGGGTAAACCGTTTCGTCTGCACGTCTAACTAGTTAGTTTGAATGGCGGTAGGAAATGCGGGCATGGGCGAGCATGTCTCCTAGTATCTTACGCATTATTTTTATCCCTACATTTTATCTTTATATTTGGAGATATTTTAACGTTGTATCACGGTAAATTCATCACAGTGCCTCTGATTTACTTCCATTAACCACTAGTAATTAATATTATACATATTATGACTTAATTCTCTTACCCACAATCTCAGATTCAACAGGCTTTTAATAAACCCATGCAGTCTGCTTCACTGGCAAATGGCGAAGGAGCTGTGGTAGAATTTGATTTCTGTCCTCAGACGAATTTGTTTATGGGGGTTCAAGAGAAATCTCCCGTTGTTGTTGTTGTTTTGATGGGTTGATGGGTTGATGGGTGGAGATCGGGCACTTAACATCTGACCGTTATTGCCTCTTCTCGTTCCATCTTGGTCTACCCTGTTCAACCTGAAAGTTGGTTATAATTGGGGTATTTTTAATTTACTAATTTGTATTCAATTTAATTAACTATTGTCTTTTGCAGTTGCTGATTTTTATTTATATTAGTATTTGTCAATTTTATTTACTTTTTTGTATTGTTTATAGATAACTATTGTCCTTTACGCTTGGTTTTAATTTGTATTAGTATTTGTTCATTTTGAGTTGTTGCCCTTTTTTTTAAAAATACCTTGTTGTCTTTCCTTGCCCTATGAGTAGTTAGTTTTTTGTTAATGCTTTGTTAGTTCTTGCTGTTTAATTTCTATTTTGGATGTTTTTCCTGAAGTACTAACCTTATATGTTTTCCTTTGTTTTATGTATATATCTTTTAAGTATTGATTGGGCGTCTCTTGGGGCATCTATACTTAAAACCTTATCACCTGTTAAGTCTATATTGTGATTTCTATAGTAAGTTTTTAATTCAAGCCTTTGTTGTTCATACTTTTTACAGTGGATCAGGTAGTGGTCTATGTCATTCTCTTCCTGACATTCTTGGCAGTGTGGTTCTTCTACCATAAAGTATGCTGCACCGAGACGGAGACGCCACAGTTTTTTGTTCGATGGTATCTTTATTTCTTCTCTGACCTAGCACGTCCTTGTTGTTTCTTTCAGCAGTTTGAACGCGTGTCTGCCTTTTCTACTTTTCTTCCATGTTGTCTTCCATTCCTCGTTTATAGTTATCTTCACTTGGCTCTTGATCTCCGACCTTCCTAGTCCTGCTTTTATATTATTTTTACTTGTTCTTCCATTCTTGGCGTTCTGGTCTGCCAACTCGTTGCCAGCAATACCTATGTGTGCTGGAACCCACACTAGCCTCACACTACATCCTCTGTGCCCTAGTGATATATTAATTGCTAGAATTTCTTCCTTTATGTCTGGCCGGCTACATTTACCTGGGTGTTTTAGTGCTTGTAGTGATGATAGTGAGTCTGTAAACATCGTAACAGCTTCTGGTGGGTTATCTTCGACTATTTCTAAACTTTTAAGAATTGCTACCATCTCTGCGGTAAAAATCGAAGCCCCTTCTGTTACACTGTAGCTCTTTTTTATTCCCCATTGTGGTATTACAACTCCGGCACCTAGTTGCCCACTATCACCCTTGGATCCATCAGTGTATACGGCCAGACTTTGTTTTGTTAGTTGATCTATGAACTTTAACATCATTTTGGCTTCCTTATCTTCTATGTTTTGTTTGATCTTTTCAGTAAGTGAGTAGTCTATGATTGGTGTTTTTAGTTCCCAGGGTGGTATTTTGCTTCTGTATTTATTACTATTTTCAATTGTGTTTGATAGTTCTTTGAACTGCGTTAGATCTTCTATAGTTCTCCACCCTGTTGGATATCTATCTTTATTTAAGGGGACGTCCCATACACTTGGTTGGTTTTTGACAAATGCTTTATGTGCTGGGTGGGTCACTTCTTGTGCTACTTTACTCCAATAATTTATTCTCAGTTCTTTCCGTCTTAGATCAAGGGGAGGTATGCCAAAAGCTACTTCTAGCACTTCTGCTGGTGTCGATATAAATGCACCTGTAATGGTTCTCATGGCTGCATTTTGAATCCTGTCCAGTTTTGCTTTGTTAGAAGCTGCAGCTGAGTCATAGACTATGCTGGCATAATCCAGTTTCCCCCTGATGAAAGACTTGTAGAACATAAGCATTATTTTATTGCTGGCCCCCCATCCATTACCTTTAACAATCCTTAGTATATTTAGGGGTCCCCTACAGCTTTCTACCAAATTGTCTATATGTTTATTATAATTTAGTTGTTTATCTAAAGTTACGCCCAGAAATCTTGTTGTTGAGGAGGTACATATTTTCTGTCCTTTAATGGTTATATTGATTTTGTTATTTTTTTTAAAAATTTCCTTTGCTGAAAATCATACCTACTGTTTTGTTTACATTAATTTGGAAGCCCCAACTTTTCATCCACTCTGTGAAATCACTGATCCCCGAGGAATCCCATTCTGTTGTTCATATATATCTGACTTATCATTGTTTACCTGTACCGCAAAATACATGTTCTGTAAAAAGTTTTCTATAGGTTTTACCAGTAATGCCAATCTTTTTCATTTTGTAAAGAGCTCCATCTCGCCAGCATTCATCATATGCTCTAGCTACATCTAGAAAGGACTGCCACTGTTTTCTCTTTTCTCTTGAACCCTAGCTTTACATCGTGTTCTAATCTTACAAGCTGGTCTACTGTACTTCTATCTGCTCTAAACCCTGACTGGTTTGGGCTATATAACTGATTTTTTTCCAGGTAGAATTTTACTCTTTTGTTAACAACAGTTTTCAGTATTTTACCTAGTTGTGATGTTAAGGAGATAGGCCTATATGAACTTACATCATGGGCTTCCTTATTGGGTTTTAGGATGGGTACTGTCATAGCTACTTTCCATGCTTTTGGTATCTTTCCTAAGCTCCAGATTTTGTTATAAAGGGAAGTTATTATCTTTATAGTTCTTTTGGGTACTTTCTTAAAGATTTCATAACTAAGTATATCTTGCCCTGAGGCAGTATTAGATTTATCTTTTATTGCATTAGTTACTTCTTCCTCTGTTATATCAGCATCTAAATAGTTTGTTTCATCTATCTGGTCTGGTAGTTCTTTTGAAAGCTGTATCCTAAGTCTTTTTCTTCTCTCATTTTCTTCCTGTCCAAGACTACTTTTGACACTGACTTTATAGAAATACTCGGCAAGGGCATTAGCTTTTTCTTTATCTGTTTCTGCTCTCTTTGGTGGTTTGATTGTTGGCATTATTGTTTTCTTATTGTTCCCTTTGATTGCCTTAAGCTTTTTCCATACTTCTTTAATTTGAGTGCTAGGTTTAAGTGACTGACAAAACTCCTTCTAATTAGTTTCTTTGGCTTTAAATATTATTCTGTTAGATTCATTCCTAATAAGTTTATACTCATCATAGTTTTCTTCTGTTCTGTTATTTCTATATTTTTGTAAGGTCCTTTTTCTTTTCTCATGAATTTCTGCACAGCTTTTATTCCACCAGGCATCTGGTTCTTTATTCCACTGATTTTTTTGTTTCTTATTAGTGTTATTTATTGGTTTAAGGTGCTGTGGCATATTTTTATTTGGTATATATTTTATTGCTATTTTAAGAATTTCATTGGTCAGTGTTTCTGCCCACAAGTCAGTATCATCTGATTCCATGTCTTTATATTCCATCCCCTCCAGCTCTGATTGGAAAGCTTCCCAGTTTTCTTTTTTATAGTTGAAAGTTGGTTTCTCTGGTTCTGGATTCGGACTGACATTTTCATGTATGGTTATTATAATGGGCAGATGATCTGAGTTTGTGTCTTGTACCACTTCCCAATTTACATTCGCTAGGTTGTTAGTTGCTATACTTATGTATATTGCTGAGTCTGCCCTGTTAGCTTGTGGATTAATTCTAGTTGAAGTTCCACACCTCCTCTACCTTCTTTCCTATCGTGCCTAAGTATTTTAAAGCCCTTACCCTTTTTATTACAGATAGCGGGCGAACGGAAGACAAGCGATTCCATTGGCTGGCTGGGTCAGTTTATGTTTACCAAAATTTCTGTAAAACCACCACTTTCTGCCCGATCTGTCGATCTTACAAAACTTCGATAATTTATTCTTCCGGTGTTTCCCAACCGATTCCTTCCATCCAGGTCTTGTTTAAACCGGCCAATTGGGCGCTACCATTTTAACAAGCTATCCTTTTTCTGCCTCCCTTGTAGCGTTTGCAATCACAGTTGAAACCGGGAAAACAGCCTTCGCTCTAAGTTATTACTGCATGTAATCACTCATAACTCCTGTGTCCATGCTTCTACAACTTAAATCCATGTATCAAATGAAAGTTTATGATCCCTATTATCTCACTGTGCTCACTGTTCCGAGGGACATACCTTATCCTTTGACCTGAAGTCACAAATACATATTACCGTATGCACAAATTCCATCTAGCAATCCTGCAGCCTAAAGTTCCTGCGACGGGTTTCAGCTCGTGCAGCGATTGGTCGAAACATTTGTTGACATATTTTGATATAGGTAGGCAAGGTAGGCTCTCGTTAATTGCCATTAGATATTGGTTCAAGACTACGCTACAGAGGGTCTGGGGAGAAAGAAAGTTTACACTGCTGGATCCTATCAGCCGTAGTACGACTTCTTGATTACTTAAATTCCAATGAGTCTACCTAGAATTGAAGCACCATTCTTCAATTCACATCTATGTCAAGAGTAATCTTGAGCTAAAAATAGATACCTTTGAATACCCTCAGGAGAAACTCTGAATTTTGGCCCCTTTTGGACCATCACTGCAGAGCAAGGGGAGTAAATCCCGTGACATAGACCTCCTTGTGCTTTCTTCGTGTGATGAAATAACTATGGCCAGTAATGAGTATTGAATACTCTAGCTATGATGTGTGGCTTTAATACGCCTCAATACTATCTCACTATTGCACGGAATGTTGATTGATACTTATGTGTGACTTAGCCAGGGACACTCTGGCTTTGATGAATGGCTTTGATGCGCTTTAGTACTATCTGGCTAGTGCTCGGAGTACTGATGAATGCGCATGTCTTACTGAGCGGATGAGTACGGCTGGCGTGATATGGTGTAAAACTCTGATGTCTTTAAAACGACCATGTTTTGTGACTTTCCGTGACATACGGGAGTACACAGAAGTCTGGTTTCATGGTATCTATCGAGATGAGTTAGGAAAATCCTTTCGCTCTCTCTGTTGACGATTGTAGTTCTCGCGTCTGCAGAAGCTGGCAGTACAATGCATGTTAGATATTACACAAAATACATTCGTAAACCCTAGCCTAACATGTAATTATTTCTAGTTATTGTATTGGTAGTGTTATGACTGTCCATTATCAAATGGTGTGCACGTTAACTGTTATGTGACTGAAAGCAATGACAGTATATCTATGATATATTAAAGGTAGTACGGATTAATTCATCTTTATAGCATATTATGTTATCATAGGGGTCGGAGTGGTTAGAGGTTTGGCTTGCGCCTCGAATTCTAGAGGTACCAGGTTCGATTCCCAGCAGAGGGAATATAATTTATGGAATTTTTTTTTTCAGAACCAGTGGTCCTAATGATGTCACACTCCCCCTCCCCCCTTCCCTGGTCTCCTGGGTAGTGAGATCGGATGCCTAGCCTTCTCGGATAAGGGCGAAAAAATAGGAGGTCCCGTGTGCAAGTTGCGCACGTTAAAAATTCCACAGCAGTTGGAAATAGTAAAGAGTAGGCCATAAGGCCGCTACCCTGGCAAAATTTAAAAATTAGGAACCTACCCACCAAATATATTTATAGAATGTGTGATTCCTATATACACACATTGAGATTCTCACCGGTGCTACGGAGTTCGCGCACTGTGCTGATATCCTCCTTGTGTGATCTAACTTCGGGGCACTAATGGAGTTGTCCATATGCAATGAAGATAGTCCTTAAAACCAAACCAAACCCTGTTATGAATGTAATCATTACATCTCTCACTAGTGACATAAGTTTGTTTATGCAACGACAATTACATATTGTACAGATTACATATGTACACGAGTCTTTGAAGTCAACTGCGACCAAAACTAAAATAGAAATAGTCTGACGCTGTGAACATTCACAGTGGTTCAGCTTCTAAGACAAAAATGCTTGATCTCTTGAAGCCCTATGTAACGTGACTAGAAATGTGCCGTGTTATATACTATTAAAACGGATTATCACAATTTTCAAAACAAAGTTTTTCCGGTAAATTATTGTTCACGCAATTGTAATTTGTAATTTAAAATTACTTACTTACTTACGTAGTCGTTCCCCTTCTACCGTGAGGTGTAGAGGTTTGGAAGAGAGAGCGCCAAACTATCCTATCGGCTGTCTTCCTCCTGGCCTGGTTTCATTCTAGTACTCGGTCCTTCAAAGATTGTCTAATGTTGTTCTACCAGCGGACTCTGGGTCGTACTGGAGGTCTGGATCCCTGGCTCTTTGTTTCCCATGTTTGTCGTGGTAGCCGATCTTCTACCATTCTGCAGACATGGCCAAACCATCTTAGTTGGGACTGTTCTACTTGGGTCTGCAGGGGGTGGGATTTTAGGCCTTGACGTAACGTCTGGTTGCGGACCATGTCTCTTCTTGTTACTTCAACCACCTTCCTCGGATACCTCATTTCTGAGGTTTGTTTCTGGCTTTTGTGTGTTGTAGTCATTGCCCATGACTCGCATCCATATGTCAATACTGGGACATAGGTGGAGCGGTATACAGCCGTTTTCGTTTTCTTACCAACCTCTCTCTTGCTAAGAAATCCTCGATTTATGGCCTGAAAAAGTCTCCCAGCTGCTGCTTTTCGAGTGGCCAACTCTTCTTTGATGCCTCCCTTTCGGTTTATAATAACTCCGAGATATTTAATGTGGTCGACTTGCTCCAGGACCTGTTCTCCCAGCTTAATCTGCTGTCTTCTTTCTTCTGGTGATTAATGTAAAATTTCGCATGTTTAATCATGGCATTACTAGTTTTTGTTGTTGTTGTTGTTGTTTTTTTTTTTTATTTCCCCTCAAATTAGAACCTTACATGATGCAAGTATTCTACCAGGTCAGTCACGAAAAGTGGAGTAGAACGCACTTTGATTAAATCTAAAACTATCCATTCTGTAAAAAAAAAAAGTCGAAAGTAATGCCTCGGAGTTCGCTTGACGCAGTGTATTTAAAGACATCTTTAAAATATGAACCAAAGGATCATGGTCGTCGGTATATCACAATAACAACTGTTCTTATCTCATTCAAACGGTTGTTCTTATTACAAGAAAAACAAAACACTTTTGTCATCAAACACGGAACAACTTCTCGAACAGCAACAATCGTAACAAGAAGAAACGCTTTTTTAAATACCAGTCGTCCTGTATTACGTGCTGTGCTGTCATGTTGTCTCTCTGGCCATTCATCATCATCATGATTTTCTTTTTCGCTCCTTATGGAACATGGAACCACTTCTGTAACTGGCGCCCTTAATTCACATTCTCTTACATCGGTGGTTTCTGTAGCAATTCGTATTACATGATGAGGTTGGCAGCCTCATACACAACCTATTAGTCGTGTGGTAAAATGGGATTTTATAAATATCTATAGGGGACTTAGTGTACTGACTGAGATCAGCTGTGAAGGTATCTGTATCTAATAGGGGTAGTGTTTTACAGATAACCTTACTTGCTACCACATTTATACCTCAGTCAGAATTATTCTGGAATATTGTGATGACTACGTTAAATGTCTAGGGTTATGTAAATGATGAAGTGTAAGTCACAACAACAACAGACAGATGCACAATTTAATTTATTCCACCACACTTGACAACACTGTGACACTCACACACATTTAACACTCTATAAGACTATCTTAAATGAGTCACTGGTAAAGTTTCAAATATTTATGTATTAATTACTTTCACTACTATATATATATCCTGATTCAACTACAAAGTGAACCAGGAATCACAATCAATTGTAATCACAATTTATATATACATAATTTATAAATATGAACCTTGTAGGGACATATTTTATTAATATTATCCTATATGTGTCAGTGTGTAGTAGTACTATGAGGTAATACTGGTTTTGTTTTTCAAGCTATGTTGTTATTTGTCATCATGACTTCAAGTGTTTGTTTATCTGGGAAATAGTATGGGGAAAAAGTTCACAGTTCCTGTCAATTTAAACAAGGTATTGTCCCTCTTTTTTTTCTATAATGTCAATTTTTGAGGGGACACATAATGTTGAGCTCCACTGGCCACAGAGGCTTAACTTTCGTGATGGCGGCAGGAAAAGACTCCTCTGCTCGATTGCTCCCCTGTGTTCTGGAGACACCTCACTAGTTGCTATCTGGACCCAGGAGTATGCTGTCAGCCTCCAGATTCAGCAAAGCTCAGACCAGCTGCTGCTCAATAACTTTAGGACCACAGTCCCTGAAACAAGAAGGTTGTACCTCCTACTTCATAACTAATTTACAATCTATTTCCAGACTGAACACAATACATGACAAACACTGAGTTCAGAGCGGTAGGCCAACTGTCAGCTTCATCTGAAATAATTTACACCAGTATACTCCTCCCTAATGGTTACTACGCCTCTGCAATTCCAGCATTATTTCTTTCTAATCAATAAGATAGGTGTCAGTGTACTGTTTGGCAATTCCATGTAGTTTTACTTTTCTCCGACACCTTCTGTTCAGGTTGGAGCACTATATAGGCCTTGCCTCATGTTCGCTACTGAACCACACACATATACAGACATAAATTATCAATTTACATTCAATTTTCATTAAAAAGATATTGAATATATCAAGCTTACCACAATTCATGGAATAATACACAGTTACGTTGACTGGCAATGAATATAGCACAATTTCGATCTGCCGATGTCCCAGGCTTTTATTTAGAAAAATATGCACTGGCGCTCAACGCACTGGTTCTTTAGTAAGTTTATTTGAAAATGTGGTGCTGACCTGACGCTCCTAATTGACTATATTGGCGGGTCTAACCAATCGAGCCATGTTTACACAAGCGTTTGAAAAAAGTACCCTTCCTTCCGTCTCCCCTAACAACAAAAGATAGTATTTGTAGCCCGACTAATCGTGTTTAGCCTTACATTTATTGCGCTCCAATCAAATAGGATTTAACATGGGGACCTATTTCCCGTACAATGGTGGTGTCAAAATCTGCCACTGAGCGATTCTGATTTTGGTGTTGTCTGACACCCTGACTATTTCTTTTGGCTATAATTTGTTAATTCCTAGACTATTTGCGTAACACTTAACATATTATTTGTCAGCAAGTCCTAAGGAACCCAAATATATAAATTTAATGGGGCTAAGGGGCTGCGTTCAAAATATGTATTTTCTAGGATAGTCGTGTAGTTTTGTTTTTTTTTTATTTTTTATGTTTAGAACCGCCACCTGTCCTGCTGTACTGTCACACTAATGTCAGGAAGTTAGACATAAAACAGTAGAATGTCATGTTTCCTAATAAGCATTTTTTGTAAGTTTTTTAAACCTAACTCTCGTATGGGTAGTGTTTTTTTATCACTGTCGATTTGAAAAAAGCTAGTGCTTGTGGCCTTACACGCGTGATGGTAGTAATTGTATAGCGAGACGCGTGTTTAGTGTTGCATGCGTTCCTGCTTTCAGCCCTCCCCTTTCTCTATCTTAATTCCATCTGTCTGTTCGTTTATGGTAACTTAGTGTATAAAATGACATGAATGGGTATAAAATGACATGAATGGAATATTAAATATAGGTCAGCTTGCGTATCTCAAGGTTTTTCTTAGAAAGGCAGTACACGTTTTATTGAAGAAAGCGTGTATGCTGCAGTAGGCTTTTACTATCAACGTGGAACGTTATAATTTGCAGACGAATTAGAAAACAAGGGGGATTTCGAGTACAGTCATTGTGACAGCACTGTTCTTTACCATTCTTCTTTCCTTTTATTGAATTTATGTGTTAGGCTTTACATTTACTTTTTAATTTATATATGTGGATTAGAATTTCACACGACAAATTCTCCCCACTTAAAACAGACGTTATATGTCAGTCTATAATTCTATATACACATAGAGAAATTTATTATCTTTCCTGGGGCTTAGGGTGATTCTCATCACACGGATGGCGGCTTAAAAAATCCGCTCCCAGATTTGTTTTTCCACTTATATACTCTATGCTAAACTCATATGGTTGCATCAGTAATGACCAACGGAGTAATCTAGAATTTTCATGTCTAGCTTGCGCTAGAAACGACAAGGGTTTGTGATCCGTTTGCAACTTAAATGCCTTACCATACAGATAAATATTGAATTTCTTTATCGCCCATATTACTGCAAGACATTCCTTTTCGCTAGTTGAGTAATTGGTTTCAGCTTTATTCAACTTTCTGCTAGCATATGCCACTGGGCTTAATTCCCCATCCAATGCATCTGATTTCTGTAGCAGAGTCGCACCTAACCCAATATTACTGGCATCCGTCCTTACTATGAATTCTTGACTTAAGTCAGGTAATTTCAAAATAGGTTTACTTGTGAGCTTTTCCTTCAATTCTTGGTAAGCCATTTCACATTGTGGTGTCCATGTAATTCGATCTGGATTTCCCTTACGTGTCAAATCAGTTAACGGTGCACATATGGAATTAAAGTTTTTGATATACTTTTGGTAGAAACCACATAATGAGACAAAGGATCTCACGTCTTTCTTGGTTTGTGGTCTCGGGGCTTTCTTTAGTTTCTCTAAATTCTTTGGGTCAGGGGTCATGTTTCCCTGATAAACTGTGTGTCCCAAGAATTCTAATTCTTTACATCCAACGCAACATTTGGTTGGTCGGGCTGTTAAATTCGCTTCCCTAAGTCGATTAAACAGCATGTTCAGAGAGTCAATGTGTTCCTCAAATGTTTCTGTGGCTATAAGGATATCATCCATGAAATTTGTGATGCATGGGTTATTCAGAGGGTCCAATAATTTTCTCATCATTCTAGAGAAGACACTAGGCGCATTCTTCAATCCAAATGGCAATCTATTAAACTCATAGTGTCCTTCTGAGGTACTAAAAGCTAGGTATGGTCTAACCTCAGGCTTTACTGGAATCTGATAGTATCCTTTACTCAGGTCCACTTTTGAGAAATATTTAGCTTTATTTAGCCTGGCAAACAACTGATTTGTATCCGGCAATGGATCCACCTGTCCTTCTGTAATAGCATTCAGTCTCCTGTAATCTATACAGAGTCTATGTTCTCCAGATGGTTTCCTTAAAAGTACAACACCGGAACTATACGAAGATTCACTGTGTGAGATAATTCCTTCCTTCAACAAATAGTCTATCTCTTCCTTCAAAGCTTTCTCCTTAGCAAAAGGAATCGAATAGGGTTTCATACATACAGGTGTGGGGTCTATCAGCTTCATATCATATTCCAATAGGTTTGTATGCCCTGGTCGGTCTGTTAACACCTCTGTATGAGTATCTAGAACCTGTTGTACTCTCTTCTTTTGCTCTTTCGTTAAGTGTGTACTGATTTTCACCTGTGCCGCTGTCTCACAGGGATGTAATGGATATTCAAATGATGAAAGTGGTTCCTTTTTCATCTCCATGGCAATGGACAAGGTCAACAAGTGTGTCTCTTCCTGATGTTCTCTTTCCAAATATTTCTTCAGGAGATTCACATGATAGATTTTTTTCTTTCCCCTTCTTATCTATCTTATAATTTGTTCTAGACACCTTCTCTAGAACTGTATATGGACCTTGCCATCCAATCTGTAACTTATTCTGACTCCCGGGGAGAAGAAGCAGTACCTTCTCTCCCACAGCCAAATCTCTGTCTTTAGCTTTCCTGTTATAATAGGCAGCATGTTTCTTCCTGGCTTGTTTCAAATTTTCATTGGCAAGTTTCCAGCCAGTTTTTAAACGAGTGGTCAGCTCATTCACATATTGGTATGAGGATGTAATATTTTCCTCTGCTTTTTCATCAGTCCACGTTCTTAACAGAGCTACATACGGACCTTTAATTGTGTGGACCTATTTGTCCATGCACCGGTATGGTCTCTTCCACTCGAAGCTCTATAGTGATGATTTTTCTTCCCAGAATTATCATTCACAAAACGACCGCTACCAATTTTTTTTCTTGGGGCTTTCTCCCCACTTAGAATTCTTGATGAGAGATTTCCTCTCTACATCCTCTTCCTCCAGTTTGTTTAAGTCCGATTGAGGGATTTTCGGCTTATCCTGGGGTAAGACATCTTTTTGCACTCTCCGCATAGTGGCCATTGTAAAACAGTTAATTGAAGCTTGTCCGTGAAAAGGGGCTTCCCATTCCATTTGGTCCACTTTATCAAATTTATTTTTCTTTTTATTATCAGGCCTAATTTTGCCCCGTGGCGTGTCCAGGTCCTGATCAATGTTCCCACTTGTGGGTGTTCCCTCATGTGCTATGCTACACCTTTCTACAAAATTCTCAATGTCCCATCTTGCCTTGGGCCAATAATAATTGTGAGCCACCTTTTGGATGATGGTACCTATCTTCTCATGGTCCCCATTTGGTTTCACATGTAGGCTCCTTATTAATTCTGCCCTATATCTTTTAGGAAGTACCAGCTGTCCGTGACCCTTGGATCTAGTTCCGGCCTTCCTGTAAATCAACTTGTTTTTCATGTAAAAATCTCCCTTGCCTGGAGTTGTATGACAAGTTGACAATTTCCTGAAACAAGGCTTGAGAGTCTTATCCCCAGCCTGTGCCTTCCTCAACTCTTCTGGAGTGGTATTCAACATAATATCCTCCTCCTTTCTTGAGGTCGACCTGACCTGAAGGGTGGCCATAACTATAGGGTTCCTTCTGCAACGGTCAGTGTCATGATTGTTCATTTTACAATTTTTACACCATCTCTTTCCTTGGTTGAAAGATTTTCTTTCATCATATTTCCTTTCATCGAATTGTGGGATTTTATTTTTATTGTCATACCGTGGCCTATCAAATTGGTGCTTACCTTTGTTTTGATCTCTAGGATCAAATTTATTAAAGTTCTGTGGTGCCCTAAAATGTTCCACCTGTTTCTTTTTATTACCTGATACCTCTGCCTGAGCCGCTTGATACCTTTCTGCAACATTTAGCAACTCACCCAGCCTCTCTGCACCTTGTTCCATGAGAAACTTTCTCAGGTCTGGAGCCATGGACTCTCTTAGTTGTTCTATAAGGACCATTTCCTTAAGATCTTGGGTTTTCCCCAGAGACGTCCATTTCTCCAAGTATGTCTCTAACCGTGCAGAGAACTGGTGATAGGTTTCACCTGACAGTAGTTTAGCATTCCTAAATTTTTTCCTATAAAATTCTGCGTTCTTTTCATATCTTAACAAAAGAGCCTGCTTTAGCATGTCATAATTTTCTTGATCACCTCTGCTCATTTTGGCAAAAACTTCATAAGCTGCCCCACGAAGCCCTTGAGATAACTTTAAGCTCCACCTTTCTCTCTCTAACCCATATGTGGTAGCTAATAGTTCATATCTATTTAGATAGCTCTCAATATCATCGTCTTTCTCAACAAAATGATCTAAATGAAAATTCATAGCTGAGGTTGAGGCTCCCTGACTAGCAGTGGCATCAGAGGCAAAGGGACTGGCACCATTTTCAAGAGCATGGCCCTGAAACTCAAACTCCCTTAGTCGTAACTCATGTTCCCTTTGTAATCTCTTCTCCTCCTTTTCTGCTTCCCTCTCTGCAGCCAATCTTCTTTCCTCTCTTTCTGCTTCCCTCTCTGCAGCCAATCTTCTTTCCTCTCTTTCTGCCTTTTGTTCTTCTAATTGGAGCCTTTTAATCTCCTTATCTGCCTCCAATGCTTTAGCCTCTTTGTCAGCCTCAATCTGCAGCCTCTTAGCCTCAGCCTCAATCTGCAACCTCTTAATTTCCTTTTCAGCCTCTAACTTTCTTTCGGCCTCTTTTTCTAATCTTCTTTCTTCCCGTTCAATATATTTGTCACATTCAGCAGTGACATAAGCAATCATAATTTGCCCGTCCATTCCTAACTCTTTTGCAGTCTGTACAGCAGCAGATCGAAATTTGGACAGGTCCGCCATTTTCTAACGGGTAAATTTATATAATGTCTAACTAAACAATACAATCTGATATTACTTATCCAAAGACACCACAGGCACTGAGAGCTCAACGTTATCTATTTTCACCCAAGGATACCTTTTTAATTTCTATTATTCCCTGAAGTGAATTACCCCCAATATTTTTAATAGGGAAAGATTCAAAATCCCGGGAGCGAGACCTTAATATATGTGGTAAAATGGGATGTTATAAATATTTATAGGGGACTTAGTGTACTGACTGAGATCAGCTGTGAAGGTATCTGTATCTAATAGGGGTAGTGTTTTACAGCTAACCTTACTTGCTACCACATTTATACCTCAGTCAGAATTATTCTGGAATATTGTGATGACTACGTTAAATGTCTAGGGTTATGTAAATGATGAAGTGTAAGTCACAACAACAACAGACGCAATTTAATTTATTATGACAAACTTGTTAAATGACTTGTTAAAACTTGTTTAGTTTGTTAAACTCATATGGCTACTAGTTGGTTGTGAATGTCCACCAGTTGATAAATGTAGATGTTGGGACTGGTGTAGTAAAGTGTAACGATTGTCAACTCATTAAACCCAGCACAGTTTTGGTCATACAGGTTATCTTGTCCTGGAACGTGATGAGGCTCCGACAAGAATGTGAGTGTAAACAATGAGTGTGTATGTGAATGTCAGAACGCGAATGGTAGCATTATTCGATAAAGTTGACAGGTTGGTAGTACATCACTCATACTCACACTGTTCGAATTCAAGAAGTACTGGAACTACGGTGGTCTTTTTATAACATTTAATGGGACGCACACTTGGACAGTACGTGTATGGTTACAGGAACAAATGTCGACATAGACAGCATAATGTTGATCACAGGAATATCATCTTAAGTTAGCATTCATGCTTGGCAAATATCATAATGGAGCATTCGTAAATAAGCATTCAGAGTTCCATCATGTAAATCATCTGGCTTTACTGACTGGGCACGTCAGACCATAACCAATATATAGGAAGGCTCCTAGACCTAACCTCGTCTAGTGAATATCCCTTCACGTAAAGTTCAATATATATATTTTCCATAAAGATATAGGAATCCCAGACATGGGTTCTCACATGTAGCAGTGATCTCTTGGTTCATCGAGCGATAGTACAGGCATCCCTTTTTCTCACTCGATAAATACAAAGTATATGAATTTCAACATGGCTGTTCTTCTCTCGTGAGTTTCACTCACTATAGGACCCAGACCAAAATTGGTCATTCGTTAAATGTCCTCATTTCTTCATAGCTTCTCTCATAGAGGTGATTGAATAATATCATACAATCTAGTGTTGATACATAGGAATGTCGTCTTCCTTTGAATAAATATTCTTTTCAAAAGTACCACTGTGCATCTGTTTATCAACAACGATGGCGAAGCCCAAGTTCATAATAAATTGTGGTTTTACCTTTCTATGCGAAATATAACTTTGCCATTCCTTGGCAAAAGAGAATAAACACTGGGGTAAAGTACATACAACATGTCTAAATGACTATCACTTTTCCCCATTGACTTATAGATCATTTTTTCGGCGATAGGCCGGCTACATCAAAATTCTACATCCAGACAGGATGACAGCCATGAATCACACCCCTTGCTAGCGATACTTCCGCTGCATAGCCTTTGACCTTTTCTAGCGACAACCAACATAGTTCGACTTAGAAATGTAAAGATATCCATATATAAGACAGACTCGTCCTACTCATACAAACACTACGTATAAATTCAGGCCATAGATATACTGAAGCAAGAACAATCTATTCCTACCCAGCCAAAGAATAAATCGCAGTAGGCCTAGACTCGTCCGCGGAGTCCGATTGAAGATGACGGAACTACTTTCAAGGGAAGTAACTCAAAAATGACTTCTCCTTAAGCACTTAAAAAGGAAATACTTTGATTACAAAATATTTGCGAACATAATAAGTATATAAATGTATTATATTGCAAGATAGTAAAAATTGCCCTTTACAGTCTTACCACACCTCCCGGGAAAAAAAAAAAAAAAAAAAAATTTTTTTTTTTTTTAAATACATCTAGGAGCACGTAGAATAGGCTCACAACGCAAGAATACTGCGCAGATGAAAATATCAGGAATAACTATAATTCCTAATATGACCGGTGAGAATATATCTCAAAATCTGAGAGAAATTGTTTCTCTACGAATAAATGTTTCCAGGAAGGTGTGATGTACGTATAATACAATTCTGGTAATTATACAATGCATACCAAAAATTCACACTATAATCTTAAATTTATGATTTATGAAGAAACAATCATCAAAGAACAGCGGTGAATAAACATCAATAAACCGCTAAGTAGCGATACCATCATTCTATTATTAAATTACAAATGTGTATCTTAGTAAAGAAAAAAAAAATAACTGTTGTAAAGTTATACATATTAAAAAGATCCAATATTTAACAGTTAAGTGGCATCATGTGGGCATCTGGACAGAATGTCCGCCATCACATTTTCTGAACCACGGATAGCTCGTACCGAGAAATGAAAAGGTTGAAGAGCGATTGCGTATCGAGTTGATCTCGAGCTCTTCAAGTTCTTACTTTGGATAGCCGTAAGAGCTTTTTGGTCAGTTTCCACTACGAAATGCGCGCCCAGAAGGAATCTTTGGAGTTTGAGAATTGACCAAACCATTGCCAATAATTCACGGTCTAAAACCGAGTAATTCCTTTCTGCAGCATTAAGTTTTCTGGATATATACATTACAGGATGCAGAGTTCCAGAGTACTCTTGCATTAGTGCCGCTCCAATCCCAGTGGATGAAGCGTCACTACGAAGAACAAATGTCTTATCTGTTGTAGGTAACACTAAAATAGGTGGTGATGAAAACATAGTTTTGATCTTCTCTAGTGAAGATTGGCATTCATGAGACCAGTGAACCATGTTAGGCGACCCTTTCTTTAATAGTGTAGAGAGAGGTGCCATGATAGAGGACAGATTCGGAATGAAACGTCCATAAAATTGTATGAGACCTAAAAGACTTCGCACTTGCTTTTTAGTCCTAGGGATAGAGATGTTAAGTATCTTAGTGATATTATGGTCTTCTGTCTTCAAGAAACCGTGACCTACTCGATGGCCTAAAAAAAAGCAATTTCGCTAAAGCCAATACAAGCTTTGGATGGTTTTGCTGTCAGGTTATACTCACGCAGCGTTGATAATAATTCAACTAACCCTGAATAGTGATCTTCCCAAGTATCGCTGAAAAGACAGATGTCGTCTAGATAAGCAATGACATCTGACCGATACGATAGGATTCGACGCATCATGCGTACAAATGTAGCTGGTGCGTTCATAAGGCCGAAAGGCATAAAATTCCATTGGAAAAGGCCTCTGGGAGTAGAGAAAGCGGTAAGAGGTTTGGCGCGTTCGGATAATGGAACTTGCCAATATCCTTTAGACAAATCAAGTTTAGTGGACAAATCAAGTTTAGTGAAAAAATGCGATTTAGAAAGACGCGTAAGTAACTCTTCTAGTAAAGGCATAGGTTCAGCATCGAACTTCGTAACTTGATTCAATTTGCGATAGTCAACGCAAAGACGTATGTTATTGTCTTTTTTTCGAACAATAACCATCGGCGAAGAATATGCAGAAGTGGATGGTTCGATTATTTGTAAATCTATCATTTCATCCAACTCCTTTTCAACCTGTGTTTGGAAATGTATAGGGATAATAAATAATAATAAATTCTTTAAGCACCAAACACGGCGCATAAGGCAGAAACCAGTGCTCTCCAGGTTGTTCGTTGTGACGCCACTCCTCTTAGCTCTTGCACATTATTTAGGCCCAACGTTCTTCCTTCTCTTATTATTGTTCTTCTGAGTGTTTTTTTGGTAAATTCCTTTTTTCCTCTTACCCTCAGGAACCCAAAGCGCTGTAAAGTTGATGTCAATGAAAAAGTGGTATTCTGTTGTTTTGCATTCGTAGGACATGACCGATATATGACCATCGTCTTTTCCTTATATAGTCGGAGACATATTTCTGCCTAGAGTCTTCTCTTATTTGTCGATTAGTCTTGAATTCTTTCCAACTGATGTTCATGAGTTTTCTAAGACATTTGTTCTCGAATGTATTCAGCTTGTTCTCCAATGATTTTGTTATTTTCCAACTCTCACAGCCGTATGTTAACACTGAGATAACATTTGAATTAAACAGACGAAGCTTGGTATGTATATTCAATGATCGTAATTCCAAATGTTAGATAATCTATTGAAGGCGCTAGCTGCCAAAGCAATTCTAGTATGGATTTCTCTTGTTGTGTCACCATCCTGAGTCATTTTACTGCCTAAATAATTGAAACTTTCAACTTTCTGTAGTTGTTCCCCGTTCAAGATTATATCAAAGGTCTCGTTAGAAAAGTTCATAGCTTTAGTTTTAGAGGCATTTATTTGGAGACCTATTTTAACCGAGAGATGACACAAATTATTTATTGCTTCTTGGGATTGTCTTGGTGTTGAACTTATAGGGATAGGATAAGGCCTAACCCTAATTGGAGTATGTTCAGTTAGAACAATGTCATGCTCAATGACATGAGTTTGTCCAGGGATGTCAGTGAGGACATCCTGAAATGTTTGTAACATAGACGAAACTTGTCGCCGTTCTCCTAGAGACAAATCAGGAGAAACAGTAACGTCTTTCCATGATTCACTAGAATGAAGTGGGATCATTGGAAGCGGAAGATTAACATCCGAAAAACTTGTTTCCTCATTCTGTATTACAGACAGTGATGAGTAATGACCATGTTTGACATGAGAATCGTCCGTTGCCTGGAAAATAGGCTGTAGATAGTCAGGACGTTCATGGAACTCCGTAAGCATATTGATGTGGAAGGTTTTATGCTTCCCGTTGATATCGACGATGTAGTCAACATCTGAAATTTTCGATATTATATCGTACGGACCTTTCCAACTAATAAGGAGTCTATTTTCACGACAAGGTAGCAAAACAAATGCTTTGTCACCAGGACAAAGTTGTCGTAAAGTTCTCTTCTTATTAGCAAATTGTCTTGCCTTCTGCTTAGCAAATTCAGAAGAGGACGTTGCCAATTTGCATGCTTCGATAATCTTTTGTCTCAGCGCGATGACATACCCGTAAGAAGATTTTGTGTCATCGTCAATATTGTCAGCTGTTATAAGATCATGCAGCAAAGACATTGGGCCGCGCGGTCGCGCGCCAAAGACACGTTCAAAGGGAGAAAACCCTGTATGTTCATTGGGGACCTCTCTGTACGCGAAGAGGGCCGCGGGTAAAACCCTATCCCAATCTTGAGGATGATCCTCAGTTATCTTCCCTAATAAGTTCTTAAGTGTTCTATTTAGTCGCTCGACCATCCCATTGGACATAGGATGATAGATGCTACTCAAAGATCTCTCTATCTGTAGAGTAGACATTACTTGAGACATGGTATCCGATATCAGTTGGGTGCCATGATCTGATAATATTTCTCCGGGGAATCCCAGCCGAGAAAATATAAGCCAAAGAGCATCTGCAATGTCAGCGGTAGTAATGCTCTTTAGAGGGATAGCCTCTGGCCAACGTGTGCACATGTCTACACACGTTAAGATAAACTGATGTCCTCTAGCAGATTTGATCTTGAATGGACCAATGATGTCTATCGCCATTTTCTGGAATGGACGAATAGGAATATCTGCAGCCTGAATAGGCGCAGCATGACGAGGACCTTTGGATTTGACTTCTTGACATACTTTACAGGATCGACAATAGATCCGTATGTCCTTGTTCACAAAAGGCCAAAAGAAAGCCGCAAGAACTCTTGACTTTGTACGGGAAAAACCCATGTGACCAGCACACTGAGAGTCGTGTGCATGTTGTAAGATCTTAACTCTCAAATTCTTGGGTACAAGAATCTGAGAATGACTTGACTTAGTGGAGTCTTGCACCATACGTACAAGTACGCCATTCTTCATTGTAATCCAAGATTTACAATTTGAATCTTTATTCGGATCACCTTTCGTTACAAGAGTGAAGAATTTCTTAAGAGTCGGATCTTCTTCTTGTTGTTTTATAAACGAGTCACGAGAAATTACCAAGGGATCATCTTGGTTATGCACTTCATTATCTTCAACAGATGAAGTTTCAGGCATATTGAGAGCTTGAGCTCTAGTGACTACCGCATTAGCAGATTGCATATTTTGATTTTCCCAAACGGAAATTTGCTCCGGAGTGCATTCTTTGACTCCGTGAATGCGACCGATGATAAGATCAGCGATCGGATTCGGCAAAAGACATGCGTGTACATCTCCTGTGAAGAAAGGAGTAGCAATCCTAATGATAGCGGTAGAGTATTTCTCTATGGTGCCGCCAAATGTTACGCATTTGACTACTTTGCCTGTAGAATGAGAAGGATCTATGAGTGACTGCCTAACCCCAATAGTTGTGCATCCAGAATCAAAAAGTACTGAGACTGGATTGTCATTTACTAAACCTTTGTGTAAGACAAGAGAACCTCTCCCATCATGCGCGATTGACGCAGGAAGAGCGGGAAGAGGATGCCCACAGCTTAAAGTAGACACTGTGGTTGGCTCAAATAATGTTTTGCATTGGGGGCACTGAGATGCTCTCCCAAAATCAAAAGCGGCACATGCCATATTATTAGAGTCATCATTATCTTTATTTTGTTTATAGGCTTCGTGGGACTCTTGCTGTGCAGAGTTCGCCTGGTAATGAGCTTTATGTTTTTTGAATTGTGCTCTACCTCTGTTATTATTGCCTCTGTACTTATCATTGTTTCCACTATTATAACCTCTACTCGGGTTTGAATCATAGCTCCTTTGGTTACTATCATCATATTCATTATAATGAGTATCTCTGTAATTATGATCTTGTTGTCTCCATGAAGGAAAACTTGGATAGTTTCTAGAATGACTTCCTTTGCGAAAGTTCCTGTAATTATGACCACCCCTGAATCGAGGGCTGTCAGCTCTTCTCCAGGTATTCGAAGAAGAACCCTGAAATGATTGGTTACCTTGGTTCTGATAACTGTAATAGTTACCTTTTTTATTAAACCTATTTTGAGGTCCTTGGAATTTTGTGAGAGTGATTAGGGTTGTATGGTGTTGCAGAAGCAACTGGCATACCTTCTTTAACCTTACTGTTGCTAATAGCTACGTCCGGATGTGCAGTGACGTATTGGGTACAATACTGTTCCATTTCTTTTAGAGACTAGGTTTACGCTCATGTAAGAATTCGAGGAAAGGTTTATTTATACTTGACATAATCTTGTCTCTGAGTATCAAGTCCATAAGGGCTTCATAAGTCTTTTCTGTTTTGGATAGCTCAATCCAACGATCAAATGTAAGACGTGTCCTTGCAATGAATTCTGAGAATTCTACACCTGCCTCAGGCACCATTGTCTTAAACAACTTCCGATAACCCTCTTCAGACAACTGATACTTCTTTAATAAGGCTGCCCTAATAACATCATAGTTATCTTTGTCAGCCTCTTCAACCAAACTTAAACTAGTCAGAGAATCACCTTTCAGATTTTCTGATAACTGGTTAGCATATTGTGATTTGTCCACATTATGTGCTCGACACGAGCGTTCAAATCTATTTAGCCAGAATGTTATGTCATCACTGGAAGGGTTGAACGCTGGTACCTTGACCTTGTAAGTAAAGGGTTTACCATTACCACCAGATGCTTGATTACCATCACTTATGTTTGTTAACTTTAACTTTGCTAACTCAAATGCTAAAAGTTCTTTTTTGTGTTCATGCTCTCTTATTGCTTTTTTCTCTTCTGCTTCAGCTTCTCTTTGTAATCTTTTTTCTTCTGCAGCAGCTTGTAATTTTTTCTCTTCTGCTTCAGCTTCTCTTTGTAATCTTTTTTCTTCTGCAGCAGCTTGTAATTTTTTCTCTTCTGCAGCAGCTTGTAATTTTTTCTCTTCTGCAGCAGCTTGTAATTTTTTCTCTTCTGCAGCAGCTTCATCTTTTCTTTTCTCTTTTTCCATTTCCATCTGGAATCTTTTTTCATCAGTCTGTATCTGCAATTTCTTTTGTTCATACTCTCTTTGTAATTTTTTTTCCTCAGCTTCTAATCTTTTCTCCTCAATCAATGCTTTTCTTTCTTCAGCAGCTAATGCTTTGTCATATTGAGCAACTGCCCATTCTTCTAATTGCTGACCAGTCTTATCAAGAGCCTTGCCTTGTGTGATAAAATAATCTAATGTAGACATCTTGTCTAATAAGATCAGTAATTTGCAAAAGTAAATAAATTCACTTTCTTAGTCTTAATCAAAGACCTTGTATGATAACTTTTTAACCTGTGGAAAATAGTACTTAACTATCCCAATCACTGTGGGAAACAAGCCTTACAAAGGTCTTGTATAAATCCTTATATAATAACAGCTATAAGTTGCTGGTTCACTCTATAATATAAGTGCAGTGCACCAGAAATAGTGTTTTATATCATCAACTGTGTACCTTTAGTAATAGCAATTAACTATCAGTTGATTCTTGTACATCAATTTATATGATCAACTATATTTTAAATAGTGTATGTCGATCAGGCACAAAACAAAACAGTTATACAGGAGAACATGAAAACATTTGCGGAAATGAAATAAATGAAATGGGAAAACAATAAAAGATAAACCGCAAGAGGATAACAAATACAAATAACGCCACAGTATATAAATATAAATTGAGAATAGAACTGAAAGATAGAATAGGGTAGACCAACAAATTACAAACAAATCAAAACAAACTAAAGAACAGAGGAATATTACAAAAACAACAATGAGTACAGTCTTCACAGCTAACACTAATAGCAACAGCTGTCGCAGCAAATTTTCAATCAAGAAAATTGCACCTATAGAAACGCACACATCAGACTCTCTATTACGTGGGATACTCTGCTGTGTGACACCGCCCAACCAAAACAACAACCCGCTGGATACAAACAAATATCACATATAAATATTTAAACATAAATACATAATTGCATAAATAGTATGGCAATATGATGTAAATAGAGTGTTGCAGAAAGAATGTGTTGTAAAGAAGGCTCAGTTACACTGCCTAATAGTACAGTACTGTGGTACTTTATTAAACAAATACTTCTGGTCTAATTATTTTAAATTCAACACAGAAATAGAAGCTCCATCGTTGATGTGAATGATAACAATCGATGTAGGACTTCTCAGTTCAATAACATTTCCTTTCGCAAACACTGTCAAATATTCTCCAGTCCTGATGTGTAATGTTCTATGTTTCAACCAAGCTTGCTGTGTAACACTGTCAGTTGTATGGCAAATGTCCAACGAACCAAATGTCAACAAACGCTGACCTAGTTACCGCATACTGTCGACAGGACAGGTCACGCTGACATCACTGTAGAGTTGTACTGCTGATGTATTTGTGTGTCGTAACAGACCCCAAGGAACGTCTGGTCTCAGTAGTTTACTTCTCAATATGGTCACTGTGCAGGTTGACCCAGGAAGCTGGCACACCAGTTGTTAAACTCTGTTTAGTTGTTAACTCATACTGGCTACTAGTTGTTGAATCACGCTTTATTTGTTAAATGACGTGAATGTCCACCAGTTGATAAATGTAGATGTTGGGACTGGTGTAGTAAAGTGTAACGATTGTCAACTCATTAAACCCAGCACAGTTTTGGTCATACAGGTTATCTTGTCCTGGAACGTGATGAGGCTCCGACAAGAATGTGAGTGTAAACAATGAGTGTGTATGTGAATGTCAGAACGCGAATGGTAGCATGATTCGATAGAGTTGACAGGTTGGTAGTACATCACTCATACTCACACTGTTCGAATTCAAGAAGTACTGGAACTACGGTGGTCTTTTTATAACATTTAATGGGACGCACACTTGGACAGTACGTGTATGGTTACAGGAACAAATGTCGACATAGACAGCATAATGTTGATCACAGGAATATCATCTTAAGTTAGCATTCATGCTTGGCAAATATCATAATGGAGCATTCGTAAATAAGCATTCAGAGTTCCATCATGTAAATCATCTGGCTTTACTGACTGGGCACGTCAGACCATAACCAATATATAGGAAGGCTCCTAGACCTAACCTCGTCTAGTGAATATCCCTTCACGTAAAGTTCAATATATATATTTTCCATAAAGATATAGGAATCCCAGACATGGGTTCTCACATGTAGCAGTGATCTCTTGGTTCATCGAGCGATAGTACAGGCATCCCTTTTTCTCACTCGATAAATACAAAGTATATGAATTTCAACATGGCTGTTCTTCTCTCGTGAGTTTCACTCACTATAGGACCCAGACCCAAAATTGGTCATTCGTTAAATGTCCTCATTTCTTCATAGCTTCTCTCATAGAGGTGATTGAATAATATCATACAATCTAGTGTTGATACATAGGAATGTCGTCTTCCTTTGAATAAATATTCTTTTCAAAAGTACCACTGTGCATCTGTTTATCAACAACGATGGCGAAGCCCAAGTTCATAATAAATTGTGGTTTTACCTTTCTATGCGAAATATAACTTTGCCATTCCTTGGCAAAAGAGAATAAACACTGGGGTAAAGTACATACAACATGTCTAAATGACTATCACTTTTCCCCATTGACTTATAGATCATTTTTTCGGCGATAGGCCGGCTACATCAAAATTCTACATCCAGACAGGATGACAGCCATGAATCACACCCCTTGCTAGCGATACTTCCGCTGCATAGCCTTTGACCTTTTCTAGCGACAACCAACATAGTTCGACTTAGAAATGTAAAGATATCCATATATAAGACAGACTCGTCCTACTCATACAAACACTACGTATAAATTCAGGCCATAGATATACTGAAGCAAGAACAATCTATTCCTACCCAGCCAAAGAATAAATCGCAGTAGGCCTAGACTCGTCCGCGGAGTCCGATTGAAGATGACGGAACTACTTTCAAGGGAAGTAACTCAAAAATGACTTCTCCTTAAGCACTTAAAAAGGAAATACTTTGATTACAAAATATTTGCGAACATAATAAGTATATGTCAATTTTTGAGGGGACACATAATGTTGAGCTCCACTGGCCACAGAGGCTTAACTTTCGTGATGGCGGCAGGAAAAGACTCCTCTGCTCGATTGCTCCCCTTTGTTCTGGAGACACCTCACTAGTCGCTATCTGGACCCAGGAGTATGCTGTCAGCCTCCAGATTCAGCAAAGCTCAGACCAGCTGCTGCTCAATAACTTTAGGACCACAGTCCCTGAAACAAGAAGGTTGTACCTCCTACTTCATAACTAATTTACAATCTATTTCCAGACTGAACACAATACATGACAAACACTGAGTTCAGAGCGGTAGGCCAACTGTCAGCTTCATCTGAAATAATTTACACCAGTATACTCCTCCCTAATGGTTACTACGCCTCTGCAATTCCAGCATTATTTCTTTCTAATCAATAAGATAGGTGTCAGTGTACTGTTTGGCAATTCCATGTAGTTTTACTTTTCTCCGACACCTTCTGTTCAGGTTGGAGCACTATATAGGCCTTGCCTCATGTTCGCTACTGAACCACACACATATACAGACATAAATTATCAATTTACATTCAATTTTCATTAAAAAGATATTGAATATATCAAGCTTACCACAATTCATGGAATAATACACAGTTACGTTGACTGGCAATGAATATAGCACAATTTCGATCTGCCGATGTCCCAGGCTTTTATTTAGAAAAATATGCACTGGCGCTCAACGCACTGGTTCTTTAGTAAGTTTATTTGAAAATGTGGTGCTGACCTGACGCTCCTAATTGACTATATTGGCGGGTCTAACCAATCGAGCCATGTTTACACAAGCGTTTGAAAAAAAGTACCCTTCCTTCCGTCTCCCCTAACAACAAAAGATAGTATTTGTAGCCCGACTAATCGTGTTTAGCCTTACATTTATTGCGCTCCAATCAAATAGGATTTAACATGGGGACCTATTTCCCGTACAATGGTGGTGTCAAAATCTGCCACTGAGCGATTCTGATTTTGGTGTTGTCTGACACCCTGACTATTTCTTTTGGCTATAATTTGTTAATTCCTAGACTATTTGCGTAACACTTAACATATTATTTGTCAGCAAGTCCTAAGGAACCCAAATATATAAATTTAATGGGGCTAAGGGGCTGCGTTCAAAATATGTATTTTCTAGGATAGTCGTGTAGTTGTTTTTTTATTTTTTATGTTTAGAACCGCCACCTGTCCTGCTGTACTGTCAGACTAATGTCAGGATTTTAGACATAAAACAGTAGAATGTCATGTTTCCTAATAAGCGTTTTGTAAGTTTTTTAAACCTAACTCTCGTATGGGTAGTGTTTTTTTATCACTGTCGATTTGAAAAAAAGCTAGTGCTTGTGGCCTTACACGCGTGATGGTAGTAATTGTATAGCGAGACGCGTGTTTAGGGTGGCATGCGTTCCGGCTTTCAGCCCTCCCTTCTCTCTATCCTAATTCCATCTGTCTTTCGTTTATGGTAACTTAGTGTATAAAATGACATGAATGGAATATTAAATATAGGTCAGCTTGCGTATCTCAAGGTTTTTCTTAGAAAATCAGTACACGTTTTATTGAGTTGTGGAAACACGTATATGCTGCAGTAGGCTTTTACTATCAACGTGGAACGTTATAATTTGCAGACGAATTAGAAAACAAGGGGGATTTCGAGTACAGTCATTGTGACAGCACTGTTCTTTACCATTCTTCTTTCCTTTTATTGAAGTTATTTGTTAGGCTTTACATTTACTTTTTAATTTATATATGTGGATTAGAATTTCACACGACAAGTCGCTTGGTTAGAATAGCCGGATGGAGCTTCGTCCTATTCTTTGTTTCACAGAGACCACCGGAACCTGCACGGTGCTTAATAACTAAAATCATCTGCTTTATTTTTTATTAGAAATTATTATATTCTTTTTTTGGCGTAATGAATACGTTGTGTCTTAGTTCACACCTGGCTGCCGTTTTCGGCACCTGTCGGTCCGGTACTTTTGACTTAAGCAAGTATTTTTATTCAGGTTTGCATACCTTCGCCTTTCGCTGAAGCAGAGACGTTACAGGAAGTAAACATTACATTCAGCTGAATATTGATGGCCAGTGATGCATGAAATATTCCATATAATTAAAATCAAAAGCATTTTTATTTCAACGAGCCTGGCTTTACCGTTGCATTCCCCGCAGGTGTTCTTATTTTGCGAATGATTCATTATACTCGAACAAAGATACAACGGATGTTGTGTTGGAATAAATTCTAACCCCGAAAATTCCACAAATGCATGTTTGAATTAAAGTTTTTTTTTCTGATTAAACATACAAGAAGCCGTGAAACTTGGAATCAGGTTGAAATGCTTTCTGAAGACATGAACATGCTCCAGTCACATGCGATTATGTTGTGTTTATTTCATCGTTGAAACATCAGATGACAGCAGACGATATCACGTGGTAACTGCTGGCTTGGGGACCATCTGGATAGTTCAAGTTCAGCGGTGTAAGTTTATTTGTTGTGGTTGTTGTTGTTGTTCTTCTTCTTCTTCGTTCGTCCTGAAAAGGACGTTGGTTGCGTTGTGTCTGTTTACAGCGAAGCTGCGATATTTGCGCCTTTCGGTCGACACATCCGACTTCAGCACGGCATTTTTGGGACCGAGTTAGCCTTCCCTCTTCGATCCCTACTCACTCAGCCAGACTGCAGTGATGCAGCCTGTTTCCAGGACCACCACTTGGAGGTGGAGTAGGGTCTTGGTCAGCTCTGGTTCGCTGACCCTGACGCAAGCAGTCTAGCTATTGGTCGCTAACTGCATTTATATGTTCAACGTCAGCGTTTTGTGGTGCTGTTAACTATTTAAAAACGTCATGCTACCTAGTTCTTAATTTTTGTGTGGTTTAAGAATTTTTTTAGGATGGCGTAATTATCCTCATGCCCACCCTCTTACGACATGCGTGGTAGCTTGCAGAGTTACTGTTTTTGCTCGTCTTTCGAATCCTGGTAATACTATTGCATTATTACATTTTCATGAATAAATCCATCTTATTAATTGGTGTCACCGGAACTGTGTGGGGTAATTGATTGAAAGACTAAGATAGCCACGTAGCAAATACTGCAGTAGGGGAGTAAAGTGTTAGATACTCCACAATATTAGGTCTAGATTTGTTAAGGAGGTGGGGGACCAGTTCCCTTCATCCCTGCCTTTGCCTTCACTACCTGAATAGCAGAGTCAGGGTACTCATTTACTGCTGGGTGGACTGGAGCAGACGCTACCAAGTTTTAATTTCGGTACGCGCTAACTGGGCCGGGAGAGAGGACAGCACTCTAACCGCTTGACCAATCGGTTGATTATAAATATTAATTTATAAAATATTTTACACATGTACAGATTTTGTTTATATTTTGTCGTTGCATAAACAAACTTACGTAACTTCTCTTGTACGCATAAATGTACCAGATTTATATTTTTGGAGCGGGTTATTGAAGATTTTTAATAGCTCTAAGTAATACAGGATATTCGACACGCTTGTTATTCTCACAGACAAATCCGATCCATCTTTTAATATTAGACACTCGCTGATGACGTTCAAGGACACGTTTCCGATCTGCATTGAAAGAGCTGTAATCTGTTCATCTTTGATCAACCTCGACCTAATTTTTTTTTCCCTCACACGTTGGGAAATGTGATACGAGCTAGGAATGAATTTTTTGGAAATCTGAACATCCTGTCGATCTAGATGAAAAATGACATTATTTCATCTGTGCATTCGTGTTAAAAATGGTTGGCTGACTGGCAGAGATGGGAAAAGTCATATATTTGTGTCGCTGATTGTGTCTGAATGTTAATTTTTCACAGGCAGATTATGGAATCTAAACAACCAGTTTCGTCTTGAACACGTTACACAAACAACACAGACATGACAGGTATGAGTAGAATTGTTAGATTTAGAGAAATCGAAAACCATTTCAGATAAAAAGTAAAAATATCATTTTGTTGCAATGAGGTGACTTCAGTTGAGTGACGCTCATTATGAGCTTAACGTGGACACATGTATTTTATAAAGATGACAACAGTTAATATTCAGGTGTCGCTGGATGCTCAGCAGTGAATATGTGTATAAAATTTGTAGTTTCTTACGAGTTAGGGTTAGGGTTAGGATTATGGTTAGTATTAGGGTTAGGATTATAGTTATCCTAACCCTAATACTAACCCTAACTCTAAATGGTACGAAATTTACACATTATACACATATTCACTGCTGAGCGTTCAGCGACGAGTATTAGGAAATTACCCTTTCTCTTGTCTGGATGGAACTCTCTGAAAGACTGTTTCCTGTCTCTTTTCTCCTGTCTGTTGTCTCTTATCTCCTGTCACTTGTCTCCTGTCTCTTTGTCTCATGTCTCTTGTTTCTTGTCTCCTGTCTCTTGCCACCTGTCTCTTATCTTGATGGAACTCTCTGATAGGCTGTTTCCTGTCGCTTATCTTGATAGAACTCTCTGATAGGCTCTTTCTTGTCTCTTGTCTCCTGTATATTGTTTTTTGTCTCTTGTCTCTTGTTTTTTGTCTCCTGTCTCTTATCTCTTGTCTCCTGACTCCTGTCTTTTTGTCTCCTGTCTTATGTCTCTTGTCTCCTATCTCTTATCTCCTGACTCCTGTCTCTTTGTCTCCTGTCTTATGTCTCTTGTTTCTTGTCTCTTGTGTCCTATCTCTTATCTTGATGGAACTCTGATTTAAATCAGTCCACTATTACTTCAGTAGCTCTGTTATATGTAATAAAATGACTGAGCCATACGGGTGCTGTTCACGCAAAATAACTAAATCACCTATAAATTCGAACAATTAAAGGTAACAGAATTTAATACTCAGTTATCGTTAACAATGTAAAATAAATAAAGGTGGGGTGAATTATGAATGTTCTTTAAAATTTCATCACTGATGGTGATCTGGATAAGGGTTATGTTTGCAAATTTTCTTACAGAAAAGAGTTTACTTGGCGGCTCTGAATGTGTACTTAGCTGCCAGTAAATTGTCGGGTGGTTTCTGCTCCCGCCGATGCTTGTTCTTTGCAGGTTATGAATTGGTTCTTCTCGTTACTTGTCAAGTTGGGTGGCCGCAACACGTCCCTCGTGGTATCGTGGGGTAATTGCGAAGATGATCTAGTGTCTTTTAAGACTCATCTGATGGTGGTGTCTAGCTTCGACTGAAGACCACTTAAACCACACACCTGTTCCACACACTAGTACCACTAATTGGTACCACCGACTAGTATCATAGATGGGGTGGAGTTATCGGAAGATATGGAGATGATACTCTCAATGACAATGGAAAGCGACTCCTTAGATTCTGCAGGGAGCAGAATCTGATCATTACAAACACAAAGTTCCCCCATAAGCGCATACATGCATACACTAGATGTGAACCAACAAAGAATGAGAAGTCAGTGATCGACTATGCCATTGTTAGGAGGAGCTCATTCAAATATGTCCGGCATGCAAGAGTCTGGAGAAAGCCAGAGATTGGAAGTGATCACTGACTGCTTACAATCAAAAGAACAACCGAAAGAGTTGCTCAGCCTAGGAACATCACGCAAGAAACTAAGTAAACGAAAGGGAGAAATGAGCGTTAAGACCTACAAGCTGAGAGAGCCAGAAATTAAGACCAGATATCAGGAACTTATTGCTGCAAGGGTGAGCAACACAGAAGAACAACCTGATGACTTGCAAATCCTCTGGCTTAAATTCAAGGACATCATAAAGACAGCTGCTGCAGAAGCATGTGGTGAAGTCTGACTTGGGAACAAGAGGAAGAGGACACCTTGGTGGACAGAGGAAGTCAAAGAGAAAATAAGAGAGAAGAAAAGGACATGGAAACAATACTTAGGAGCTAAAAACACAGCAGGACAAATAGAGAAATATAGAGAATATGTGACACTCAGAACAGAAGCAAATAACAAGGTGCTAGCAGCAAAACAGAAGTCCTGGGAAAAATTTGGAGAAAAGCTAGAAAAAGATGCGCAAGAAAACCAGAAATTGTTCTAGAAGACACTAAAGAACATGATGAAGGAAAAACAATGCCCTCTCAAATTTATAAAGGACAAGCAAGGCAAATTGATTACTGCCCCGAAGGAAGTAATGGAAAGATGGAAAGAATATTTCTCAGAACTCCTGGATGGTGAGCATGGTGAAGCATCAGAAATGATAACCACTAGCACAGAAGAGAAAACCAATGGTGGTGAAGATGACATAAAGATGGAAGAACTGAAGGCAGCACTGTAGAAAATCAGGATGGGCAAAGCAGCAGGGCATGATGGTATAACGCCAGAAATGGTTAAGTACATGGGAGCATCAGGCGACCTATTACTCTTCATGGTCCTACAGGCAGCGTGATGCAACAAGACCATACCAAAGGATTTGGAGATTGCCATCATAACACCAATTATTAAAAAGGGTGACAGTCGACAATGTGGAAACCATAGAGGCATATCCCTTCTCAATGTTCCTGATAAAATCTACTCTAGAATCCAAGAGCAGAGACTCCAATGCCTAGCTGAGCCCCAATTGGATGAGGTCCAGTGCGGATTCCAAGCAAACCTAAGTACTCAAGACTTAATCTTCACACTCAGACAGCTGAGTGAAAAGGCCCTTGAGTATAAGAGTAAGATCTATCTTTGTTTCATAGATCTGGAAAAGGCGTTTGACAGGGATCCCTGGAGCAAACTTTGGGACTGTTTGGCAAGGAAGAACATTCTAGCACCTCTGATTCATGCTATACAGAGCTTCTACAAGTCTTGCAGAAATTATGTGAGGACAGCAAACCATAAGTCAGAAGAGTTCAGGACCACCACTGGTGTAAGACAAGGTCATATCCTGTCACCTTATCTTTTCATACTCCTCATGGACGATGTCATCAATGCATGTAAGGAGAGAACAAGAAAGTATTCAGTGGGATACTGGAAGATGAGACAGGTCTGTATTTCAGAGCTGGCATTTGCTGATGATGTTGCCCTGATTGCTAAATCAGAGGCACATCCCCAATCCAACCTGCAAGTCTGGAAGGAAGAGCTGGAGAAGAGAGGGATGGTCATAAGCAAGCTCTAAAACAAAATACATGGTGATATCACGAGAAGAAATAAGACATCAGATTAAGCTGGGAGAACCGGTTCTGGAGCAGGTCGGCCACTTTAAATATCTCGGAGCTATTATAGCCCGAAAAGGAAGCATCAAAGCAGAGTTGACTACCCTAAAAGCAGTAGCTGGGAGACTTTTTCAGGACATAGGTCGAGGATTCCTCAGCGGGAGAGAGGTTGGTGGGAAAACGAAGATGGCTGTATACCGCTCCACCTATGTCCCAGTCTTGACATATGGATGCGAGTCATGGGCAATGACTACAACCCACAAAAGCCAGACCCAAACCTCAGAAGTGAGGTATCTGAGGAAGGTGGTTGAAGTAACAAGTAGAGACATGGTACGCAACCAGACGATACGACAAGGCCTAAAATCCCACCCCTTGCAGACACAAGTAGAACAGTCCCAGCTAAGATGGTTTGGCCATGTTTGCAGAATGGGAGAAGATCGGCTACCACGACAAGCGTGGGAAACAAAGAGCCAGGGATCCAGATCCATAGGACGACCTAGAGTCCGCTTCGAGGACAACAGGTACTTGTGCGTTAATTCACCGTCAAATTAATATTTTGGCAATTTATTACCCAATTCGAGCACTGTAGTGGATTGATGGTATTGTATGATGGTGATATTGCTAAGTGTGATGCATGAGGTCAGCTGTGAAGGCTCCTGAGATAAAATGTAGCTGTGAATTGTCAGAAGGCCCTTCTTTCTACCACTACGACCTCACACCTATCTTTTTTACTAATGAATGTGGCTACGTTAAATGTCTAGGGTAATGATATGTAATGTGTTGTGGTAGTTTACATACACACACACAGATATTTACTAAGTCTAATAATATTAATAAATGTTATAATACACTGAACTAACTCAAGTGTGTAAAAATTGGATAGTAATTTTCTTACATTTATTTGTTCTGAACCAAGGTTTTATTTTGACCAGAACATATGAAAGGTTTAGTAATTATGAAAGAAATGCATGAATATTACATAATAAATGCAAGGTGTGTACATATATATGTTACTAGACTAGTTAATATTATTACTGTTTATAGTAGTAATCTATTAGGGAGAACATTTAATGGATGTGCTGTTGGGGTGGCCTCATCACTCCCTGTCTATGGTGACTACACATTGTCCAGTTATTTGATGGACATTTTATGGGTGTGTTAGCAAATAAGTTGAGTTGGTGAATTCTCAGCAGACCAGGCGCTCACGTAGCTTGAAGGTGTAGCTCTGGTGCTGAGATCTGGTGGCCCCACCTCTCCGTGCTTGGGGCAATATCAGAAGTATGGTGGCCCCACCTCTCCGTGCTTGGGGGCAATATCAGAAGTTTGGTGGCCCCACCTCTCCGTGCTTGGGGGCTATAATAGGCTGCTCTGACAAAATGTTACTGCACGGGTCCACTCTGGTAATATTCAACAACTCATTTGACACCGCATTGGTGCCAACTGAAACTCACAGCTCAGAAATATGAATATAGAACACAGTTAAATAAATGCTAGCAAAACTCAGCTGAGCTGCTGGCCTTATGATGGCGTCCCTATAAATATTTCAATAGCTTCTGGGAATTACACCACTTAATAATTCACTGTGTCTACTAGGACAAGTTAAAATGAATGGCACAAAATGCGCGTCTGAGCGCCGCTAATATATTCATCTATGGCCAATCACTGCCTTTTCTTTTTCAAATTCAAATATCCTACCACTAAGTCATTTCAGTCATACCTCAGTCAAGTATGCCTTATTGTCTGTTGGTCCATCCGTCTCTACTTGCGTTTCACAAAAAACACACTTGTTTTTTTGAACCAACCCTGCCTTCCCCTACACAATTTTGCCTTTAAAGTTATTTTTAGCCTCAATTCTCCATCCCACCCCGTCTCTTCATTCCAACTAGATTTTAGCACTTGCGTCTTCAAGGCCACAATTTTTTGAAAATTAGTGACATGTTTTATTTCAATGCAGACGTTCGCTGATATGAACAACACAGTCTTTTGTCAATATCTTTCTTATTATCTGTCCGTCTGTATAAATGAAAGCATATTATTTCACTGCTCAAGATGGGCCATCCGGCCAGCTAGGTTTTATATTCCTAACATTATTATTAAGAAAAGTTACTTTTCAAATATTTTCTAGAATCTTCTGGAATGCGTTCATCACTGCATTCAAATAAACGGACTAAGTTATTGCAAAAGCGTCCAAGAAATGACTGTGGCGTATAATATCCAAGGTCCCTTTTGTCGATTTCTTTACTTTATGTCAACTTGGGGAACGTGACTTTTTCCTCCTTTCCCCACCACTTGCGCCTTTTAGCCTTGCTAGTTTCAAGCACGCGTTCAGTCAGATTTTTCCTTTTGATCTCCGTTCTCATCCCGTTCCGTTTTGCCTTCAAGTCTAACAATTTAATTTCCATGGCGGGTGATGACCCGCGGCGTGGGCGATCATGTATTCTAGCAGCTTACGCATTAGTTTTTATCCCTACGTTGTATCATTGGAGATATTTTAACGTTGTATCACGGTTAATTTTGTGACACATCTCCCCACTTGAAAACATGCCTACGGCAAGTTCTAAAACCAGTGATACACATAGATAAAATCTCTCCTTACGCCTGCCAGTACTCTAATTTTGATCACAGGGGTGCCGACTGAGGAAATCTGCACCGACATTCAATTTGCCTGGGATATATTGGATACTAAACTGATAAGGTTGAAGCAATAAAGACCACCTCAGCAATCTTGCGTTTTCATGCTTAGCCTGAGATAAGAATACGAGAGGCTGATGGTCCGTCTCGACCACAAAAGTCCTACCATACAGATAGATTTGAAACTTCTTTATGGCCCAGATTAACGCTAAACATTCTTTTTCGCTTGTGGAATATCCTTGTTCCGCCTTATTCAATTTGCGGCTTGCATAAGCGACTGGTTTCAGTTCCCCATCGGGTGAAGATGATCTTTGCAACAAAGCCGCTCCGAGTCCTACATTACTGGCATCGGTTCTTAAGACAAAGTCCTGTGTCAAATCAGGTAGTTTGAGAATAGGCTTGCTAGTGAGTTTTTCCTTTAAGTCTTGGAACGCTAATTCACTTTGCGCAGTCCAATTAATTTTATCTGGAAGTCCCTTGCGAGTCAGATCAGTCAGAGGAGCACAAATAGAGTTAAAATCTTTGATATATTTTTGATAAAATCCGCATAACGACACGAATGATCGCACGTCCTTTTTTGTTTGTGGTCTAGGTGCTCTCTGCAGTTTTTCCAAGTTCTTGGGATCAGGGATCATGCTACCCTGATATACAGTGTGTCCCAAGAATTCCAACTCTTTGCATCCAATGCAACATTTTGTTGGCCTAGCAGTCAAGTTCGCCTCCCTAAGCCTATTAAATAACATTTCTAGAGCTTCAATGTGTTCTTCAAATGTCTCTGTGGCGACGAGAATATCATCCATGAAATTCGTGATACATGGGTTATTCAGGGGATCCAACAATTTGCGCATCATCCTTGAAAATACACTCGGAGCATTTTTCAGTCCGAATGGTAGCATGTTGAATTCATAATGTCCATCCGAAGTGCTAAAAGCCAAATAAGGTCTCACTTCAGGCTTCACTGGGATCTGGTAATAGCCTTTACTAAGATCCACCTTTGAAAAGTATTTTGCCTTGTTCAATCTGGCAAATAACTGTTTTGTGTCTGGTAATGGATCCACTTGTCCTTCTGTGACAGCATTCAGTTTCCTGTAATCTATGCACAGTCTGTGTTCCCCAGACGGTTTTCTCAACAATACGACACTAGAGCTAAAAGATGATTCACTGTGTGAAATAATCCCCTCCTTCAACAAATAATCTATTTTTTCCTTCAATGCCTTCTCCTTCGCGAACGGAATAGAATAGGCTCTCATACAGATTGGGTTTGAGTCTACCAGTTTCATGTCATACTGTAGCAAATTTGTATGGCCTGGTTTATCTGTTAATACATCTGTATGTTCCTCCAGAACCTGTTGAACTCTCTCCCTCTGGTTTTTAGTCAGGTGATTACTGACTTTTACCTGTGCTGCTGTTTCACAAGGATGTAATGGGTATTCATGTGAGGTGAGTGGTTCCTTTTGCATTTGAGTTGCGATAGCTAAGGTCAGTAAGGGGGTGCTTTCCTGGAGTGGTCTGTCCAGATACTTCTTTAACAGGTTTACATGATAAACGTTCTCCTTCCCCTTTTTATCAATTTTATAGTTTGTTCTAGACACCTTCTCTAGAACCGTATATGGACCTTGCCATCCAATTTGTAATTTATTCTGGCTACCGGGTAGTAGAAGCAGCACCTTCTCTCCCACTGCCAGTTCTCTGTCCTTTGCCTTCCTATTAAAATATGCTGCATGTTTCTTCCTGGCTTGTTTCAAATTATCATTTGCCAGTTTCCATCCAGCTTTCAAACAAGTGGTCAGTTCGTTCACGTATTGATAAGATGAGGTAACAGTCTCTTCCGCCTTCTCATCTGTCCAGGTCCTTAATAGGGCTTCTAATGGACCTTTTATTGTCCTCCCAAATAGCAGAGTTGCGGGAGCCATCCCGGTTGAACTATGTGGTACCTCCCGGTACACGAACAATGCGGCGGGCAGGAATTGATCCCACAGATCCGGTTTTTCGTGTGCCATCTTTTCAGGATAGAAATGAGAGTCCCGTTGAACCTCTCTACCTGGCCGTTCCCTTGCGGATGGTACGGACTACAATGAAAGTGTCTGGCTTGAAATAGCTTAAAAACTTCTTCCGTTAGTTTCCCCTTGAACTGAGAACCATTATTCGTCAAGATTTGATGCGGGAATCCTAATCGGGTAAATATTGTAAGTAGTGCCTCTGCTACATGTTTTGAATCAATTGATGGCAGGGCTACCGCCTCTCCCCACATAGAACAAGTGTCCACCAGAGTAAGGATGTAACTGTTCCTCCTCTTGGTCCGAGTGAGAGGTCCTACAATATCCACTGCAACCCTCTCAAAAGGTGTTCCCACTATGGGCATTTCCCCTAGAGTTGCAGGAGCAGTCCAGTGCTTTGGAGCTACCCTTTGACATTCTGGGCAGGATTTGACATATCTTTTTATATCCTCCGTTATCCCTGGCCAGAAGTAATGACAAGCTATACGCTGTCCTGTGGCGCTGATCCCCATGTGACCACTGAAGGGAATCGCATGCCCGAGTTCCATCACTTTATCCCTATATGAAGTGGGAAGAACCAGCTGGTTGTGACCATTTGTTCCAGTTCCGGCCTTCCTGTATAAGAGTTTGTTCTTCATAAAATATTCCCCCTTGCTCGGAGGTGTGTGGCATTTGGGCAATTTTTTTAAAACATGGCTTGAGTGTCCTATCCTCAGCCTGCGCCTTCCTCATCTCCTCTGGATGAGCATTTATAGGTTCACCTTCTTCCTCCTTCTTCTGTGACCTGGTCTGCACTGTCGCCATGATCACAGGTCCTCGGGATTCCCCAAGAAGACGTATCTACACCCCAATATCAGAGGGTAGATTGGTTCATCTATCACTGCTGCTCTGATTTCTCCTTCCACATAGCGAGTTTTCACCGTTATCCTTGCGATGGGAAGTGTCATGAGTGGTATGTCCTTAGTTGCCCCTTGTATTTCCACTGTTTCTGTGGTATACTGACTTGGGTCCACTAGGCTAGACTTCACAACTGAATCATAATCCAAACCTGTATCATAAAGGCACCTTATGGTGACCCTATTACAAATAACATCCTCACAAACTGGGGGGTGATAAGGTTCCTGCTGTCCCTTGGGATTAACCTTTAATCTTTGAGTCCCCGACTTCATTGCAGCAATGTTTGAAGGTTTCCTTCTACAAAATTCGGTGTTATGGTTATCTTTCTTGCACCATTTACACCATCTTTTTCCTTGGTTAAACGGTTTTCTTTCATTGGATTTTTGGTCATTGAACTGTGAGTTTCTGTCTCGGTAGTCATTTCGTGGCCGTTCAAAGTTTGTCCTACCTTTATTTCCCTGCTCTCTATTATCAAATTTATTAAATTGCTGTGGAGCTTTAAAATTGTCTATGTGCTTCTTTTTAGCACCACTTACCTCTGCCTGGGCTGCCTGATACCTTTCAGCGACATTTAAAACCTCCCCCATCTTCTCTGCACCTTGTTCCATGAGAAATTTTCTCATGTCTGGAGCCATGGACTCTCTCAATTGCTCAATCATGATCATTTCTTTAAGATCTTGGGTCTTCCCCAGAGCTGTCCATTTCTCCAAATAGGTTTCTAGTCTGGCAGAGAATTGGTGGTATGTCTCCCCAGACAACAGTTTGGCATTTCTAAATTTCCTACGATAAAATTCCCCATTTCTTTCGTACCTCAATAACAAAGCCTGCTTTAACATGTCATAATTCTCCTGGTCTTCTCTGTTCATTTTTGCGAAGACTTCGTAAGTAGTACCTCTCAGTCCCTGTGATAACTTTAAACTCCACCTCTCTCTCTCTAACCCATATGTAGTAGCTAATAACTCAAAACGTCCTAGGTACCCCCTATGTCATCGTCTTTTTCAACAAAATGGTCTAAATGAAACCCCATAGCTGAGTTTGAGGCTCCCAGACTGGGCGTAGCATCTGAGGCAAAAGGGCTGGCACCATTTTCAGGAGCCTGGCCTTGTAGCTCCAGCTCCCTGAGTCGTAATTCGTGCTCCCTCTGCAACCTTCTATCTTCTGCCTCCCTTTCGGCAGTCAACCTTTTATCTTCTGCCTCCCTTTCGGCAGTCAACCTTTTTTCTTCTGCCTCCCTTTCGGCAGTCAACCTTTTTTCTTCTGCCTCCCTTTCGGCAGTCAACCTTTTTTCTTCTGCCTCCCTTTGCTGTCGTTTTTCTTCTGCCTCCAATGCTTTAGCCTCTTTGTCAGCCTCAATCTGCAACCTCTTAATTTCTCTATCAGCCTCTATTTGTAACCTCTTCTCTTCAGCCAACCTTTCAGACTCTAATTTTCTTTCAGCCTCTTTTTCTAATCTTCTTTCTTCCCGTTCAATATACTTATCACATTCAGCCGTTACATATTGAATTAAAATCTGACCATCCATTCCCATCTCCTTTGCCGTCAGCACAGCAGCTGATCTGAATTTGGCCAGCTCCGCCATACTTTTTAAACAAATCTAGCAATGTGCAAGATAAAATTTCCAACCACTAAAGTACTTCTAATTACTCTAGTCTAAAATAATTCTAATTAATTAATTAACTACCACTGGCTGTGAAGATTCACCAACTTTTATTTTCAGGGACACTTTTAATTATAAGGGACACTTTTAATTTTTATAATGTGTTCCCCTAATCTAATTCTCCCCCCAGGAGATCCTAATATACTTAATGGGCTAATTATCCCGGACGAGCCCCCAATATATGTAGTGGATTGATGGTATTGTATGATGGTGATATTGCTAAGTGTGATGCATGAGGTCAGCTGTGAAGGCTCCTGAGATAAAATGTAGCTGTGAATTGTCAGAAGGCCCTTCTTGCTACCACTACGACCTCACACCTATTTTTTTTACTAATGAATGTGGCTACGTTAAATGTCTAGGGTAATGATATGTAATGTGTTGTGGTAGTTTACATACACACACACAGATATTTACTAAGTCTAATAATATTAATAAATGTTATAATACACTGAACTAACTCAAGTGTGTGAAAATTGGATAGTAATTTTCTTACATTTATTTGTTCTGAACCAAGGTTTTATTTTGGCCAGAACATATGAAAGGTTTAGCAATTATGAAAGAAATGCATGAATATTACATAATAAATGCAAGGTGTGTACATATATATGTTACTAGACTAGTTAATATTATTACTGTTTATAGTAGTAATCTATTTGGGAGAACATTTAATGGATGTGCTGTTGGGGTGGCCTCATCACTCCCTGTCTATGGTGACTACACATTGTCCAGTTATTTGATGGACATTTTATGGGTGTGTTTAGCAAATAAGTTGAGTTGGTGAATTCTCAGCAGACCAGGCGCTCACGTAGCTTGAAGGTGTAGCTCTGGTGCTGAGATCTGGTGGCCCCACCTCTCCGTGCTTGGGGCAATATCAGAAGTATGGTGGCCCCACCTCTCCGTGCTTGGGGGCAATATCAGAAGTTTGGTGGCCCCACCTCTCCGTGCTTGGGGGCTATAATAGGCTGCTCTGACAAAATGTTACTGCACGGGTCCACTCTGGTAATATTCAACAACTCATTTGACACCGCATTGGTGCCAACTGAAACTCACAGCTCAGAAATATGAATATAGAACACAGTTAAATAAATGCTAGCAAAACTCAGCTGAGCTGCTGGCCTTATGATGGCGTCCCTATAAATATTTCAATAGCTTCTGGGAATTACACCACTTAATAATTCACTGTGTCTACTAGGACATGTTAAAATGAATGGCACAAAATGCGCGTCTGAGCGCCGCTAATATATTCATCTATGGCCAATCACTGCCTTTTCTTTTTCAAATTCAAATATCCTACCACTAAGTCATTTCAGTCATACCTCAGTCAAGTATGCCTTATTGTCTGTTGGTCCGTCCGTCTCTACTTGCGTTTCACAAAAAAACACACTTGTTTTTTTGAACCAACCCTGCCTTCCCCTACACAATTTTGCCTTTAAAGTTATTTTTAGCCACAATTCTCCATCCCACCCCGTCTCTTCATTCCAACTAGATTTTAGCACTTGCGTCTTCAAGGCCACAATTTTTTGAAAATTAGTGACATGTTTTATTTCAATGCAGACGTTCGCTGATATGAACAACACAGTCTTTTGTCAATATCTTTCTTATTATCTGTCCGTCTGTATAAATGAAAGCATATTATTTCACTGCTCAAGATGGGCCATCCGGCCAGCTAGGTTTTATATTCCTAACATTATTATTAAGAAAAGTTACTTTTCAAATATTTTCTAGAATCTTCTGGAATGCGTTCATCACTGCATTCAAATAAACGGACTAAGTTATCGCAAAAGCGTCCAAGAAATGACTGTGGCGTATAATATCCAAGGTCCCTTTTGTCGATTTCTTTACTTTATGTCAACTTGGGGAACGTGACTTTTTCCTCCTTTCCCCACCACTTGCGCCTTTTAGCCTTGCTAGTTTCAAGCACGCGTTCAGTCAGATTTTTCCTTTTGATCTCCGTTCTCATCCCGTTCCGTTTTGCCTTCAAGTCTAACAATTTAATTTCCATGGCGGGTGATGACCCGCGGCGTGGGCGATCATGTATTCTAGCAGCTTACGCATTAGTTTTTTATCCCTACGTTGTATCATTGGAGATATTTTAACGTTGTATCACGGTTAATTTTGTGACACATCTCCCCACTTGAAAACATGCCTACGGCAAGTTCTAAAACCAGTGATACACATAGATAAAATCTCTCCTTACGCCTGCCAGTACTCTAATTTTGATCACAGGGGTGCCGACTGAGGAAATCTGCACCGACATTCAATTTGCCTGGGATATATTGGATACTAAACTGATAAGGTTGAAGCAATAAAGACCACCTCAGCAATCTTGCGTTTTCATGCTTAGCCTGAGATAAGAATACGAGAGGCTGATGGTCCGTCTCGACCACAAAAGTCCTACCATACAGATAGATTTGAAACTTCTTTATGGCCCAGATTAACGCTAAACATTCTTTTTCGCTTGTGGAATATCCTTGTTCCGCCTTATTCAATTTGCGGCTTGCATAAGCGACTGGTTTCAGTTCCCCATCGGGTGAAGATGATCTTTGCAACAAAGCCGCTCCGAGTCCTACATTACTGCATCGGTTCTTAAGACAAAGTCCTGTGTCAAATCAGGTAGTTTGAGAATAGGCTTGCTAGTGAGTTTTTCCTTTAAGTCTTGGAACGCTAATTCACTTTGCGCAGTCCAATTAATTTTATCTGGAAGTCCCTTGCGAGTCAGATCAGTCAGAGGAGCACAAATAGAGTTAAAATCTTTGATATATTTTTGATAAAATCCGCATAACGACACGAATGATCGCACGTCCTTTTTTGTTTGTGGTCTAGGTGCTCTCTGCAGTTTTTCCAAGTTCTTGGGATCAGGGGTCATGCTACCCTGATATACAGTGTGTCCCAAGAATTCCAACTCTTTGCATCCAATGCAACATTTTGTTGGCCTAGCAGTCAAGTTCGCCTCCCTAAGCCTATTAAATAACATTTCTAGAGCTTCAATGTGTTCTTCAAATGTCTCTGTGGCGACGAGAATATCATCCATGAAATTCGTGATACATGGGTTATTCAGGGGATCCAACAATTTGCGCATCATCCTTGAAAATACACTCGGAGCATTTTTCAGTCCGAATGGTAGCATGTTGAATTCATAATGTCCATCCGAAGTGCTAAAAGCCAAATAAGGTCTCACTTCAGGCTTCACTGGGATCTGGTAATAGCCTTTACTAAGATCCACCTTTGAAAAGTATTTTGCCTTGTTCAATCTGGCAAATAACTGTTTTGTGTCTGGTAATGGATCCACTTGTCCTTCTGTGACAGCATTCAGTTTCCTGTAATCTATGCACAGTCTGTGTTCCCCAGACGGTTTTCTCAACAATACGACACTAGAGCTAAAAGATGATTCACTGTGTGAAATAATCCCCTCCTTCAACAAATAATCTATTTTTTCCTTCAATGCCTTCTCCTTCGCGAACGGAATAGAATAGGCTCTCATACAGATTGGGTTTGAGTCTACCAGTTTCATGTCATACTGTAGCAAATTTGTATGGCCTGGTTTATCTGTTAATACATCTGTATGTTCCTCCAGAACCTGTTGAACTCTCTCCCTCTGGTTTTTAGTCAGGTGATTACTGACTTTTACCTGTGCTGCTGTTTCACAAGGATGTAATGGGTATTCATGTGAGGTGAGTGGTTCCTTTTGCATTTGAGTTGCGATAGCTAAGGTCAGTAAGGGGGTGCTTTCCTGGAGTGGTCTGTCCAGATACTTCTTTAACAGGTTTACATGATAAACTTTCTCCTTCCCCTTTTTATCAATTTTATAGTTTGTTCTAGACACCTTCTCTAGAACCGTATATGGACCTTGCCATCCAATTTGTAATTTATTCTGGCTACCGGGTAGTAGAAGCAGCACCTTCTCTCCCACTGCCAGTTCTCTGTCCTTTGCCTTCCTATTAAAATATGCTGCATGTTTCTTCCTGGCTTGTTTCAAATTATCATTTGCCAGTTTCCATCCAGCTTTCAAACAAGTGGTCAGTTCGTTCACGTATTGATAAGATGAGGTAACAGTCTCTTCCGCCTTCTCATCTGTCCAGGTCCTTAATAGGGCTTCTAATGGACCTTTTATTGTCCTCCCAAATAGCAGAGTTGCGGGAGCCATCCCGGTTGAACTATGTGGTACCTCCCGGTACGCAAACAATGCGGCGGGCAGGAATTGATCCCACAGATCCGGTTTTTCGTGTGCCATCTTTTCAGGATAGAAATGAGAGTCCCGTTGAACCTCTCTACCTGGCCGTTCCCTTGCGGATGGTACGGACTACAATGAAAGTGTCTGGCTTGAAATAGCTTAAAAACTTCTTCCGTTAGTTTCCCCTTGAACTGAGAACCATTATCGGTCAAGATTTGATGCGGGAATCCTAATCGGGTAAATATTGTAAGTAGTGCCTCTGCTACATGTTTTGAATCAATTGATGGCAGGGCTACCGCCTCTCCCCACATAGAACAAGTGTCCACCAGAGTAAGGATGTAACTGTTCCTCCTCTTGGTCCGAGTGAGAGGTCCTACAATATCCACTGCAACCCTCTCAAAAGGTGTTCCCACTATGGGCATTTCCCCTAGAGTTGCAGGAGCAGTCCAGTGCTTTGGAGCTACCCTTTGACATTCTGGGCAGGATTTGACATATCTTTTTATATCCTCCGTTATCCCTGGCCAGAAGTAATGACAAGCTATACGCTGTCCTGTGGCGCTGATCCCCATGTGACCACTGAAGGGAATCGCATGCCCGAGTTCCATCACTTTATCCCTATATGAAGTGGGAAGAACCAGCTGGTTGTGACCATTTGTTCCAGTTCCGGCCTTCCTGTATAAGAGTTTGTTCTTCATAAAATATTCCCCCTTGCTCGGAGGTGTGTGGCATTTGGGCAATTTTTTTAAAACATGGCTTGAGTGTCCTATCCTCAGCCTGCGCCTTCCTCATCTCCTCTGGATGAGCATTTATAGGTTCACCTTCTTCCTCCTTCTTCTGTGACCTGGTCTGCACTGTCGCCATGCTCACAGGTCTCTCGGGATTCCCCAAGAAGACGTATCTACACCCCAATATCAGAGGGTAGATTGGTTCATCTATCACTGCTGCTCTGATTTCTCCTTCCACATAGCGAGTTTTCACCGTTATCCTTGCGATGGGAAGTGTCATGAGTGGTATGTCCTTAGTTGCCCCTTGTATTTCCACTGTTTCTGTGGTATACTGACTTGGGTCCACTAGGCTAGACTTCACAACTGAATCATAATCCAAACCTGTATCATAAAGGCACCTTATGGTGACCCTATTACAAATAACATCCTCACAAACTGGGGGGTGATAAGGTTCCTGCTGTCCCTTGGGATTAACCTTTAATCTTTGAGTCCCCGACTTCATTGCAGCAATGTTTGAAGGTTTCCTTCTACAAAATTCGGTGTTATGGTTATCTTTCTTGCACCATTTACACCATCTTTTTCCTTGGTTAAACGGTTTTCTTTCATTGGATTTTTGGTCATTGAACTGTGAGTTTCTGTCTCGGTAGTCATTTCGTGGCCGTTCAAAGTTTGTCCTACCTTTATTTCCCTGCTCTCTATTATCAAATTTATTAAATTGCTGTGGAGCTTTAAAATTGTCTATGTGCTTCTTTTTAGCACCACTTACCTCTGCCTGGGCTGCCTGATACCTTTCAGCGACATTTAAAACCTCCCCCATCTTCTCTGCACCTTGTTCCATGAGAAATTTTCTCATGTCTGGAGCCATGGACTCTCTCAATTGCTCAATCATGATCATTTCTTTAAGATCTTGGGTCTTCCCCAGAGCAGTCCATTTCTCCAAATAGGTTTCTAGTCTGGCAGAGAATTGGTGGTATGTCTCCCCAGACAACAGTTTGGCATTTCTAAATTTCCTACGATAAAATTCCCCATTTTTTCTCGTACCTCAATAACAAAGCCTGCTTTAACATGTCATAATTCTCCTGGTCTTCTCTGTTCATTTTTGCGAAGACTTCGTAAGTAGTACCTCTCAGTCCCTGTGATAACTTTAAACTCCACCTCTCTCTCTCTAACCCATATGTAGTAGCTAATAACTCAAAACGTCCTAGGTACCCCTCTATGTCATCGTCTTTTTCAACAAAAATGGTCTAAATGAAACCCCATAGCTGAGTTTGAGGCTCCCAGACTGGGCGTAGCATCTGAGGCAAAAGGGCTGGCACCATTTTCAGGAGCCTGGCCTTGTAGCTCCAGCTCCCTGAGTCGTAATTCGTGCTCCCTCTGCAACCTTCTATCTTCTGCCTCCCTTTCGGCAGTCAACCTTTTATCTTCTGCCTCCCTTTCGGCAGTCAACCTTTTTTCTTCTGCCTCCCTTTCGGCAGTCAACCTTTTTTCTTCTGCCTCCCTTTCGGCAGTCAACCTTTTTTCTTCTGCCTCCCTTTGCTGTCGTTTTTCTTCTGCCTCCAATGCTTTAGCCTCTTTGTCAGCCTCAATCTGCAACCTCTTAATTTCTCTATCAGCCTCTATTTGTAACCTCTTCTCTTCAGCCAACCTTTCAGACTCTAATTTTCTTTCAGCCTCTTTTTCTAATCTTCTTTCTTCCCGTTCAATATACTTATCACATTCAGCCGTTACATATTGAATTAAAATCTGACCATCCATTCCCATCTCCTTTGCCGTCAGCACAGCAGCTGATCTGAATTTGGCCAGCTCCGCCATACTTTTTAAACTAATCTAGCAATGTGCAAGATAAAATTTCCAACCACTAAAGTACTTCTAATTACTCTAGTCTAAAATAATTCTAATTAATTAATTAACTACCACTGGCTGTGAAGATTCACCAACTTTTATTTTCAGGGACACTTTTAATTATAAGGGACACTTTTAATTTTTATAATGTGTTCCCCTAATCTAATTCTCCCCCCAGGAGATCCTAATATACTTAATGGGCTAATTATCCCGGACGAGCCCCCAATATATGTAGTGGATTGATGGTATTGTATGATGGTGATATTGCTAAGTGTGATGCATGAGGTCAGCTGTGAAGGCTCCTGAGATAAAATGTAGCTGTGAATTGTCAGAAGGCCCTTCTTGCTACCACTACGACCTCACACCTATTTTTTTTACTAATGAATGTGGCTACGTTAAATGTCTAGGGTAATGATATGTAATGTGTTGTGGTAGTTTACATACACACACACAGATATTTACTAAGTCTAATAATATTAATAAATGTTATAATACACTGAACTAACTCAAGTGTGTAAAAATTGGATAGTAATTTTCTTACATTTATTTGTTCTGAACCAAGGTTTTATTTTGACCAGAACATATGAAAGGTTTAGCAATTATGAAAGAAATGCATGAATATTACATAATAAATGCAAGGTGTGTACATATATATGTTACTAGACTAGTTAATATTATTACTGTTTATAGTAGTAATCTATTTGGGAGAACATTTAATGGATGTGCTGTTGGGGTGGCCTCATCACTCCCTGTCTATGGTGACTACACATTGTCCAGTTATTTGATGGAAATTTTATGGGTGTGTTAGCAAATAAGTTGAGTTGGTGAATTCTCAGCAGACCAGGCGCTCACGTAGCTTGAAGGTGTAGCTCTGGTGCTGAGATCTGGTGGCCCCACCTCTCCGTGCTTGGGGCAATATCAGAAGTATGGTGGCCCCACCTCTCCGTGCTTGGGGGCAATATCAGAAGTTTGGTGGCCCCACCTCTCCGTGCTTGGGGGCTATAATAGGCTGCTCTGACAAAATGTTACTGCACGGGTCCACTCTGGTAATATTCAACAACTCATTTGACACCGCATTGGTGCCAACTGAAACTCACAGCTCAGAAATCTGAATATAGAACACAGTTCAATAAATGCTAGCAAATCTCAGCTGAGCTGCTGGCCTTATGATGGCGTCCCTATAAATATTTCAATAGCTTCTGGGAATTACACCACTTAATAATTCACTGTGTCTACTAGGACATGTTAAAATGAATGGCACAAAATGCGCGTCTGAGCGCCGCTAATATATTCATCTATGGCCAATCACTGCCTTTTCTTTTTCAAATTCAAATATCCTACCACTAAGTCATTTCAGTCATACCTCAGTCAAGTATGCCTTATTGTCTGTTGGTCCATCCGTCTCTACTTGCGTTTCACAAAAAAAACAACACACTTGTTTTTTTGAACCAACCCTGCCTTCCCCTACACAATTTTGCCTTTAAAGTTATTTTTAGCCACAATTCTCCATCCCACCCCGTCTCTTCATTCCAACTAGATTTTAGCACTTGCGTCTTCAAGGCCACAATTTTTTGAAAATTAGTGACATGTTTTATTTCAATGCAGACGTTCGCTGATATGAACAACACAGTCTTTTGTCAATATCTTTCTTATTATCTGTCCGTCTGTATAAATGAAAGCATATTATTTCACTGCTCAAGATGGGCCATCCGGCCAGCTAGGTTTTATATTCCTAACATTATTATTAAGAAAAGTTACTTTTCAAATATTTTCTAGAATCTTCTGGAATGCGTTCATCACTGCATTCAAATAAACGGACTAAGTTATCGCAAAAGCGTCCAAGAAATGACTGTGGCGTATAATATCCAAGGTCCCTTTTGTCGATTTCTTTACTTTATGTCAACTTGGGGAACGTGACTTTTTCCTCCTTTCCCCACCACTTGCGCCTTTTAGCCTTGCTAGTTTCAAGCACGCGTTCAGTCAGATTTTTCCTTTTGATCTCCGTTCTCATCCCGTTCCGTTTTGCCTTCAAGTCTAACAATTTAATTTCCATGGCGGGTGATGACCCGCGGCGTGGGCGATCATGTATTCTAGCAGCTTACGCATTAGTTTTTATCCCTACGTTGTATCATTGGAGATATTTTAACGTTGTATCACGGTTAATTTTGTGACACATCTCCCCACTTGAAAACATGCCTACGGCAAGTTCTAAAACCAGTGATACACATAGATAAAATCTCTCCTTACGCCTGCCATTACTCTAATTTTGATCACAGGGGTGCCGACTGAGGAAATCTGCACCGACATTCAATTTGCCTGGGATATATTGGATACTAAACTGATAAGGTTGAAGCAATAAAGACCACCTCAGCAATCTTGCGTTTTCATGCTTAGCCTGAGATAAGAATACGAGAGGCTGATGGTCCGTCTCGACCACAAAAGTCCTACCATACAGATAGATTTGAAACTTCTTTATGGCCCAGATTAACGCTAAACATTCTTTTTCGCTTGTGGAGTATCCTTGTTCCGCCTTATTCAATTTGCGGCTTGCATAAGCGACTGGTTTCAGTTCCCCATCAGGTGAAGATGATCTTTGCAACAAAGCCGCTCCGAGTCCTACATTACTTGCATCGGTTCTTAAGACAAAGTCCTGTGTCAAATCAGGTAGTTTGAGAATAGGCTTGCTAGTGAGTTTTTCCTTTAAGTCTTGGAACGCTAATTCACTTTGCGCAGTCCAATTAATTTTATCTGGAAGTCCCTTGCGAGTCAGATCAGTCAGAGGAGCACAAATAGAGTTAAAATCTTTGATATATTTTTGATAAAATCCGCATAACGACACGAATGATCGCACGTCCTTTTTTGTTTGTGGTCTAGGTGCTCTCTGCAGTTTTTCCAAGTTCTTGGGATCAGGGGTCATGCTACCCTGATATACAGTGTGTCCCAAGAATTCCAACTCTTTGCATCCAATGCAACATTTTGTTGGCCTAGCAGTCAAGTTCGCCTCCCTAAGCCTATTAAATAACATTTCTAGAGCTTCAATGTGTTCTTCAAATGTCTCTGTGGCGACGAGAATATCATCCATGAAATTCGTGATACATGGGTTATTCAGGGGATCCAACAATTTGCGCATCATCCTTGAAAATACACTCGGAGCATTTTTCAGTCCGAATGGTAGCATGTTGAATTCATAATGTCCATCCGAAGTGCTAAAAGCCAAATAAGGTCTCACTTCAGGCTTCACTGGGATCTGGTAATAGCCTTTACTAAGATCCACCTTTGAAAAGTATTTTGCCTTGTTCAATCTGGCAAATAACTGTTTTGTGTCTGGTAATGGATCCACTTGTCCTTCTGTGACAGCATTCAGTTTCCTGTAATCTATGCACAGTCTGTGTTCCCCAGACGGTTTTCTCAACAATACGACACTAGAGCTAAAAGATGATTCACTGTGTGAAATAATCCCCTCCTTCAACAAATAATCTATTTCTTCCTTCAATGCCTTCTCCTTCGCGAACGGAATAGAATAGGCTCTCATACAGATTGGGTTTGAGTCTACCAGTTTCATGTCATACTGTAGCAAATTTGTATGGCCTGGTTTATCTGTTAATACATCTGTATGTTCCTCCAGAACCTGTTGAACTCTCTCCCTCTGGTTTTTAGTCAGGTGATTACTGACTTTTACCTGTGCTGCTGTTTCACAAGGATGTAATGGGTATTCATGTGAGGTGAGTGGTTCCTTTTGCATTTGAGTTGCGATAGCTAAGGTCAGTAAGGGGGTGCTTTCCTGGAGTGGTCTGTCCAGATACTTCTTTAACAGGTTTACATGATAAACTTTCTCCTTCCCCTTTTTGTCAATTTTATAGTTTGTTCTAGACACCTTCTCTAGAACCGTATATGGACCTTGCCATCCAATTTGTAATTTATTCTGGCTACCGGGTAGTAGAAGCAGCACCTTCTCTCCCACTGCCAGTTCTCTGTCCTTTGCCTTCCTATTAAAATATGCTGCATGTTTCTTCCTGGCTTGTTTCAAATTATCATTTGCCAGTTTCCATCCAGCTTTCAAACGAGTGGTCAGTTCGTTCACGTATTGATAAGATGAGGTAACAGTCTCTTCCGCCTTCTCATCTGTCCAGGTCCTTAATAGGGCTTCTAATGGACCTTTTATTGGCCTCCCAAATAGCAGAGTTGCGGGAGCCATCCCGGTTGAACTATGTGGTACCTCCCGGTACGCAAACAATGCGGCGGGCAGGAATTGATCCCACAGATCCGGTTTTTCGTGTGCCAGCTTTCTCAGGATAGAAATGAGAGTCCCGTTGAACCTCTCTACCTGGCCGTTCCCTTGCGGATGGTACGGACTACAATGAAAGTGTCTGGCTTGAAATAGCTTAAAAACTTCTTCCGTTAGTTTCCCCTTGAACTGAGAACCATTATCCGTCAAGATTTGATGCGGGAATCCTAATCGGGTAAATATTGTAAGTAGTGCCTCTGCTACATGTTTTGAATCAATTGATGGCAGGGCTACCGCCTCTCCCCACATAGAACAAGTGTCCACCAGAGTAAGGATGTAACTGTTCCTCCTCTTGGTCCGAGTGAGAGGTCCTACAATATCCACTGCAACCCTCTCAAAAGGTGTTCCCACTATGGGCATTTCCCCTAGAGTTGCAGGAGCAGTCCAGTGCTTTGGAGCTACCCTTTGACATTCTGGGCAGGATTTGACATATCTTTTTTATATCCTCCGTTATCCCTGGCCAGAAGTAATGACAAGCTATACGCTGTCCTGTGGCGCTGATCCCCATGTGACCACTGAAGGGAATCGCATGCCCGAGTTCCATCACTTTATCCCTATATGAAGTGGGAAGAACCAGCTGGTTGTGACCATTTGTTCCAGTTCCGGCCTTCCTGTATAAGAGTTTGTTCTTCATAAAATATTCCCCCTTGCTCGGAGGTGTGTGGCATTTGGGCAATTTTTTAAAACATGGCTTGAGTGTCCTATCCTCAGCCTGCGCCTTCCTCATCTCCTCTGGATGAGCATTTATAGGTTCACCTTCTTCCTCCTTCTTCTGTGACCTGGTCTGCACTGTCGCCATGATCACAGGTCTCTCGGGATTCCCCAAGAAGACGTATCTACACCCCAATATCAGAGGGTAGATTGGTTCATCTATCACTGCTGCTCTGATTTCTCCTTCCACATAGCGAGTTTTCACCGTTATCCTTGCGATGGGAAGTGTCATGAGTGGTATGTCCTTAGTTGCCCCTTGTATTTCCACTGTTTCTGTGGTATACTGACTTGGGTCCACTAGGCTAGACTTCACAACTGAATCATAATCCAAACCTGTATCATAAAGGCACCTTATGGTGACCCCATTACAAATAACATCCTCACAAACTGGGGGGTGATAAGGTTCCTGCTGTCCCTTAGGATTAACCTTTAATCTTTGAGTCCCCGACTTCATTGCAGCAATGTTTGAAGGTTTCCTTCTACAAAATTCGGTGTTATGGTTATCTTTCTTGCACCATTTACACCATCTTTTTCCTTGGTTAAACGGTTTTCTTTCATTGGATTTTTGGTCATTGAACTGTGAGTTTCTGTCTCGGTAGTCATTTCTTGGCCGTTCAAAGTTTGTCCTACCTTTATTTCCCTGCTCTCTATTATCAAATTTATTAAATTGCTGTGGAGCTTTAAAATTGTCTATGTGCTTCTTTTTAGCACCACTTACCTCTGCCTGGGCTGCCTGATACCTTTCAGCGACATTTAAAACCTCCCCAACTTCTCTGCACCTTGTTCCATGAGAAATTTTCTCATGTCTGGAGCCATGGACTCTCTCAATTGCTCAATCATGATCATTTCTTTAAGATCTTGGGTCTTCCCCAGAGCAGTCCATTTCTCCAAATAGGTTTCTAGTCTGGCAGAGAATTGGTGGTATGTCTCCCCAGACAACAGTTTGGCATTTCTAAATTTCCTACGATAAAATTCCCCATTTCTTTCGTACCTCAATAACAAAGCCTGCTTTAACATGTCATAATTCTCCTGGTCTTCTCTGTTCATTTTTGCGAAGACTTCGTAAGAAGTACCTCTCAGTCCCTGTGATAACTTTAAACTCCACCTCTCTCTCTCTAACCCATATGTAGTAGCTAATAACTCAAAACGTCCTAGGTACCCCTCTATGTCATCGTCTTTTTCAACAAAATGGTCTAAATGAAACCCCATAGCTGAGTTTGAGGCTCCCAGACTGGGCGTAGCATCTGAGGCAAAAGGGCTGGCACCATTTTCAGGAGCCTGGCCTTGTAGCTCCAGCTCCCTGAGTCGTAATTCGTGCTCCCTCTGCAACCTTCTATCTTCTGCCTCCCTTTCGGCAGTCAACCTTTTATCTTCTGCCTCCCTTTCGGCAGTCAACCTTTTTTCTTCTGCCTCCCTTTCGGCAGTCAACCTTTTTTCTTCTGCCTCCCTTTGCTGTCGTTGTTCTTCTTCCTCCCTTTGCTGTCGTTTTTCTTCTGCCTCCAATGCTTTAGCCTCTTTGTCAGCCTCAATCTGCAAGCCTCTTTATTTCTCTATCAGCCTCTATTTGTAACCTCTTCTCTTCAGCCAACCTTTCAGACTCTAATTTTCTTTCAGCCTCTTTTTCTAATCTTTCTTTCTTCCCGTTCAATATACTTATCACATTCATTTCAGCCGTTACATATTGAATTAAAATCTGACCATCCATTCCCATCTCCTTTGCGGTCAGCACAGCAGCTGATCTGAATTTGGCCAGCTCCGCCATACTTTTTAAAACAAATCTAGCAATGTGCAAGATATAAAATTTCCAACCACTAAAGTACTTCTAATTACTCTAGTCTAAAATAATTCTAATTAATTAATTAACTACCACTGGCTGTGAAGATTCACCAACTTTTATTTTCAGGGACACTTTTAATTATAAGGGACATTTTTAATTTTTATAATGTGTTCCCCTAATCTAATTCTCCCCCCAGGAGATCCTAATATACTTAATGGGCTAATTATCCCGGGCCAACGCGACCCCAATATATGTAGTGGATTTTGATGGTATTTAATATATTGTTATATATTACAATGTACTTAACTCTATGCTTGTGTGAAAAATGGGATCAGTAATTTTTCTTTCATGTATTTGGTTCATGAAACCATAGGTTTTTTTTGGACCAGATACATTACTTAGAAAGGTTTAGCAATTTATGAAAGAAATGCCGCAGATGTATTGGATATCATTTATTTTTGCAAGGGTAGGGATTCATAGTTTATGTTTCATAGAATTCCCAGGGTATGTGGGGCTGGTACTGGTTTTTTATTTGTAGTTCAGTTGTCAAATGTACATATATTTGGGAAGATCATTTTTTATATGGTATAGGTGGATGATACATTGAATACATTGGGGGGGGGGGGGTCAGGGGGGGGGGGGGTGGGGGGGGGGTGACGGACGGTGCGGAAACGCGCGGGGTGGCAAGAGGGACAGAACGGGGAAGAAGAGAAAGTCTCGCTTGCTTGCCTCGACAAGGGCGTTGGGGATTCCAGTCTCTGGGGGCACATGTGTTGGGGTGCGGGTTTTTCTTTGGGCTTGGGGTTGTTCGGTGTTGGTTTATCGTGTGTTTTGTTTTCTCTGTTTATACGCTTGTTATGTTTGTGTTATAGCACTATAAAGTTGAGTTGGTGGTGTCGTCTGAGTGACTTGAATTCTCAGCAGACCAGGCGCTGCCTCTCGTTCGTAGCTGTGGTTTGTTTGTAGATTTTGTTTGTTTTGGTTTTTCTCTGTAGCTCTTTTAAGCTCTGGTGCTTGTGCTTGCTGTGATCTGGTTGGTCTCGCTGGCCCCATCCTCTCCGTGCTTGGGCTTGGCGGCAGGACTTCACCACCAATTCGGCAAGGCAAATCAAATATCAGGATATCTAGCCAGAAGTATTGGTCTCGGCCCCCCCCACCTACTCCGTGCTTGGGGGGCGCACAGGCAATTTTCAGAGAGTGTTTTGTATGCCCACACTCTCTACGTGCTTGGGGCGCTTCTATAAAAATATGGGGCTTTGGCTTGGCTTATTATCCTTGGGGGGGCTTGGGGGCATAATTCTATTAGGGCTAGTCTGGGCGTAAACTATTCGCGGCTTTGTATTTGGCGGCTCGGGGCTGCGGGGATCTCTTTAGAATAGGCTGCTCTATGCTACTTTGTTTTATTTTTTGGTTGCTTTTGTTCATTCGCTCTTTGCTCTGACAAAAATGTTCTATGTTTTTACCTTCGACACGGGGGGGGGTCGGGTTCCTCCAACCCACTCTAGGGTAATTTTCATAACATATTTCATTTGACCTACCGCTTTGGTTGCCTACTGAAACCTCCTCAGCTCAAGAAATAATGAATTTAGAAAACAGTTATTTTAATGCTAGCAATAACTCGCTGTGCTGCTGGACTCTTGCACCTCCCTTTTTGTTGCTGCTGCTGGGCCTTATGAGGGCCAGTCGTACGTCGGTTCCCTCTACATGGCCACGATCACGCCCCCCCGGACGTTATCTTCGTTCCGGCCGCAGGGCCGAAAGCGGCTAGGCCAGGCGTGACAGGGATGGAAAGTGGAGTTTGTGGGGCTTGTGGCGTGCGTCGCCATGGGTTTGTTCTACATAATCCCTCTTCTCTCCACCTCCCCCACAAGGTTGTTGAGCTCACGGGGGGCGTTCGTGGTATGGGGGTGGGATAGTTTTAGGTATGGGTCTTATTTTTGGCTGACGACCCTCCAGACACAGCCGAGACCTAGTGAAGAAGACAGTTTAGCGCGAAGAGTTGTGTAGTATAAGGTTCACACCGAGTTGACCGAATGAACCACAAGCACCGAGTCACGGGTAAATGAGACGGAGTTGAAAGCAGAGTTAACCGACGTTAGTCAGTAGTAGCGTCACCGAGTTTATAGATGATAGAGGATGGGCCTTGATAGGATAGGGCACCACGGGGGATGTGACTTTGGTTTGGTTCCCCAGTACTCTATTGCATGGCTATTAGTCTGTTCAGATGGGCATTGCTAGGCCTGTTGTGGTCACAGCGGGGGGGGGCGGGGCAAAGGGGGACCAACAAAGGACGAGACAAAGAGTAGGGAGGGGCTACATTTTTTTATATACGGGGGGGGGGACGGGGGGGTGTTACATTTCATCTGGGGAAGGAAAACGTATATTTTTGGGGGGAAGGGGGGTGGGCGAGAGGGGGAGGAGGCGGGGGGGAGGTTGTGTCAGGGGGGGGGGGTGGGGGGGGGGGGGGGGCGTTAGGGGGGTGTTCTTGTTGTCTACACTTTTTGTTTGTCTTTATTTTATTTTTCATTTATTATATCTCTTTTATCTTTTATTTCTTTTTTTTTTCTTTATAGTTTTTTTAATTTCTTTTCTTTTTTTCCTTTTTTTTATTTTTTTTTTTATTTGTTTTTTTTAGGCACTATTCTCCCATTCCCACCCTCCGGTATTCTCCCTCAGTCCGTTCTCTTATTCCAACTATGGATTTGCACTTGTCGTCTTCAAGGCCACCCGGCCCACCAATTTTTTTTTTGGAAACAATTAGAAGTGACATGTTTTATTTCCAATGCAAGATCGTTCGCTGCTGGATCTGATTAGAACAACCAACAGTCTTTTGGTAATTATCTTTCTTATTTTCTGTCCTGTTGTGTTTAATTAAAATCAAAGCTTATTTATTTCATCTGCTCATAACAAGAATGGGGCCATCAATCCAGCAAGCTAGGCGTTTTATATTATCCTAAATAATTATTAGGGAAAAGAAAAGTTAAGTTTACTTTTCAAATATTTTTCTAGAAGATCTTCTGGCAATGCGTTTCTCTCACTGCATTCAAATAAACGGGACGAGGACCTATGTTATATCGCAAAAAGGTCACAGAAGAAAGACTTGTACTGTGTATGGCAGGTTATAATATCCAAGTCCCTTCTTTTGTCGTGTTCTTTACTTTATGTCATCTTGGGGAATCGTTGAACGTTGACTTTTTCCTCCTTTTCCCCACCCACTTGGCCCCTCCTTCCTTTTCCTCTTTTAGCTCTCTGTGCTAGTTCAAGGACCGCGTTTTTCGTGTAGTCAGATTCTTTCACTTTTTTTTTTGATCACTCCGTTCTCATCCCGTTTCCGTTTTGCCTTCAAGTCTTTCAATTTAATTTCCATGGCGGGGGTGATGACCCGCGGCGTGCCGCGGCTGGGCGATATGTTTTGCCGTGGGGCGGGCGTATTCTTTGTATCCTAGCAGCTTAACGCCATTAGTTTTTATATTCCTAACGTTGTTATTCATTGGAGGATATTTTAACGTTGTATCTACGGTTTAATTGTTGTTGTGACAAAGCCACCGTTACTATTTGCTTACATTTTTTTCTTTACAATAACTTTTTTTATTCGCGCTACGGGGCTGGGGGTGGGGGGTTCGGGGTTTGTGGGTTGGTGAGGGGTTTTCGGGGGTGTTTGTACCATTGGGCAAATTAGGGGTTTGGTTCTTGCGGGGTTGCGGCGTTAAAAGTTTTAGGTCTATTATGCATTTTTCGCTTTACTATAATCTTGGTCAGAAGCTTGCACAGAGATGCAGATCGTGGTTCATTTTGGATCAAACGTTTTTTGATCGCCATCTGCCAAGCGGACCACCTGGTATTGACAGTCTTTTCACAAAGGGCAAATGGGGACTTATTATGAGTACCACAAGCACATAATGCAGTAGAAAGGAGACCCCACCGGTAGGTAGAAGCAGAAAAGAAGGGGTACAGGCTTTCAACAAATCCAAAGGAAAATGACTGCTTCTGTCCGCAAACAGTTGAGATGAAAGTAAGAAAGAGTCACACTAAGTCGCCCTGTATGCTTTATTCTCTCACAATTTCGTGACATCAAATGAAAAAAGGCACTAAAGATGGCATACATCACAAGATTCATTGGTTTAAACGCTCGTATTAGAAGATGACCAAAAAATGATGTACGTGTATTTACTGGCGCGTCGGGGCCCTAAAAGAAGGGGGCTCGTAGCATATGCTACTTTTGCTACTACGTTAATCCGGCTCTGATTAGGTCAATATTTGACAAGGATCAGTGCATAGCGAGGGAGGGGACCAACTCCCCACCCAGCTCTCTCCACTCAGCCCTCCACACCCAGCGGTGGAAAACAAATAAAGGCTTTCTTGCCAGGGTACAGTTTTGGTGGTTTTGTGGGCCCTAAACAGGACCGTGGTGCAGTTTTGTGGGCCCTAAAAAGGACCGTGGTAGGTGCAGTTTTGTGGGCCCGGAATAGGACCGGGGTAGGTGCAGTTTTGTGGGTTTTGTGGGCCCTGAAAAGGACCGTGGTAGGTGCAGTTTTGTGGGCCCTGAAAAGGACCGTGAGGGGAACAGATCACCAAAGATCGCTGAAAGCTTGGCACATATCAGGACATACACATGTTCGTTCGTAGCTGCATAATTTAACAGAGGAAGGCCAAAATTCTGCAATGTCAAGCAGGAATATTGTCGAAAAAGTATCTGACTGACGAACTTTATTCTGATGTCGCCACAAAAATTCACACATGTAGGAATCTAACATGTGTCTGTGTGTTCCGTTCTGACGTTGTTGCGTTCTTTCGCAGATTTCCACAATCTCTCTATTCGTTGAGTATTTGCCCCTCTTTAACTCAAGATCATTCAGGTACCCATTTACAGCTGGTTAGACTGATGCGTGACACCTGTTCCCTTCCTCGCTGCCGTTGCCTTCTCTAACTCAAGATCAGTCAGGTACCCATTTACAGCTGGTTAGACTGATGCGTGACACCTGTTCCCTTCCTCGCTGCCGTTGCCTTCTCTAACTCAAGATCAGAGTGTCACGCATTAGTCTAACCAGCTGTAAATGGGTACCTGACTCTGATCTTGAGTTAGAGAAGTCAACGGCAGCGACTTCCCTTGTTTTCTGTGTACCGTTAACTTGTAGAACTGTTTCAATCCCGTTTTTTTGTTTTATAACCTTAAAATAGGGGGGGGGGGGGGGGTGGGGGGGCGTGCAGGGCGGGTCTGTCGTAAGCGCGTCAACTATGAATGCATGAGGAACGTTTTTTTTTTAACTTGCCCTCCCAAATCACAATGTTGAAATCAAACCTTTTTCAGTCAAGAAAAAGTACGGTTCTCAGTTTTGGTAATAAATTTCCACAATTTGATTTTAGCGGTGAATTAAACGCACACAAGAACCGGACAACATTAGACAATCTTTGGAGGACCGAGGACTAGAATGGAACCAGGCCAGGAAGAAGACAGCTGATAGGATAGTCTGGCGCTCTCTCTTCCAAACCTCTACACCTCACGGTAGAAGGGGAAAACGCCTTAGGAAGTAAGATAAGAAAATCGACTGTGGCCATCTCAAGGATGTTTACTTATAATCGGGCGCTCCCGTGCACTGTCTCGTCGGAAAATGAGTTATGACTAATACGCAAACAGTATTTCACTCCACGGATCAAGTCAATATGGGTTCAAACGAAAGTTATTGATAACCATAATCAATAAGGATGGTCGATGAAATCCCAACATGACAAGAATTGAAGGAAGGGAGTGTAAAGAGTGAATCGAAAATGCTAAATGTTGTCGGAGGTTGGAAACAAGAAAGTGAAGAGCACAGAATGAATTACAAGATTGCACAGGAAAATGTGACGTTCGAGGCTATTTTGTCACAATACGTTTTTTGTTGTATTTCTTACACATTTTCTTGTTGATGCTTTCTGATACTTATGTTCTTGGTGTATTCTCTCATATATTTCTCGTATGTATTCTCACACAAATTTGTGTTGGTGTATTCTGTTAAACATTTCTTAGTGTATTCTCTTACACATTTTCTTGACGTGTTCTGTTACACATTTCTTTGTGTATTATCTTACACACGTTCTTGGTGCATTCCTTTATATATTTTCTTGTTGTTGTATTCTCTCCCACATTTTTCTAAGTGTATTCTCTCACACAGTTTCTTAGTGTATTACCGTACACACATTCTTGGTGTATTCTCTTACCCATTACACTGGTATATTCTCTTTCACATTTTTTTCTTGGTCTGTTCTCTCACATAAGATATATTCTACGGGACAACTGGCAGATGGCAAAAGAACAGTTGGGCGACCGCAGCTGAGATTCAAAGATGTGCGCAAGAGAGACATGAGGGCACTGGACATAAATTCAGCAACCCGGGAGGACGAAGCTGCCGGGTCGCACCAAGTGACGATGCTATCTACGGCCGGCGTAACCTCAGATTTTGGTGAAAAGGAGCTCTCAGCAAGCAGAAGATGGGAGAAAACGTCGAAAACCAGGAAAATAATCAGCTACGCGCTGTCTCCTCAGGAGTGCATTATCAAAGTCAGTGTTAACTGAAGGGGCTATTATTATCTCTTACACATTTTCGCTGTGTGTTGTCGTACATATGTTCTTGCTGAAATTTTCATAAAACAACTACCAGAGATTATTCTTTTGCACGCTTTCACGATGTAGTGTTTTCTCATGAGAAAATATTATAGATTATTCACTATTCACTTTTACAGAGAGAGTAATATTTTACATGCTTTCATTAGATATTCTATTCTAATATAAATTTCATTTTAATATTCTGTTACACACTTTTATATAGTATTCGCTTACAGTATTGCATATAGTATTCTCTTGTACATTTTTATGTAGTATTCTCCAACACACTTTCATATAGTGTTCTCTGGCATACTGTCATGCAGTATTCTCTTTTATACTTTTATATAATATTTTCTTACACAATTTTATTTTCATATAATTTCTTACACAATTCTCTAACTAGCTTTTATACAGTATTGATTTAAACACTTTCTTACAGCATTACCTTACATTCTTTCATAGAGTATTATCTTACACATTTTTATATACGAGTAGTATTCCCTTACATACTTTTATATATTACTCATCTACATACTTTTATATAGTATTCCCATTCCTACTTTTAAATAGTATTCCCCTACATTCTTTTATATAGTATTCCCTTTCATACTTTTATATAGTATTTCCCTACATACTTTTATATAGTATTCTCCTACATACTTTTATATAGTATTCTCCTACATTCTTTTATATAGTATTCCCCTACATAATTTTATATAGTATTCCTCTACATTCTTTTACAGTATATAGTATTCCCATACATACTTTTATATAGTATTCCCATACATACTTTTATATAGTATTCCCATACATACTTTTTTATAGTATTCCCATACATACTTTTATATAATATTCCCATACATTCTTTTATAAAATATTCCCTAACACATTTTTTTTTCATGGAGTATTGTATTATATTGTTTCATACCGTATTCTCTAGCACATGTTCATTTAGTATTTATCTTGCATACTTTTTAAAAAAGTGTTCGCTTACATATTTTCACAAAGTATATTCTCTTACACATTCACAAAGATTAATATCTTTAAGGCTTTCAATGTGTAACCTTTCACTCATGTTTACTGATTATTTTATCGTTCTCTCCTATTTTATTATCTTAAAACTTTCACATATCATTCACCTACGCGCCTCCATCTAGTATTCACTTACATATCTTCTTCAAACATTCACTTTGCACATCTTCTTTGAGTATTCACCTTAGACATCTTCTTTGAGCATTCACTTAAAAATCTTCTTTGAGCATCCAGTTTGTCACGGGATTTGCCCCCCCCCCCCTTTTTTTTTTTGCTCTGCAGTCGTGGTCCACCAGTGCTTAAAACTCAAGAGTATCTAAAATGGATATTCAAAGGTGTCTACCTTCGCACAAGATTACTCTTGGCAGAGTTGTAGACAGAAGGATAATGATGCTTCTATCTCAAGGTAGTATCCACAAGATAATTCAGAAGTCAAGAACAATGCTGCATAGGGCAGAGCACTATTAACTTATATCCGTCACCTTTTATGAAGTTTTAAGCAATGGTTAGGCTTGTTCGAGCCCCCAGCTGGTTTAATCCAGCGAAATTCCTGTTATAAGTATTTTTGGCTCTATGGCTGTAACTATAAGTATATATGTATATTAAAGATTTTAGATCATACATGCGCTCTCTTATCTATAAGAACTGAATCAACTATGGATTTGCAAAATAACATATTACAAATTTAGTAATCAATTAGTCTTTAACAAATTTAAATAAATGGATGAAAGTGACTTTAGAGGTTTTTAAAAATTGTCTTCACTGAGACTTAACTGGGAACTGATGATTATTGTCCATTGCTTGCGCCTGCTACAAAAAACTTAACTGGCTGAGTATTGCAATGGGTCATTGTCAAGTGTTTTGTGATGAGGTCTCTTCTCTAGAGGCGTCTAGATGAACTTCACTCCTAATGTCAAGGTGGATATCTTCACAACATGTCCACTGTAGGTAGTTGGTGTCGAACCAGCTTCTTGAATCACAAGATAGTGGCGAAGATTCTTACTTCAGACTGGTTTGGTACTAAGAACCGTCTTGTAGCTTCGAACCACGAACTATAATTTAGTCTCGTGCCACGAACTTTAGGAAAAATAAAGGAACAAATGCCTCTGCTAAGTACATTTGTGGGCTGCAGATTAACAGGCGCATTGTCTCGCTGTCCACCCACCAATGTTAGCCTCTCTGAATAATTATTCTCCGTGAGTATACATAGCATAGAGAATATGATTAGAAATCACCGTTATTTTTCTGGTTACTTAAATAGGGAACATGTGTCTAGACAGCGAGAGTGCAATGGCTTGCCTGAATTAACATTATCAAGTTACATATTTTCACAAAATGAAACTATACACACTGTTGTCATGAAATATTCTAATCCACATATATAAATTATTAGGTAAATATGAAGCCTAACAAATAAAATTAATAAAGAGAAGAGCAATGGTAAAATGACATTGCTGTCACAAGGAATGTACTCGAAATCCCCCTTGTTTTCTGCTTCGTCTGCAAATTGTAACGCTTTCACGTTGATAGTAAAAGCTTACTGTATTATACCCGCTTTCTTCAATGAAACGTGTGCTGTATTTCTTGGAAAAAACATTGAGAGACTGCGTAATGACCTAAATTAATCCTAACATTAATTATATTACGTTACCAAAACGAACGAACAGATGGACAAAAGGATAGCGAGAGGGGAGGGCTGAAAATCAGGAACGCATGCAACACGCGACGCGCGATATACAAATGCTGGCATCACGCGTGTAAGTCTACAAGCACTAACTTTTTCAGACGGACAGTGATAAAATACACTACCCTTTCCCAGAGTTAGGTTTATAAATCATAACAGACTCTTATTAGAAAAGATAACATTAGATGGGTTTACGGTTGAAAACATAACAGTACCCAGACAGCACATCTTCCAAACAGGAGGTAGTGGAAAATACATATTTTGAACGCAGCCACGTAGCTCTTTTAAAGTGGGAAAATTGGGTTCCTTAGGGCTTGCTGACAAATAATATGTAAAACGTTACGCAAATAGTCCAGGAATTAATAAATTATACCCAAAATAAAATATTGGGGGTGCCTGACAGCATAAAATCATTTCTGCTCATAAGCTTTTTTTTTAACGTGTTTGAAAAAAATTTACGTTACAGAAATAGCCTACCATGTAAACTCCAAATTGATTGGAGCGCAACAAATGAAAGCCTAACCACGATTGGTCGGGCTATCAATACTATCTTGGTTGTTAGGGGAAACGGGGAAAGGTAACATTTTTTCAAACACTTGTCGAAACGTGGCTCATTGGCCAGTCTCGCTGATATACACACTTGGGAGCGTTAGTTCGAGACCACTTGTTTAAAATAGCTTGATAAAGCATCAGTGCGTTGAAGCCAGCATATATTTGGCTCAATAAAAGCCTGGAACATAGGCAGATGGAAGTTTGTGCCAGTTTGTGCCAGAATTCATTGCTAATCAACGTATCTGTGTTATTCGTATGAATTGTGGTAAGCTTGAACCATTTAATATCTTTTAATGAAAATTGAATGTGAATTGTTGATTTATGCCTGTATATATATGTGTAGTTCAGTGGCAAACGTGAGGTAAAGCCTAAAATGCTCCAGCCTGAACAGAGGGTGTCGGAGAGAAGTAAAACGGCATGGAATGGCCAAACAGTACACTGACACCTAGATGATTGACTAGAAAGAAATAATGCTGGAATTGCAGAGGCGTAGTGACCATTAAGGATGGTAATGCTGGTATAAAGTATTTCAGATGAAGCTGACTGTTGGCCTAACGCTCTGAACGCAATGTTTGTGCTGTATTGTGATCAGTGTAAAAGAGAATATAAATTAGTTATGAAGTAGAAGGTACATCCTTCTTGATTTCAGGGACAGTGGTCTTGATGGTACTGAGCAGCACCTGGTCAGAGATTTGCTGAATCCAGAGTCGGACAGCATACTCCTTGGTCTTTTTAGCTATCCGTGAGGTGTCTCCTGAGCCCAGAGGAGAATTCGAGCAGAGGAGTCCTTTCCTGCCGCCATCACGCCAGATAAGCGAATTGGCCAGCTGAGCTCAACATTATGTCCCCTCATATTGAACTGACTTTATAAAATTAACATTAAGAGGGGAATTTACTTGTCTTAAAATCAGGAACTGTGAACATCTCCAATACTGGTCCCTAAAGACAAACTATTGAAGTCATGATGACAAATACCAACAGAGCTTGAACAAAATAAAACCAGTATTACCTCATTTTACTACTACACAACTGACACACATAGAACATTTGTAATAATATATGTCACTACAATATTCATATTAAATACATTCTGTACATAACTTGTAATTTAAATTGATTGTGATTCCTGGTTCCCTTGTAGTTGAATCAGGACACATATACATTCATGCTAGTAATGAATACATATTGTTATTGGAAACGTTACGAGTGACTTCTTTAAGCTATTCTCATAGAGTGTAATATGTATGTGAGTGTCACAGTGTTGTTAAGAGTAGTGGATTAAATTAAATTGTTTATCTGTCTGTTGTTGTGACTTACACTTTACCATACACATACCCTAGACACATAACGTAGCATCACACTATTCCAGAATAATTCTGACTGAGATATATAGATATGTGGTAGCAAGTAAGGTGATATATAATACACTACTCTTATTAGATATATATATATACCTTCACAGCTGATCTCAGTCAGTACACTAAGTCCCCTATAAATATTTATAACATCCCACTTCACCACATATATTGGGGTCTCGCTCTTGGGATTTTGAATCTTTAACTATTAAAAATATTGGGGGTAATTCACTTCAGGGAATATAAGAATTAAAAGGTATCCTTGGGTGGAATTAAATAAGGTTGAGCTCACGGTGCCTGTGTTGTCCATTAGAGATTGAATTGTTGGTTAGACATTGTATAAATTTACATAATAGACAATGGCGGACCTGGCCAAATTTCGATCTGCTGCGGTTCAGACTGCAAAAGAGTTAGGATTAGATGGGCAAGTTATGGTTGCCTATGTTACTACGGAATGTGACAAATTTATTGAACGCGAAGAAAGAAGGTTTGAAGCCGAAAGAAGGTTAGAGGCTGAAAGGGAAATTAAGAAGTTACAGTTTGAAGCTGAGGCTGAGACTAAGAGGTTGCAGATTGAGGCTGAGGCTAAGAAATTGGAGGCAGAAAGAGAAGACAAAAGATTAGCTGCAGAAAGGGAAGAGAGGAGATTAGCTGCAGAAGAGAAGAAATTAGCTGCAGAAAGGGAAGAGAGGAAATTAGCTGCAGAAAGGGAAGCAGAAGATAAAAGATTACAAAGGGAACATGAGTTACGACTAAGGGAGTTTGAGTTTCAAGGCCATGCTCCTGAAAATGGTGCCAGTCCCTTTGCCTCTGATGCTACGGTTACTCAAGGAGCCTCAATCTCAGCTATGAATTTTCATTTAGATCATTTTGTTGAGAAAGACGATGATATAGAGAGCTACCTAAATAGGTACGAACTATTAGCTACCACGTATGGGTTAGAGAGAGAAAGGTGGAGCTTAAAGTTATCTCAGGGACTTCGTGGGGCAGCTTATGAAGTTTTTGCAAAAAATGAGCAGAGGTGATCAGGAAAATTATGACATGCTAAAGCAGGCTCTTTTGTTAAGGTATGAAAAGAATGCAGAGTTTTACAGGAAAAAATTTAGGAATGCTAAACTACTGTCAGGTGAAACCTATCACCAGTTCTCTGCACGAATTGAGACATACTTGGAGAAATGGACTTCTCTGGGGAAAACCCAAGATCTTAAGGAAATGGTCCTTATAGAGCAACTAAGAGAGTCCATGGCTCCAGACCTGAGAAAGTTTCTCATGGAACAAGGTGCAGAGAGGCTGGATGAGTTGCTAAATGTTGCTGAAAGGTATCAAGCAGCTCAAGCAGAGGTAACAGGTAATAAAAAGAAACAGGTGGATAACTTTAGGGCACCACAGAACTTTAATAAATTGGATCCTAGGGATCAAAATAAAGGTAAGCACCAATTTGATAGGCCACGGTATGACAATAAAAATAAATTCCCACAATTCGATGAAAGGAAATATGATGAAAGAAAATCTTTCAACCAAGGAAAAAGGTGGTGTAAAAATTGTAAGATGAACAATCATGACACTGACCATTGTAGAAGGAAACCTCCTCATTTTGCTGCTATGACATCGGGGAAAAAGGAAAAGAAGGGCAAACCTGAAGAATTACAGGAACCATACCACCCCCCAGTGTGTGAAGATGTCATTTGTAATGGTGTCACTATAAGATGTTTATATGATACCGGTTTAGATTACGATTCCGTTGTGAGTTCTCACCTGGTGCAGGCCGATCAATACACCACAGAAACAGTGGAGATTCAAACTGCAACCAAGGATGTAGCTACCATGACACTTCCCGTCGCCCGAATAAAAGTGAAAACGCGATATGTGGAAGGAATCATAAAAGCAGCAGTGATAAATGAGCCAATCTACCCTCTAATATGGGGGTGTAGATATGTCTTCTTGGGGAATCCCAAGAGACCTGTGATATTGGCAACAGTGCAGACCAGATCACAGACAAAGAAGGAGGAGGATAATCCAATAAATACTCACCCAGATGAGATGAGGAAGGCACAGGCTGAGGACAAAACACTCAAGCCATGTTTCAAGAAGTTGCCCAAATCTCATACACCTCCAGGCAAGGGAGAGTTTTATATGAAGAACAAATTGATATATAGGAAGGCTGGATCTGAATCCAATGGTCACGGACAGCTGGTCCTTCCCACTTCATATAGGACTAAAGTGTTGGAACTAGGGCATGCGATTCCCTTCAGTGGTCATATGGGAATCAGCGCAACAGGACAGCGAATAGCTTGTCACTATTTCTGGCCAGGAATAACTGAAGATATCAAACGATATGTAAAATCCTGTCCAGAGTGCCAACGAGTAGCACCTAAACATTGGACTGCACCAGCAACTCTGGGGGAAATGCCCATAGTGGGAACACCCTTTGAGAGAGTTGCCGTGGATCTTGTGGGACCTCTCACCCGAACCAAGAGAAGGAACAGCTACATTCTGACTCTGGTGGACACTTGTTCTATGTGGGGAGAGGCAGTAGCCCTGTCATCGATTGATTCAAAACATGTGGCAGAGGCATTGCTCACAATTTTCACAAGGTTAGGCTTTCCCAATCAAATCTTGACTGATAATGGCTCTCAGTTCAAGGGGAAACTAACTGAAGAAGTTTTCAGGATCTTCCAGGCCAAACACTTCCATTGTAGTGTGTATCATCCCCAAGGGAACGGCCAAGTGGAAAGATTTAACGGCACATTAATGTCGATCCTGAGAAAGTTGGCACACGAAAAACCAGATACATGGGACCAGTACCTGCACGCCGCCCTCTTTGCTTATCGGGAGGTACCCCATAGTTCAACCGGTATGGCCCCGGCAACATTATTGTTTGGAAGGCCAATAAAAGGTCCACTTGAAGCTTTGTTAAGAACGTGGACTGATGAAAAGGCAGAGGAAAACATTACATCTTCATACCAATATGTGAATGAGCTGACCACTCGGTTAAAAACTGGCTGGAAACTTGCCAATGAAAATTTGAAACAAGCCAGGAAGAAACATGCTGCCTATTATAACAGGAAGGCGAAAGACAGAAATTTGGCTGTGGGAGAGAAAGTACTGCTTCTTTTGCCTGGGAGTCAGAATAAGTTACAAATTGGATGGCAGGGGTCCATATACAGTTCTAGAGAAGGTGTCTAGAACAAATTATAAGATAGATAAGAAGGGGAAAGAAAAAATCTATCATGTGAATCTCCTGAAGAAATATTTGGAAAGAGAACATCAGGAAGAGACACACTTGTTGACCTTGTCCATCGCCATGGAGATGAAAAAGGAACCACTTTCATCATTTGAATATCCATTACACCCCTGTGAGACAGCAGCACAGGTGAAAATCAGTACACATCTAACGAAAACTCAGAAAGAGAGAGTGCAACAGGTTCTAAATAATCATGCAGAGATGTTAACAGACCGACCAGGGCATACAAACCTATTGGAATATGATATGAAACTCATAGACTCCACACCTGTCTGTATGAAACCATATTCGATTCCGTTTGCTAAGGAAAAAGCTTTGAAGGAAGAGATAGACTATCTGTTGAAGGAAGGAATTATTTCGCACAGTGAGTCTTCGTATAGTTCCGGTGTTGTACTCTTAAGGAAGCCCTCTGGAGAACATAGACTCTGTATAGATTACAGGAGACTGAATGCTATTACAGAAGGACAGGTGGATCCATTGCCGGATACAAATCAGCTGTTTGCCAGGCTAAATAAAGCTAAATATTTCTCAAAAGTGGATCTGAGTAAAGGATACTATCAGATTCCAGTAAAGCCTGAGGTTAGACCATACCTAGCTTTTAGTACCTCAGAAGGACACTATGAGTTTAATAGATTGCCATTTGGATTGAAGAATGCACCTAGTGTCTTCTCTAGAATGATGAGAAAATTATTGGATCCTCTGAATAATCCCTGTATAACAAATTTTATGGATGATATCCTTATAGCAACAGAAACATTTGAGGAACACATTGACTCTCTGAACATGCTGTTTGATCGACTTAGGGAGGCAAATTTAACAGCCCGACCAACCAAATGTTGCGTTGGATGTAAAGAATTGGAATTTTTGGGACACACAGTTTATCAGGGAAACATGACCCCTGACCCAAAGAACTTAGAGAAACTACAGAAAGCCCCGAGACCACAAACCAAGAAGGACGTGAGATCCTTTGTCTCATTATGTGGTTTCTACCAGAAGTATATCAAAAACTTTAATTCCATATGTGCACCTTTAACGGAATTGACACGTAAAGGACTTCCAGATCGCATTACATGGACACCACAATGTGAAATGACTTACCAAGAATTGAAGGAAAAGCTCACAAGTAAACCCATTTTGAAATTACCTGACTTAAGTCAAGAATTCATAGTAAGGACGGATGCAAGTAATATTGGGTTAGGTGCAACTTTACTACAGAAATCAGATGCATTGGATGGGGAATTAAGCCCAGTGGCATATGCTAGCAGAAAGTTGAATAAAGCTGAAATCAACTACTCAACTAGCGAAAAAGAATGTCTTGCAGTAATATGGGCAATAAAGAAATTCAATATTTATCTATATGGGAAGGCATTTAAGTTGCAAACTGACCACAAACCTTTATCGTTTTTAGCACAGGCTAAGCATGAGAACTCTAGGTTACTCCGATGGTCTTTGCTTCTGGCTCCATATAATTTTAGCATTGAATATATATCTGGAAAAACCAATCTGGGAGCGGATTTTTTAAGCCGCCATCCGTGTGATGAGAATCACCGTAAACCCCAGAAATAATAATAAATTTCTCTATGTGTATATAGAATAAAGGACTGACATATAATGTCTGTTTTAAGAGGGGAGGTGTCATGAAATATTCTAATCCACATATATAAATTATTAGGTAAATATGAAGCCTAACAAATAAAATTAATAAAGAGAAGAGCAATGGTAAAATGACATTGCTGTCACAAGGAATGTACTCGAAATCCCCCTTGTTTTCTGCTTCGTCTGCAAATTGTAACGCTTTCACGTTGATAGTAAAAGCTTACTGTATTATACCCGCTTTCTTCAATGAAACGTGTGCTGTATTTCTTGGAAAAAACATTGAGAGACTGCGTAATGACCTAAATTAATCCTAACATTAATTATATTACGTTACCAAAACGAACGAACAGATGGACAAAAGGATAGCGAGAGGGGAGGGCTGAAAAATCAGGAACGCATGCAACACGCGACGCGCGATATACAAATGCTGGCATCACGCGTGTAAGTCTACAAGCACTAACTTTTTCAGACGGACAGTGATAAAATACACTACCCTTTCCCAGAGTTAGGTTTATAAATCATAACAGACTCTTATTAGAAAAGATAACATTAGATGGGTTTACGGTTGAAAACATAACAGTACCCAGACAGCACATCTTCCAAACAGGAGGTAGTGGAAAATACATATTTTGAACGCAGCCACGTAGCTCTTTTAAAGTGGGAAAATTGGGTTCCTTAGGGCTTGCTGACAAATAATATGTAAAACGTTACGCCAATAGTCCAGGAATTAATAAATTATACCCAAAATAAAATATTGGGGGTGCCTGACAGCATAAAATCATTTCTGCTCATAAGATTTTTTTTTAACGTGTTTGAAAAAAATTTACGTTACAGAAATAGCCTACCATGTAAACTCCAAATTGATTGGAGCGCAACAAATGAAAGCCTAACCACGATTGGTCGGGCTATAAATACTATCTTGGTTGTTAGGGGAAACGGGGAAAGGTAACATTTTTTCAAACACTTGTCGAAACGTGGCTCATTGGCCAGTCTCGCTGATATACACACTTGGGAGCGTTAGTTCGAGACCACTTGTTTAAAATAGCTTGATAAAGCATCAGTGCGTTGAAGCCAGCATATATTTGGCTCAATAAAAGCCTGGAACATAGGCAGATGGAAGTTTGTGCCAGTTTGTGCCAGAATTCATTGCTAATCAACGTATCTGTGTTATTCGTATGAATTGTGGTAAGCTTGAACCATTTAATATCTTTTAATGAAAATTGAATGTGAATTGTTGATTTATGCCTGTATATATATGTGTAGTTCAGTGGCAAACGTGAGGTAAAGCCTAAAATGCTCCAGCCTGAACAGAGGGTGTCGGAGAGAAGTAAAACGGCATGGAATGGCCAAACAGTACACTGACACCTAGATGATTGACTAGAAAGAAATAATGCTGGAATTGCAGAGGCGTAGTGACCATTAAGGATGGTAATGCTGGTATAAAGTATTTCAGATGAAGCTGACTGTTGGCCTAACGCTCTGAACGCAATGTTTGTGCTGTATTGTGATCAGTGTAAAAGAGAATATAAATTAGTTATGAAGTAGAAGGTACATCCTTCTTGATTTCAGGGACAGTGGTCTTGATGGTACTGAGCAGCACCTGGTCAGAGATTTGCTGAATCCAGAGTCGGACAGCATACTCCTTGGTCTTTTTAGCTATCCGTGAGGTGTCTCCTGAGCCCAGAGGAGAATTCGAGCAGAGGAGTCCTTTCCTGCCGCCATCACGCCAGATAAGCGAATTGGCCAGCTGAGCTCAACATTATGTCCCCTCATATTGAACTGACTTTATAAAATTAACATTAAGAGGGGAATTTACTTGTCTTAAAATCAGGAACTGTGAACATCTCCAATACTGGTCCCTAAAGACAAACTATTGAAGTCATGATGACAAATACCAACAGAGCTTGAACAAAATAAAACCAGTATTACCTCATTTTACTACTACACAACTGACACACATAGAACATTTGTAATAATATATGTCACTACAATATTCATATTAAATACATTCTGTACATAACTTGTAATTTAAATTGATTGTGATTCCTGGTTCCCTTGTAGTTGAATCAGGACACATATTCATTCATGCTAGTAATGAATACATATTGTTATTGGAAACGTTACGAGTGACTTCTTTAAGCTATTCTCATAGAGTGTAATATGTATGTGAGTGTCACAGTGTTGTTAAGAGTAGTGGATTAAATTAAATTGTTTATCTGTCTGTTGTTGTGACTTACACTTCACCATACACATACCCTAGACACATAACGTAGCATCACACTATTCCAGAATAATTCTGACTGAGATATATAGATATGTGGTAGCAAGTAAGGTGATATATAATACACTACTCTTATTAGATATATATATACCTTCACAGCTGATCTCAGTCAGTACACTAAGTCCCCTATAAATATTTATAACATCCCACTTCACCACAACTGTGCACATGTGATGTAAACATCACTCACTCACTGCTCCATTCGGAATCTGGGGTCGCTTCTGCTTTCGCTTTCCTGAGCGAACTAGTATAGAGCAAACACCAGTGCTGGCTGTAGTGGTTTATGAACATACTATTTTCATATGTTGAGGTTGCCAGCCTCCTAGGACTGGTACAACCACTTAGCAAGTACAGACATGTCAAATTCACATTAAAACAAAATATGTTTACACTCACCCGAAATGGAATATACAATCTCCTGTAACAGAAGAATGGACACAGCAACGTTGATTTGATGCTTCGAACACTCGGTCTGGGGTAGTGTCAGAATCCCTCCTATGACTTGTGCTTTTGATTCCCTAAGTTTCCAGTCATTGTATTTAAAATTGCGGGTTCTCTTTTAAGTTATAAAGACGCCCAAATACTTCGATCTGTCACTTTTAATTTTGGAATTCTTTGTCCGATCCCTCTCTCTGGCTACTGGGAGTTGTTACTTGTCGTTGTTGAAAATGCAGTCTGATTTGTGTCTCCGACTACGCTAGATTATATTTCCCTTTCTCAGTTCATGTCCCAGATGGTATTTTAGACAAACCTGCCAATGCGGGCTAAAGTTTATGTTAGGCTCTTGATTTAGACCAATCCTGTCTCTTTTTTTTTTGGTGGGTCGGGGTGTTAAATCATTAATAACCCCCGAGTGTTTTAAAATATCAATTTTAAAATTTAACATCGTGACCTCTTACAAATATGGCAGTAATACTTCTGATTGCATTTGTACGAACTCACAAACACATCGGTGAACTTATTTCCTGCCTAATACCTTTCCCAACGTAATCTCCCCAGATATTATTGATACAGGGATGGGCCATCGGAAGCGATTACATATTATCACCTGTACTTGCGTACATCTCCCAGACGGATTTCTTAGACGGTCTGGCTTTCTCTCCGTCGATCATGCGAGACCACCTTGTGCCAACAATGACCGTCTCTATCAAAGGTGGCGAGACGACTCAAGTGATAGAAGTATTATCCGATGACCTATCTAATTAGCCTTGTTTACGTTTCACCATGTGAATCGTAAGTCTGGGAGTGACTAGGCAATAATGTAGGTGCATAAAATATGCCAAATAATAGGACGATGAGTTTGAGAAAAAAGGGTCGGAAAAATGCACGCACACATGTATCATCAGACAGTTACATATCTTTTTTGAGCATCCACTTGCACCTCTTCTTTGAGCATTACTTGACTTTCACACTCGCACAGCCGTTTACTGTTAGACCGCTAGTGACATACTGGTCTAATTGTACGCAATGAGAAATTCTTCTTGTTATTAACATGTGTTCATGGTTTGTTTTACACCGATCTGCCAAACAATTTAACATAAAATATATTGGAAACTGTCACGAACGGTTTATAGAATGAATGTCAGTACTCATGCTCCAGTGGGAACTAGATATGTTTATGTAAGTTGTGAGTTGAAGTGAGTGAATGTTAAGTTTGCTTGCGGGCATGAATGCATTAGTAGCAGTAAGCGCTAATGTCGAGTTCACGGGCATGGCTGAGTTGTTGTGAACGAAGTGGTGGTGAAGACTGGTCAGGTGTGAAAAGGGTCATGGGTAAAAAGGTCATTCGAGACAGAGATTAGAGCGAGGAGAGATTACGTGGAGAGTGAAGGCGAAATGGTTGAAGGAAAATAGGAAATATATTAAGATATTGTGAAATTCTTTCCATGAGATGCTGTTCTAATTATGCACATCATATATTGTGCTTTTCTTATGTGATGATTTATGGCCAAAGCGGCAGTCTGCCTGTGTTATTGTGTTATACTCAAGTTTGTGACATAAAGTCGTCGGATATCGTATCTACGTGTTGGAGTTTAGTGAGTTAACAATTTGCTGTGAAAAACGAGCCATGTTTGTCGCTCCATGTGTATGTAATACATATTTGTCAATGTGTACACACAGCAAGCACTTGACAGAAACTGTTGTCTATGATTGATGTTGTCGCTTGATGAGGGTTAGAACCACTTGCCGCGTCCCCTTAGTTACACAAATGTAACGATTACCATTGAATAATAACGGATAATGCACGGCAATCCGGATATGACAAATGGGTCAGTGACGCTTTCAAATTCAAATGTGGCGGTTTAAAGCTGAATCGAAATCTGGAGCTAACAATTTTGACAAATGAATATTGTTCAGTTCACTTTTTTTGAATTAGTCACCTGTTATAGATTCTCCCTGTCTCTCTCTCTCCCCCGCCACTCTCTCTCTCTCTCTCTCTCTCTCTCTCATCAAAGCTGTTCACCTGTGGGAACATTTTCCGCATGCACTGACAACGCACGAAGTCCCAGGTCATTCAGCAGCAGATTTCCAATATGTCACGAGTTCTTATTATATGCCACCATAATCTGATTACGTTTCAAATTATGTCTAATTTACTGTATGAATGGTTTAGATTTTGTTTGTTTGTATGTTTTTTTTTTTTAAATTAATTTTTTAATTTATTTTAATTAATTAATTTTTTTTAACATACTTAAATTTGATTATGACTGGATGTTACAAAAGTATGTTATTATTTTACCGTGATAATGTTGTATGCCATTAAATAATGCTAAAAATACATGTGCGATTGAAAGGACACGGTATGTAAGATGACAGAGAGAAGAAGGGCAGAATGTAAGATGGGCCTGCGTGCCCAATTCTTAACCCTTTAAAAATAAAGTTCGTTCGTTCTTTCGTTCTCTCTCTCTCTCTCTCTCTCTCTCTCTCTCTCTCTCTCTCTCTCTCTCTCACTCACTCTGTTTCTCGTTTTCCAACTCATTCAAAACCCGATTGATATCTCACTTTAAGAAAAAACATCTGCCTGTCAGCCCAACTACCTGTTGTCAATACTAAATCGCTAACGACAAGCAACCCAAAGACACTTCAAACTTACATTTGATACAAAATAAGTACCAGATATTGATCTTGTCTTGAGTTACCGATTTGCTAATTTGAGTTACGGAATCATTGTCTTGAGTCACTACTCATTGTCATCAGTTACAGAATCATTGTCCTGAGTCACCTACTCATTGTCGTCAGTTACAAAATCATTGTCCTGAGTCACCTACTCATTGTCTGAGTCACCTACTCATTATCTTGAGTCACCCTCTCATTGTCTTCAGTTACAGAATAATTGTCTTGAGTTACCTACTCATTGTCATCAGTTACAGAATCATTGTCTTGAGTAACATACTCATTGTCTTGAGTTACCTACTCATTGTCATCAGTAACAGAATCATTATCTTGAGTAACATACTCTTTGTCTTGAGTCACCTACTCATTTTCTTAAGTTACGTAATAATTGTGTCTTCAGTTACGGACTAATTGTCTTGAGTTACTAATTCACAGTCTTGAGTTATATAATCATTATCTTGGGTTACTACTTCATTGCCTTCAGATACAGAATGATCGTGTTGAGTGAGCGACTCACTTTCTTCAGTTGCAGAATCATTTCCTTGAGTTACAGTATCACTGTCTTCAGTTACGGTATCATTGTCTTTAGTTACAGTATCATTGTCTTCAGTTACAGTATCATCATTGCCTTTATTTAAAGTATCATTATCTTCAGTTACAGGATCATTGTCTCCAGTTACAGTATCATTGTCTTCAGTTACAGTATTATTGTCTTCAGTTACATTATCATTGTCTTCACTTACAGTATAATTGTCCTCAGTTACAGTTTCATTGTCTTCAGCTACAATATCATTGTCTTGAGTCACCTACTCGTTGTCTTGAGTGACCTACTCATTGTCTTCAGTTACAGAATAATTGTCGAGTTGTTATTTCACAGTCTTGCGTTATATAATCATTATCTTGGGTTACTACTTCACTACCTTCAGATACAGAATTATCGTCTTGAGTCCGGGACTCACTTTCTTCAGTTACAGAATCATTTCCTTGAGTTTGCGGCTTTTTGTCTTCAGTTACATAATCATTGTCTTGAGTTACCGACGCTTCGTCTTTAGTTACAAAATTATTGTCTTGAGTTACCGACTCTATGTCTTCAGTGACACATTCATTGTCTTGAGTTACCGACTCTTTTTCGTCAGTTACACATTCATTGTCTTATGTTATCAACTATTTTTCCTCAGTTACACATTCATTGTCTTGAGTTACCGATTATTTGTATTCAATTTCACGCTTATAGTCTAGAGTTACAGACTCTTTGTCTTCAGTTACATTCATTGTCTTGAGTCGCTGACTCTTTGTCTTCAGTTACGTACTCATTGTTTTGAGTTACCGACTCTTTGTCGTCAGTTACAAAACTATTTTCTTAAGTTGCCGACTTCTTGTCTTTAGTTACACGCTCATAGTCTTGAGTTACCGACTCTTTGTCTTCAGTTACACACTGATTGTCTTGAATTACCGACTCTATGTCTTCAGTTACACGCTCATAGTCTAAATATATGACCCTTTGTCTTCAGTTACACATTCATTCTCTTGAGTTTCCGCCTATTTGTCTTCAGTTCCACGCTCATTGTCTAGAGTTACCGACTCTTTGTATTCAGTTAACATTCATTGTCTTGAGTTACCTATTCTTTGTCTTCAGTTACACACTTCTTCTTCTTCTTCTTCGTTCACCCTCAGATGTCAACTTGAATAAGTTCAAAGAAAGCAGTGGTCAGCCTGAGGCTGTTGATATCTCCGTAGATTTTCTCCAGGAATGGTACTGGTGATGGCTATATGCGTTTTCTCTGTTCCTCATATGTTGGGCACCTTTGAAGCAGATGTTCGGCAGTCATTTTATCGGTGCCACAGTCACACTCATCAGTAGTTCCTATCTTTAATTTATTGAATAGATGGTATCTCAATCTGTTATGACCTGTGCGAAGTCTGAAGATTATCACTTGTTCACTTCTGCTGAGCTGGTAATTCGAATCATTTTTTGTGTGGCCTGGATGCTCTTCTTCCCACTTGTGCCTGTACCTGCGCTTGATAAAACTCTTGGACTCCTCATAAGTTATATTTGTGTCAAGTTGAGGAAGTGTTCCCCCTTCCTTTGCCAATCTGTCAGCCTCTTCATTTCCAGGGATGTTGCAGTGAGAAGGGATCCACTGTATCACAACTCTTTTGTACTGCTGACATAGTCTGTGAAGTGTTAATCTTAGGTCATTCAGTTCAGCATTACTTTGACTTTTCAGCGTTGTAATTACTGACAGCGCATCTGAGAAGATAGCTACTGGTCTCTCTGAGCTTTCTTCTGTCACTAGAATTTCTGATGCAGTTTTTTAGGCCTCTGCCTCTGCTCTGAAGTTACTTGAAAATTTCCCTGTTGCGACTGCTATGTTTTTTTTGTGCCATTGCTTAAGCTCAGGAAGACTCCTCCACCCCCATCTTCTGTTGCATTAGTTGCTGATCCATCTGTGTACGCATGGATCCAGGTGTTGCTTGGGTAATGTTTCTCTATATATTTTGTGGTTAGGACTCTCCTTTCTATTTCATTTCATTTTGGCTGTTCTTTCTCTCAATACCAGTGTTACACACTCATTGTCTTGAGTTACCGACTCTTTGTCGTCAGCTACAAAACTATTTTCTTAACTTACCGACTCTTTGTCTTCAGTTACACGCTCATAGTCATGAGTTACCGACTCTTTGCCTTCAGTTACACGCTCATAGTCTTAAGTTACCGACTATTTGTCTTCAGTTACTCGCTCAAAGTCTTAAGTTACTGACTCTTTGTCTTCAGTTTCACACTGATTGTCTTGAGTTACCGACTCTTTGTCTTCAGTTGCACGCTCCTAGTGTTAAGTTACCGACTCTTTGTCTTCAGTTACACGCTCATAATCATGAGTTACCGACTCTTTGTCTTCAGTTGCACGCTCAAAGTTACATACTCATAGTCTTATTGTCTTGAGTTACCGACTCTTTGTCTTCATTTACATATTCATTGTCTTGAGTTACCTACTCTTTGTCTTCAGTTACACACTGATTGTCTTGAGTTATCGACTCTTTGTCTTCAGTTACAGACTCGTTGTCTAGAGTTACGGACTCTTTGTCTTCAGTTACACACTCGTTGTTCTGAGTTATCGACTCTTTGTCGTCAGTTACAAATTCACTGTCTTGAGTTACTAAGTCATTGTCGTCAATAAGACTCAACATTCTCTATAATGAAGAAAATGAATTAGTTTTTGACAGAATCAATGTCTGGAGTCAACATTCTCTTTAATGAAGACAATGAATTAGTTTTTGACATAATCTGAGCCTTGACTCAACATTCTCTTTAATGAAAGCAGTGAGTCACCGACTCGTTGCCTTCAATTATAGTATGCTTGTCTTCAGTTACACAATCATTGTCTTCAGTTACAGGATCAATAATCGTCAGTTACAATATCATTGTCTTCAGTTACAGTATCATTGTCTTCAGTTACAGTATCATTATCTTCAATTACAGGATCATTGTCTTTAGTTACAGGATCATTGTCTTCAGCGACAGGATCATTGTCTTTACTTATTGAATAATTATCTTCAGTTACACGCTCATAGTCTTAAGTTACCTACTCTTTGTCTTCAGTTACACACTGATTGTCTTGAGTTATTGACTCTTTGTCTTCAGTTACATACTCATTGTCTAGAGTTACGGACTCTTTGTCTTCAGTTACACACTCGTTGTCTTGAGTTATCGACTCTTTGTCGTCAGTTACACATTCACTGTCTTGAGTTACTAAGTCATTGTCGTCAATGAGAGTCAACACTCTCTATAATGAAGAAAATGAATTAGTTTTTGACAGAATCAATGTCTGGAGTCAACATTCTCTTTAATGAAGACAATGAGTTAGTTTTTGACAGAATCTAAGCTTTGACTCAACATTCTCTTTAATGAAAGCAGTGAGTCACCAACTCGTTGCCTTCAATTATAGTATGCTTGTCTTCAGTTACACAATCATTGTCTTCAGTTACAGGATCAATAATCGTCAGTTACAGGATCATTGTCTTCAGTTACAGTATCATTATCTTCAGTTACAGTATCATTGTCTTCAATTACAGGATCATTATCTTCAGCTACATGATCATTCTCTTTACTTATTGAATAATTGTCTTCACTTACAGCATCATTGTCTTATAGCATCATTGTCTTCAGTTACAGCATCATTGTCTAACAGCATCATTGTCTTCAGTTACAGTATCATTGTCTTAAGTTATAGTATCACTGTCTTCAGTTACAGGATCATTGTCTTCAGTTACAGGATCATTATCTCCAGTTACAGTATTATTGTCTTCAGTTACAGTATCATTGTCTTCAGTTACAGTATCATTGTCTTCAGTTACAGCATCATTGTCTTCAGTTACAGCATCATTGTCTTCAGTTACAGCATCATTGTCTTGCAGCATCATTGTCTTCAGTTACAGCATCATTGTCTTCAGTTACAGTATGGGACCCCAAGATGCAGCAATAGTGAATGCAGTCAGCGACCCATAGCTGTACTGCTTGCATCAGGACCAGCGAACCAGAGCTGGTCAAGACCGCACTCCACCTCCACGTGGTTGTCCTGGAAACAGTCTGCAGCAGTGCAGTCTGGCTGAGCGAGTGCGGATCGCAATGGGAAGGCAAACCCGGTCCCTAAAAAATGCCGTGCTGAAGTCGGATGTGTCGACCGAAAGGTGCAGATATCACAGCTTAGGCGTAAACAGACACAACGCAACCACCGTCCTTTTCAGGGCAAACGAAGAAGAAGAAGTTACAGTATCACTGTCTTCAGTTATAGGATCATTGTCTACAGTTATAGGATCATTGTCTTCAGTTACAGGATCATTGTCTCCAGTTACAGTATTATTGTCTTCAGTTACAGTATCATTGTCTTGAGCTACTGTGTGTGGCAGAGGATATTATGAAAATAGATTTCATACATCTACATTTTTCTTCCACCTGTCTTTCACCGGCTTCCTTATGCACGGTTTGTTAATGTAAAACCCTCCTACACTGAGATATCTGTCTCTTTCTTAATTTAGCACGCCTATTTTATTTTATTTTCTCTATTTGCCTTAGGAATGTTTACCAACAGACCTATTTGTTAAACGCAGACCCCTTCACTTCTCTATATATGTCAAACTCTTAATTTGGCCACACACATTTTCTTTTCATTATGTCGTATAAACTACGAGGAATGTTTGCAATCAGACAGGTAAACGGAACGCTTAGAGAGGGGACGGGATGGTGGATTTGTAGAGAAGGGGGAGATAAGCTAATGAAGAAAAACCAAGGGGGTGATAAGTTAAAACGTATTTTTCGGTAGACAATGGTCAGGGGGACTTAATCTGAAACCAAGGGCAGATAATCACAGTTACTCCCCCTGAATCCGTTCGTTTGGAAGGTAATTAAACATGGTGAGAATCGCCAGATCAAAGGACGGGTTTCGCTCGATTGCCAGAGTCTGCAACCGGTAAAAGGGTGAATTTTTCCTCTGATTCGCAGATCAACCGAAGAAAAGCCCGAAATCTGAGCGAAGGCGTTAAAAGTAACAAGTCTGAGCGAAGTTCTGCAAATTTAATATATATTCTCCAGCTTTTAAAATCCATTATTCAGTACCCACAGATTTTTCCAGAACCTACTAGCTTCGATTTTCTAGACCATTGTTATAGTGGATTTCTTAGTATTTTCGATTTGGAGTAGTTCAGTTTCTGTGTTTGCGGTAAATATTATAATAGAAGTTTGAGTGATTTAATTGTTAAGTCCGTCATTTTATTTCAATAAGATCTTTCTGTGTAGAGTGATTTAATGGCTAAGTCCATCATTTTATTTCACTAGGATTTTTTTCTTTTGTGCTTATTGACTAGCGAACAAAATATAATCTATAGCTAAACCGTTCCGGCTGTAGCGTTAATCTAACTAACCGATTTAACCAGTAAAAAATATTTAATCGACTAGTAAATGCACTGTTCATTATGAGTATTGATGAAATATATATTTATTTCTAATTCATGATGATTAATTTTTTAAATGACTAGAATTTACTTCACGGGAGGTTTTAAACGATCATATAAGCTCTAGGCTTGTAGTTTCAATTAAAGTTAAATAACCGAAGTGGATAAATATATTATATTTTACGCGGGTTTAGAATAGGATTGAGAATATTGTATGGTGGTTAAGTATTTTGTATTTTTTTCTTCTTATACACAGTACTGGGTCAAACCCAAAACCTACCAGCGGCTTCCATATGAATCTGAGAATAACCATATAAAGAATATTTTTTACTTAGTATCTGGGTCTTCAAGGTAAACCTTTCTGGATTTGTGTTTACACCCAGAAAGAGACAGAGTACCAACCCAAAGAACATTAAGAGTGACTCTGTAACTGGGCTTATAGATCCAGATTTCTTTTTCCCAATTTCATTTACATTCAGCCCGTTGTGGCGACATCACCAACATTAACAGTTCCCGACGTTTGACCATTTGTGGTGTGACAAGGAATTTTTATACTGAGAGAAGTTACCGACCTGACATTCCTATGTACTGGAAATCTCAAGCTACTGACACTGTGAGCACTGTAAAATTTCTTACCTGGACTAATTAATGTGACATTAACAGAAATCCTAAATAAAAGTAACAAAGTGAACGTTCCCCGGAGAAGTGGATTTAATCTGTCTTTGAGGAGCTGGCGTTTTCTTTGCCAAAATAACACTGGATTTGCTGTGTGCGTGTGTCCTAAAGATTTTTCCAGAAGTTGCAAATCAAGTATTAGGTAAGAACGAATGAGCGTGGCCACGATTGTATGGAAAGAAAGAAAGAAAGCAGGAATGAGTAACTCTTTTATTGTATAATCCATGTACTCACTTTGTATATTTCTTACTGTGTTTTTGCTAATACTATTCAATTTCAGAATAGAATAACGTAAATACTCTGTTCTTTACAGTATAGTCAAAGTCTATACCATAGTGCTAATCGTTTGACGTTTTGGGGGTTAATTAGCTTCTCTTTTGTGGGATCTTATCTCAACAAGGGGGGGGGGGGGGAGATAGTACTTATGGATCTATTTCTTTATTAATTCTGTACCCCTATGATTTTGTTTTATATTCGATATATTATAATATATATGTTGTGAAGTTTCTTTATGGTAAATAAAATTTACATAAACTGTAATTTCTGTGTTGGTCAGATCGTCCCAACATCCTCATTCCATTAGTATAGTTTTCACATTTGTGCGTCTAACTGTCGTCACTTATCTGTGTGTGTGTATGTGAGTGGAGGATATATATATTAATATATAGAAAGGGAACTGTCGGAACAACAATATTTTTTAGTCGTAACCGATAGGCTGGGATAGAGAAGTTTTCTCAAATCCAGGGACAGACTTTACTTTTTCACCAACTCACTAGTGAAATCTATCTGTTTACCTTATCTCGCACTGAGTCATCACCTTTGTCAGTTCTATTCAGAAGGGACCTAACATTGTTCTTAATCACCTATCGAAATCTACGACACTGTGAAAATAAATGTATGAGGCTCCTGTGGGTCGGCGAGCAAATAAAGCAAGAATAAGGCTACTGCTAACTCAGGCATGTCGTAAAAGGCACGTGATACGTGTATGATGTTGGACATGGGGCTTGATTGTGCAGCACAAACTGTTGCAGAAGCCAGAGCTACATGGCCACTTGCTTTGGCTCAGGGTTTCTGTAAGTGGATCATCTGCAAAAGTGGCTCCATGTTTTGGTAAGGAACATATATATTTATGAGTTACGGTCATATATTGATGTTACTGCTTTGGTTTTGTGCATCCCAATAAGCATCCCTACTTGAGAATTTATTCGTTTTAATTCTCAGGAACTGTTTGTCACCTTTACACACTCAGCAAAGACAAACCAAAGTGGTAGTAACGTTTTATGGACAAAAGAATTCTGATAGATTGTGCACTTCGTATTTTCATTACTTACTTGTTCGGTCCACATTTGCTGGGAAGCTTTGGGGAGTGGTGGGGGGGGCTGATGTTTGCTTTATTGAGCCAAGTCTGTCGCATTGGCTGATGGGAGCCCGTGTTTATGCAGGATTTCTGTAATATTATCTATCCATCTGCCCCTTGCTCGATAACTCGGATCTTCTGTTGTTACAGGCACGTAGTGATAGTTGATCTGGTTACATTCTCAATAGATACTGAACCTCTTTATTTCCTGTCTCTGCATGTCTCTGATATTCTTAGTACACTTATTCTGATGTTATCGTTTCACATTCTGTCTCTGCTGTTAATATTAAAGGCTCCTCTAAAGCATGTCATTTCCCCTGCGCTCTGGTTAGGGACAATAATGCGCACTGACAGCAAAGACTTGGTCAGAACATACTATTTAACAATTGTCGTTTGGTGTTCGTTCTGATATTTGGATGTTTGAGTAGCGGTGACAGTTGGTCACTGCACTGGCTTTACGACATCTTGTTTCAAAGTTAAACTGTTCAGTTTTCTGTAAAAATGTTTCCGAGATATTGGAACTCCTTCCTTAAGATGGACGCTGTTGATATCTGTGTTAAGTGGGCCTGGTGATCTACTGATCATCTTAACTTCTGTCTTGGATATGTTGATTTTCATGCTGCAAGTTGAATTAAGTACATTAATAGCTTGAATTTGAAGAATGTACACGACAACTCTGATTTCAGTTTCTTTGTTTGTACTTTTGAAATATATTCCCATGATCGGCGTCTTTTTTTTTCTTTCCTTGTCTTTATTTCGCTTGATAATGAGAAGAAACCACGGCTACAGTTGGCCTCCCTTGTCGGAAGCATGTAATAGATCACTTTGTGTAGTTATAAATTAACAACAACTTCCTTAATCTTAATGCAATAATAAATATACAAACCAAGTATTTAGTAACAGCGTGGACTAGTTATTTATAAGACACAATTTCCAGTCTTATTGTAGTGCATTTGACATTTGCGTCCAATATAGTTATAAAGCGGCTGTCATTTTACAAGATAACGTCGAAATTAGTGCAAATGACATTTACATTAAATCAGAGGCACATCTCCAATTCAACCTGCAAGTCTGGAAGGAAGAGCTGGAGAAGAGAGGGATGGTCATAAGCAGCTCTAAAACAAAATCCATGGTGATATCACGAGAAGAAAGAAGACATCAGATTAAGCTGGGAGAACAGGTCCTGGAGCAGGTAGACCACTTTAAATACCTCGGAGCTATTATTGACCGAAAGGGAGGCATCAAAGAAGAGTTGGCCACTCGAAAAGCAGCAGCTGGGAGACTTTTTCAGGCCATAAATCGAGGATTCCTCAGCAAGAGAGAGGTTGGTAAGAAAACGAGGATGGCTGTATACCGCTCCACCTATGTCCCAGTCTTGACATATGGATGCGAGTCATGGGCAGTGACTACAACCCACAAAAGCCAGATCCAAACCTCAGAAATGAGTTATCTGAGGAAGGTGGTTGAAGTAACAAGAAGAGACATGGTACGCAACCAGACGATACGTCAAGGCCTTAAATCCCACCCCCTGTAGACCCAAGTAGAACAGTACCAACTAAGATGGTTTGGCCATGTCTGCAGAATGGGAGAAGACCGGCTACCACGACAAGCATGGGAAACAAAGAGCTAAGGATCCAGACCCCCAGGACGACCCAGAGTCCGCTGGGAGGACAACATTAGACAATCTTTGAAGAACCGAGGACTAGAATGGAACCAGGCCAGGAGGAAGACAGCCGATAGGATAGTCTGGCGCTCTCTCTTCCAAACCTCTACACCTCACGGTAGAAGGGGAACGACTAAGTAAGTAAGACATTTACAAGATTATAACATCCTCAAATATGTGGGACTGTCATTTACAAGATAACATCTCCAGATTAGTGAAAATTTCATTTACAATATGCCATAATCTCCAAATTATTGGCATTGTCATATACAAGGTGACAACGTCTTCAAATTAGTGCAAATGCCATTTACAAGATGACATAATCTCCAAATTAATGTCTATGCCATTTAAAAGATAACTCCAATTTAGTGCAAATGTCATTTACAAGATGGCTACATCACCAAATTAGGGCCAATTGTCATTTATAAGATGGCTACATCACCACATTAGTTCAAATGTCATTTACAGAATGACGACTTTTCCTAATTAGTACACCTGTGTTTACAAGATGAAAACATTTCCTAATTAGTAACACCTGTGTTTACAGGATGACAACATTTCCTTATTAGTACACCTGTGTTTAGAGAATGACGACATTTTCTAATTAGTACACCTGTGTTTACAAGATGACGACATTTCCTAATTAGTACACCTGTGTTTACAGGATGACGACATTTCCTGATTAGTACACCTGTGTTTACAGGATGACGACATTTCCTGATTAGTACACCTGTGTTTACAGGATGACAACATTTCCTAATTAGTACACCTGTGTTTACAGAATGACGACATTTTCTAATTAGTACACCTGTGTTTACAAGATGACGACATTTCCTAATTAGTACACCTGTGTTTACAGGATGACGACATTTCCTAATTAGTACACCTGTGTTTACAGGATATCCTGTTTGAAAGGAACTTTATCTCATTATGGAGAAGTGTGCCTCAGTTAACCATTACACACGGTCCATAGGTTATAAAATGGCGCATGGTCAAAAGCAAAATACCTGTTACATCTCCATTGTAATGTCCACCCAGTTTTGCTACTTGCAGCACAACAACATATGTGCTGTAGCAACAACATTTGTACGGTAACAACAACATATGTACTGTAGCAACAACATGTGTACGGTAACAGCAACATCTGTACTGTAGCAACAACATTTCTGATATTTAATTATTTTGTCATTATGTTACATACTCTATTGCCTTATGCAGTTCTCTGGGGGAGGAAGGGGGCTCTGATGAGACACAGAAAAAAAGGAGCCACTGCTCCCTCAGGCATGTCGTACAAGGCTGCACATAAGAGGTTGTCCATAAGGCTGGCAACCTCGTCATATAAAACAAATTGTTACAGGATCCGCCCCTGTAAGATCATGTGACTGCTTGGCTCTGACTTCCTGCAAGGGGACCAGCTATAGTGGTGCCTCCATGTTCGACAAGGAGCTAAAAGGTTAATGATGATGATGTTGATGATGGTGATGGTGATGATGATGGTGATGATGATGATGATGTAGTCGTCACAACGACTACCATGTTTGAATAAAATCTTTTATATTTAGATTTACACGAAGCTAGACTGGAGCCGTGGTAGCACAGTAGCTAGTGCACTGGCTTCCTAGCTCGGTGTTCCATGGTTCGATCCCCAGTTGAGGTGGGATTTTTTTTAGACCGCAAATGGCTCAGGAATCGACCAGGCCTCATGAATACTGTACCAGAGCAACTCTGGGTAGGTTAAAGGTGGCCGGCGTGATGCTGACCACATCACCCCTAGTGTGCCGATGGTCAAGAAAATATGGGCCTAACACCATATTCCCAATATGTGTCAATGGGCGTGTTACGGGATCCTTTACCTTCTTTACCTTACGAGGCTAGACTGGGAAACCACGAGGCACAGCTTGTAATTAGACACAAAAATCTTCCATCTTTTCATTCATCATATTTTCTCTGTCCAGGAACCCCGTCTTTGATTCCTCTCAGAGCCAATATCTCCCCCAGTGCAGGGACAAGAAGGGTCACATCCCCCACATTCTCAAAGCGCTCAGCTCCAGAACGTGTCGGACAGGGAATCTCCAGTTCTGGAAGCCAAACTCACCTTGACAAGCAAGCCACTAGAATCAGCACAGGTTCCACTAGCTCATCATCATCATCGTCCTCTTCCAAGAACAACACTTCTTCAAAACTGCTATTCAACAACAAAAACTCCATGTTGGATAAGTTTAAATTCTTCAAGGACAAAGATAAGGATAAAGACAAGGAAAAGGATAAGAACAAAGGCGTTGTGAAAAGTTCATCGAAGAGCAGCAGCACAAGTACAGCTAGCACGAGCTCTAGGAGTGACACTGACTCCAGAACCAGCGGAAGCGAATCGACAAAATCGCCATCTTTCACCAGCAGCCAAAGTTCCAGCTCTGGAGATCATGTCGGGGCTAGCTCTGATGAAACTACCAGTGGCACGCTCAGTGCAGCGACAACTTCTTCGAAAAGCACCAGCAAGGCTGGCAAGAAATCCGTGGTCAAGGTTTTTAGCTCCAGGAAGGATGCTCCAGACGAGCAGTCTAGGTCAGCAGTCCCTCCTCCCATACCTAGCGCTGTTGGGTTAGGGCCTCCAACTGGCGGTCCTTATGTGTCTTCGACATTGCCATCTTCAGTCTCTCAAAGAAACGCCTCCCCTAGTTATGGTAGAAAGTCAGGTGCTAAATCAGAGAAATCCGATGCTCGCAGTACAGATCCTAGATTCACTGCGGCAAGCCCAACGTTGTTGTCAACCAAAAAAAATTCTAAGATTAGCAGCTCGACTGGCGCTCCAAAAACCCAGTCTGCTTCTTCTTCATCCTCGACCAAACCTTCTAAGACTATTTCCTCAACTGCAACACCAATCCCAACATCATCTTCATCTTTATCTATTGCTGTATCATCATCTAATACACCTAAATCCAGCTTTATCAAGACGTCAGGAAAATTGTTAAAGGACGACAAATCTCGTGGGATCGCTGCTAGCAAAGATCACAAAAAGTGTTCTTCCAAAGATCCTTCTGGTGTAAATGAATATAAATCAAATGGGGCTAGTTCTAAGACATCGTCGTCTCAACAATATCAACAGCTACAACAACAAGCCTACCACCTTTCGCAGCAGCAGCAAGCTTACCAAATGCAGCAGCATCAGCATTACTCTCAGCTTGCGTATCCCCTTCCACAGCAGCAGCAACATGAATATCAGGGCTACTCTCCCCAATGTTCCCCTCGCCATCATGCTCAATCGATGGCTGCCTACTCATACAACACGCCTCAAAGTTATATCCCGCCTTATGCTCATAATCCCGGCTATGCCACTCCCGCTCACACCCAGGCCAATTCTGCTCTACAGAACGCTCATCCGGGGTTGAATGTCCACAATATGCAATGGCTACAGCACTCAGAACAACAGAAGGAGTTAGATCAACAGCAGCACATGGGTCAAATAAGTGCCTTGGCTTCATCTCAACAGGGAAGTGGTGCTCAGATGTCGCACTATGCGCCTTTGATAATACCAGCCGTTAACTTGGACACACATCCCACCATCTTATCCCAGACTGGACGGTCCGTCAAACATATGCTGCCCCAGGGCTCCATGATAAGTCCTAATTTACTACGACACAACCTTTCGGTAAATGTGGTTAAGCCAACATTATCCAGCTCCACACCAACTACCTCGAGTCAGAAGTCCAGCAAATCAGACAGCAATACTCAGACAAACCTCTCGGTGATGCACAAATCTGTCACGCCAAAACATGTCACTTCCTCTAGCGAGTCTGCATCACAAACAGAAACCGTAACACTTGAAAAGTTTCATACAGTGCCCTCGTCTCCTTCCTCGGTGAATAAATCCACAAGAAACAAACCAAGTACTGTTGATCAAATTGGGGACTCTTTGGACTCTTCAGAACAGGCAGTGGCCAAAAATTCTGCACGTGACAAGAATGTTGATATATGTGACACTAAGAAGCAGAATGACACAGAATCAACTGTATCCGGATTATCCAAGCTCATAATCAAAGATGCTGCCAGTGAATCCAAAGAAAAGCTGTTTATTTCATCTGGAACTTGTTCCCCAAGACTAGGAGTAAAAATGTTAGGTTCTCACGTGTCCAAGACTGCATGCAATGTTGCTGTGGTTCAGCCGCACTCAGGAGAGAAAAGGGAAACTAGCTTTGACACAGAAGTTCGAACTGAAACACTCACCCATAAGGTGAGACCAGATTCTGACGTGACTAGAGCGGCTCCAGGCATGGAGAACACGTTCCTGACTCCGGACAAAGACGACAAGGCAACCTTTGTGGATGACGCAGGAGAGACTATGGATATCAAGCCAATGCCTCCTATTATGAGGGCGTTACCTTATGGATACTTTCGCGGATATTCTGGATACGGCTCATTTAACAACCGTAACTTTCACATACCAGGTAATAATACTTCCATAGAATTTGTTTCAGTACAAAAATGTAAATGTGTTTTTAGATACCTAATCTCTACTAATGATATAAATGTTTGCAATGCAATATGTAGTGCACATATGTAGTCTTCATGCTTACGTGTAGATTACATTTGAATATTTGCTTACGTATGTACATGTAGTCTAAATCTAGCTTACATCTGTATACATTGATTACATGTTGTACGTTGCTTACACGTGTATGTTGACTTACATGCGTATATGTAGCTTACATAGGTATATGTAGCTTTCATACGTATATGTAGCTTACATACGTATTTGTAGCTTCCATACGTTTATGTAACTTACATACGTTTATGTAGCTTACATACGTATATGTAGCTTTGATACGTATATGTAGCTTACATACGTATGTGTAGCTTACATACTATATGTAGCTTACATGCGTATATGTAGTTTACAGGCGTATATGTAGCTTACATACGTATATGTAGCTTACATATGTATATGTAGCTTACATACGTATATGTAGCTTTCATATGTATATGTAGCTTATATTTATGTATATGTAGCTTACATACATATATGTAGGCTACATACGCATGTATAGCTTACATATATATGTAGTATACATGTATATATGTGCCATACATATGAATATGTATCTTACATGTGTGTATGTAGCTTATGCATGTATATGTAACCTTCGTGTATATGTGAGTAAAAGGTGCGTATGGTAGCGTACTTTTACAAATATCATGTCTATGTGTTCACATATGTTTAGTCAAGTCAGGTGCCATTCTTCGAGGAGTATGCGATCACGTCTTTCCACATATTCCGATATTTTATAGTCTCAGTCCATTCCATTTTTGGTTTTTTACTGTGCCTTAATGTTTTACGACATAAATGTTCTTGGACATGTCTCTTGGGACGTAACTGTTCTTGGACATGTCTCTTGTGACATAACTGTTCTTGGACATGTCTCTCGGGACATAACTGTTCTTGGACATGTCTCTTGGGACATAACTGTTCTTGGACATGTCTCTTAGGACACAACTGTTCTTGGACATGTCTCTTGGGACGTAACTGTTCTTGGACATGTCTCTTGGGACATAACCGTTCTTGGACATGTCTCTTGGGACATAACTATTCTTGGACATGTCTCTTGGGACATAACTGTTCTTGGACATGTCTCTTGGGACGTAACTGTTCTTGGACATGTCTCTTGGGACGTAACCGTTCTTGGACATGTCTCTTGGGACATAACTATTCTTGGACATGTCTCTTGGGACGTAACCGTTCTTGGACATGTCTCTTGGGACATAACTATTCTTGGACATGTCTCTTGGGACATAACTGTTCTTGGATATGTCTCTTGGGACGTAACTGTTCTTGGACATGTCTCTTGGGACGTAACCTTTCTTGGACATGTCTCTTGGGACGTAACTGTTCTTGGACATGTCTCTTGAGACATAACTGTTCTTGGACACGTCTCTTGAGACATAATTGTCCTTGGACACGTCTCTTGAGACATAAATGTTCTTAGAGATACACTTTGTAGGATTATTGTTCTTGGAGATGCACTTAGTAGCATTATTGTTCTTGTAGATACACATTGGAACACTATTCTTCTTGGAGATACACCTTGGAACATCAATTTGGTTGGAGATACACTTTGGAACATAATTTTAGTTGGAGATATTGGAGGATCGCCTTGGAACATTCTGTTTGTTGGAGATACACCTTGCAAAATTATTGTTCTTGCATATACACTTTGGATCAAATGTGTTGTTGGAGATATTCTTTTGAAAATATGTTGTTATTGGAGATACGCAGTGGAACATAATTTTCTTGGAGAGACCCATTTTAATATAATTGTTCTTGAGGTTACACCTAGTTATTGGTTGAGTGTGTTAGTGCATAACGCATGATTATCGTTCTAATTCCTATGTGAGTTGGTACCCTTATAGATGTTGTTTATGTAATATTTATACTACTCGTCAAAAGTCAAGGGCCACTTAGAAAAACCTTGGTTGAAACCATAAAACAAATCTGATATAAACGTAATTGGTATCAGTCAAAACGGCATTTATTGAATACCAAATTGACATGTCACGTAAAGAAATGGAAACACACATTCAAAGGCAATGAAGCTGTGAAGTGTGTCACCCACCTTTTCAAAAGTCACACAATAGATATTGGACAAATAGACAATTCAAAATCGGATATGACCACCGTTTGCAACAAGGCATTCAAGACAGCGTAGACGCATCGAGTCCACAAGGGTCCGAAGAGTATCCTGAGGAACAGCTTGCCATTCCCGAAGCAGAAATGCAGTCAGCTGTGCAACATCCATTGGCAGGGGGTGATTTGTTGGCAATCTTCGACCAAGGACATCCCAGAGGTGCTCAATCGGAGAAAGGTCAGGTGAATGAGCTGGCCACGCCATCCTGATGATCCCATGTTGCTGAATAAACTCATTCACCACACGAGCTCGATGGGGTCGAGCGTTATCATCTTGGAGGATGGCATTACCACCTATGGCCTCCAGAGCAGGCTGAACAATTGGTCTCAAGATTTCGTTCTGGTATCTTGGGCCGGTCAAGTTGTCTTGGATGATGTAGAGTGGGGTCCTGCCGTGTCTGTAGAAGCCTTCCCAGTCCATGACAGAACCCATACCATAACGATCCACCTCTCGAATTGTGTCATCAGTAAATCGCTCTCCTGGTCGTCTCCAAACTCGAATCCTGCCATCATTGAATGACACAGTGAAGCGAGATTCATCAGTAAAGAGAACTTGACTCCATTGTTACCTTGTCCATCGGATGTGCTCGCGACACCAAGCAACACCGGCTCTGCGATGAGCAGGAGTAAGCGGGATTCTGACTGCAGGACGTCGAGCAGCCAGTCCAAATTCATGTAAACGTCTGCGAATGGTGCTTTGACTGACATTAACGTTTACAGTTTGTCTCAGCTGACATCTTAGAGTGGAACAAGTCACTGTCCGATGGCGCAGGGCTGACAACAAGAAGTACCGGTCATCATGTCTATTGGTGCATCTAGGGCGACCTGGCCTGTGGCGATCCTCCACACTTCCTGTGGCCTGAAATCTCTCCAAAATTCTTTGGATAGTAGAGTGTGACACTGCAAGCCGTTTAGCAACCTCACGGACAGATAAACCACTTTCAACCCACGCTATAGCCCTCATTCTTTGTAAGGTGTCAAGACTTCTTCTCGGTGGCATGGTTTTTGCAAGTGATGAAATTACCCTAAGTCTGCTGATTGTAAAACAAATTAAGAGTGAACTCTGTTCACGAAAAGTCACCATTGCACGTGGAATGTCAATCAGCACGATTACTTCACCTGTTTGGTTCTACGGAAGTTTGAAAAAACAGATTAAAAATGTGAATTTATGGTCAGCAAACCAAATTGCACGTGATCACCATGGTTGTCGGTGAGTTGTTTTTATGCTTAACGTGCATAAGAGGCCTGTCAGAGGAAGATATTGCACCCATTTTTACTAAAAACGTCCTTCATTTAATCAGTCTATGCGCTTATATAAAAGTGTATTGAAAATAATAGGGTGGCCCTTGACTTTTGACGAGTAGTATATTATCTTTATCGCGGTATCGTCTACAAGAGTTGCAAACTTTATAGTTCTGGTTTCGACAAGAGTTGTTATCTTCAAAGTTCTCAAGTCTACAAAAGATGTTGTCTTGTTTAGGTCTCGAGTTGCCGTCTTTTCATTCACCTGGACACATGTGCGGACGTGTTTTTATTTGGCTCTACATTTTGGATATTTTATTCTAAGTTGTTCCCATTTAATATGGATGGTTTATACATCCCTGTGTTGGCGGTTTTGTTTGACATACAATGAAATTGTTTATATTGCAATTGTGTTAAATTCACGTATTAATATTGTGTTTTTTTCTGTATGGAATGACAGTATTGTGTCCTGCCACCATTTGTCGATAAATCGAAAACTACTTCAACAGTTGTTACACATTCTAAATTTTGACGGTGACCTTCTGGCTATGGAACAATACACAATGTTAAATTACAGGGCTTGTCAGCCCTCAGGCATGTAATGTGATCATGGCGAGCGAGGAGAACAGCGTCGTCGTATCAGCGATAGTAAAACCACCCAGAGATGGAAGATTACGTCCCTCTACAGTCACTAAGAGCTACTGCCTTAACAAAGAAAAAGCCATACAAAGAAAACTTCACGCCTGGACCAACCCTCCACATCTGATCATCAAACAAACGAACAAGGGTCAATGTTGCTCTGTTGAATTCCGTAACAGTCAACATTACGAAATTTTCAAACACACTTGCCTAGAATACTACAAAAGCTGTTCCATTGTGTGGTGAAGTGGGATGTTATAAATATTTATAGGGAACTTAGTGTACTGACTGAGATCAGCTGTGAAGGTATCTATATCTATTAAGAGTAATGTATTATAGATAACCTTACTTGCTACCACATATCTATATATCTCAGTCAGAATTATTCTGGAATAGTGTGATGCTACGTTATGTGTCTAGGGTATGTGTATGGTGAAGTGTAAGTCACAACAACAGACAGATAAACAATTTAATTTAATCCACTACTCTTAACAACACTGTGACACTCACATACATATAACACTCTATGAGAATAGCTTAAAGAAGTCACTCGTAACGGTTCAAATAACAATATGTATTCATTACTAGCATGAATGAATATGTGTCCTGATTCAACTACAAGGGAACCAGGAATCACAATCAATTTAAATTACAAGTTATGTACAGAATGTATTTAATCTGAATATTGTAGTGACATATATTAGTACAAATGTTCTATGTGTGTCAGTTGTGTAGTGGTAAAATGAGGTAATACTGGTTTTGTTTTGTTCAAGCTCTGTTGGTATTTGTCATCATGACTTCAATAGTTTGTCTTTAGGGACCATTATTGTAGATGTTCACAGTTCCTGATTTTAAGACAAGTAAATTCCCCTCTTAATGTTAATTTTTATAAAGTTATTTCAAGATGAGGGGACATAATGTTGAGCTCAGCTGGCCAATTCGCTTATCTGGCGTGATGGCGGCAGGAAAGGACTCCTCTGCTCGAATTCTCCTCTGGGCTCAGGAGACACCTCACTGATAGCTAAAAAGACCAAGGAGTATGCTGTCCGACTCTGGATTCAGCAAATCTCTGACCAGATGCTGCTCACTACCATCAAGACCACTGTCCCTGAAATCAAGAAGGATGTACCTTCTACTTCATAACTAATTTATATTCTCTTTTACACTGATCACAATACAGCACAAACATTGCGTTCAGAGCGTTAGGCCAACAGTCAGCTTCATTTGAAATACTTTATTCCAGTATTACCCTTCTTAATGGTTACTACGCCTCTGCACTTCCAGCATTATTTCTTTCTAGTCCATCATCCAGGTGTCAGTGTACTATTTGGCCATTCCATGCCGTTTTACTTCTCTCCGACACCCTCTGTTCAGGCTGGAGCATTATAGGCTTTACCTCACGTTTGCCACTGAACTACACATATATATACAGGCATAAATCAACAATTCACATTCAATTTTTCATTAAAAGATACTGAATGGTTCAAGCTTACCACAATTTCATGGAAATAAACACAGATACGTTGATTAGCAATGAATTCTGGCACAAACTGGCACAAATTCCGTTCTGCCTATGTTCCAGGCTTTTATTTTAGCAAAAAATGTGAGCTAGCTTCAACGTACTGTCGCTTTATCAAGCTTATTTGAATTAGTGGTCTCGAACTAACGCTCCCAAGTGTGTATATCAGCGAGACTGGCCAATGAGCCACGTTTCGACAAGTGTTTGAAAAAATGTTATCTTTTCCCGTCTCCCCTAACAACCAAGATAGTATTTATAACCCGACCAATCGTGGTTAGGCTTTCATTTGTTGCGCTCCAATCAATTTGGAGTTTACATGGTAGGCTATTTATGTAACGTAAGGTTTTTTCAAACACGTTATAAAAAAAAATTTTATGAGCAGAAATGATTTTATGCTGTCAGGCACCCCCAATATTTTATTTTGGGTATAATTTATTAATTCCTGGACTATTTGCGTAACGTTTTACATATTATTTGTCAGCAAACCCTAAGGAACCCAAAAATACTAATTTAAAGGAGCTACGTGGCTGCGTTCAAAATATGCAATTTCTTCTATCTCCTGTTTAGAAGATGTGCTGTCTGGGTACTGTTATGTGTTCAAACGTAAACCCATATAATGTTGTCTTTTCTAATAAGAGTCTGTTATGATTTATAAACCTAACTCTGGGAAAGGGTAGTGTATTTTATCACTGTCCGTCTGAAAAAAAAATTAGTGCATGTAGACTTACACGCGTGATGGTAGTAATTGTGTATCGCGCGAAGCGGGTTTAGTGTTCGGCTTTCTGCCTCTCCCTTCTCTTTTTATCCCTTTAGTCCATCTGTTCGTTCGTTTTGGTAACGCAGTATAATTAATGTTAGGGTTAATTTAGGTCATTACGCAGTACGTCTCAATGTTTTTCCAAGAATTACAGCACACGTTTCATTGAAGAAGGCGGGTAATAATACAGTAAGCTTTACTATCAACGTGAAAGCGTTACAATTTGCAGACGAAGCAGAAAACAAGGGGGATTTCGAGTACATTCTTTGTGACAGCACTGTCATTTTCCCATTGCTCTTCTCTTTATTAATTTTATTTGTTAGGCTTTATATTTACCTAATAATTTATATATGTGGATTAGAATATTCCATGACACCTCCCCTCTTAAAACAGACATTATATGTCAGTCCTTTATTCCATATACACATATAGAAATTTATTATTATTTCTGGGGTTTACGGTGATTCTCATCACACGGATGGCGGCTTAAAAAATCCGCTCCCAGATTGGTTTTTCCAGATATATATTCAATGCTAAAATTATATGGAGCCAGAAGCAAAGACCATCGGAGTAACCTAGAGTTCTCATGCTTAGCCTGTGCTAAAAACGATAAAGGTTTGTGGTCAGTTTGCAACTTAAATGCCTTCCCATATAGATAAATATTGAATTTCTTTATTGCCCATATTACTGCAAGACATTCTTTTTCGCTAGTTGAGTAGTTGATTTCAGCTTTATTCAACTTTCTGCTAGCATATGCCACTGGGCTTAATTCCCCATCCAATGCATCTGATTTCTGTAGTAAAGTTGCACCTAGCCCAATATTACTTGCATCCGTCCTTACTATGAATTCTTGACTTAAGTCAGGTAATTTCAAAATGGGTTTACTTGTGAGCTTTTCCTTCAATTCTTGGTAAGTCATTTCACATTGTGGTGTCCATGTAATGCGATCTGGAAGTCCTTTACGTGTCAATTCCGTTAAAGGTGCACATATGGAATTAAAGTTTTTGATATACTTCTGGTAGAAACCACATAATGAGACAAAGGATCTCACGTCCTTCTTGGTTTGTGGTCTCGGGGCTTTCTGTAGTTTCTCTAAATTCTTTGGGTCAGGGGTCATGTTTCCCTGATAAACTGTGTGTCCCAAAAATTCCAATTCTTTACATCCAACGCAACATTTGGTTGGTCGGGCTGTTAAATTTGCCTCCCTAAGTCGATCAAACAGCATGTTCAGAGAGTCAATGTGTTCCTCAAATGTTTCTGTTGCTATAAGGATATCATCCATAAAATTTGTTATACAGGGATTATTCAGAGGATCCAATAATTTTCTCATCATTCTAGAGAAGACACTAGGCGCATTCTTCAATCCAAATGGCAATCTATTAAACTCATAGTGTCCTTCTGAGGTACTAAAAGCTAGGTATGGTCTAACCTCAGGCTTTACTGGAATCTGATAGTATCCTTTACTCAGATCCACTTTTGAGAAATATTTAGCTTTATTTAGTCTGGCAAACAGCTGATTTGTATCCGGCAATGGATCCACCTGTCCTTCTGTAATAGCATTCAGTCTCCTGTAATCTATACAGAGTCTATGTTCTCCAGAGGGCTTCCTTAAGAGTACAACACCGGAACTATACGAAGACTCACTGTGCGAAATAATTCCTTCCTTCAACAGATAGTCTATCTCTTCCTTCAAAGCTTTTTCCTTAGCAAACGGAATCGAATATGGTTTCATACAGACAGGTGTGGAGTCTATGAGTTTCATATCATATTCCAATAGGTTTGTATGCCCTGGTCGGTCTGTTAACACCTCTGCATGATTATTCAGAACCTGTTGCACTCTCTCTTTCTGAGTTTTCGTTAAATGTGTACTGATTTTCACCTGTGCTGCTGTCTCACAGGGGTGTAATGGATATTCAAATGATGAAAGTGGTTCCTTTTTCATCTCCATGGCGATGGACAAGGTCAACAAGTGTGTCTCTTCCTGATGTTCTCTTTCCAAATATTTCTTCAGGAGATTCACATGATAGATTTTTTCTTTCCCCTTCTTATCTATCTTATAATTTGTTCTAGACACCTTCTCTAGAACTGTATATGGACCCTGCCATCCAATTTGTAACTTATTCTGACTCCCGGGCAAAAGAAGCAGTACCTTCTCTCCCACAGCCAAATTTCTGTCTTTCGCCTTCCTCTTTATAATAGGCAGCATGTTTCTTCCTGGCTTGTTTCAAATTTTCATTGGCAAGTTTCCAGCCAGTTTTCAACCGAGTGGTCAGCTCATTCACATACTGGTATGAAGATGTAATGTTTTCCTCTGCCTTTTCATCAGTCCACGTTCTTAACAAAGCTACATATGGACCTTTAATTGTGTGGACCTATTTGTCCATGCACCGGTATGGTCTCTTCCACTTGAAGCTTTATAGTGATGATTTTTCCTCCCAGAATTATCATTCACAAAACGACCGCTACCAATTTTTCTTTTGGGGCTGTCTCCCCTCTTAAAATTCTTGATGAGAGATTTCCTCTCTACATCTTCTTCCTCCAGTTTGTTTAAGTCCGATTGAGGGATTGTCGGCTTATCCTGGGGTAAGACATCCTTGTGCACTCTCCGCATAGTGGCCATTGTAAAACAGTTAAGTGAAGCTTGTCCGTGAAAAGGGGCTTCCCATTCCATTTGGTCCACTTTATCAAATTTATTTTTCCTTTTATTGTCAGGCCTGATTTTGCCCCATGGCGTGTCCAGGTCCTGATCCATGTTCCCACTTGTGGGTGTTCCCTCATGTGCTATGCTACACCTTTCTACAAAATTCTCAATGTCCCATCTTGCTTTGGGCCAATAATAATTGTGAGCCACCTTTTGAATGATGGTACCTATCTTCTCATGGTCCCCATCTGGTTTCACATGTAGGCTCCTTATTAATTCTGTCCTGTATCTTTTTGGAAGAACCAGCTGTCCGTGACCATTGGATCTAGTTCCAGTCTTCCTATACATCAACTTGTTTTTTTCATGTAAAAATCTCCCTTGCCTGGAGTTGTATGACAAGTTGACAATTTTCTGAAACAAGGCTTGAGTGTTTTATCCCCAGCCTGTGCCTTCCTCATCTCTTCTGGAGTGGTATCCAAACATAATATCCTCCTCCTGTCTTGAGGTCGACCTGACCTGAAGGGTTGCCATATACACAGGTTTCCTTCTGCAACGGTCAGTGTCATGATTGTCCATCTGACAATTTTTACACCACCTTTTTCCTTGGTTGAAAGATTTTCTTTCATCATATTTCCTTTCATCGAATTGTGGGAATTTATTTTTATTGTCATACCGTGGCCTATCAAATTGGTGCTTACCTTTATTTTGATCCCTAGGATCAAATTTATTAAAGTTCTGTGGTGCCCTAAAGTTATCCACCTGTTTCTTTTTATTACCTGTTACCTCTGCTTGAGCTGCTTGATACCTTTCAGCAACATTTAGCAACTCACCCAGCCTCTCTGCACCTTGTTCCATGAGAAACTTTCTCAGGTCTGGAGCCATGGACTCTCTTAGTTGCTCTATAAGGACCATTTCCTTAAGATCTTGGGTTTTCCCCAGAGAAGTCCATTTCTCCAAGTATGTCTCTATTGCGTGCAGAGAACTGGTGATAGGTTTCACCTGACAGTAGTTTAGCATTCCTAAATTTTTTCCTGTAAAACTCTGCATTCTTTTCATACCTTAACAAAAGAGCCTGCTTTAGCATGTCATAATTTTCCTGATCACCTCTGCTCATTTTTGCAAAAACTTCATAAGCTGCCCCACGAAGTCCCTGAGATAACTTTAAGCTCCACCTTTCTCTCTCTAACCCATACGTGGTAGCTAATAGTTCGTACCTATTTATATAGCTCTCAATATCATCGTCTTTCTCAACAAAATGATCTAAATGAAAATTCATAGCTGAGATTGAGGCTCCTTGAGTAACCGTAGCATCAGAGGCAAAGGGACTGGCACCATTTTCAGGAGCATGGCCTTGAAACTCAAACTCCCTTAGTCGTAACTCATGTTCCCTTTGTAATCTTTTATCTTCTGCTTCCCTTTCTGCAGCTAATTTCCTCTCTTTCCTTTCTGCAGCCAATTTCTTCTCTTCCCTTTCTGCAGCCAATCGTTTGTCTTCTCTTTCTGCCTCCAATTTCTTAGCCTCTTTGTCAGCCTCAATCTGCAACCTCTTAGTCTCAGCCTCAGCTTGCAACCTCTTAGTCTCAGCCTCAGCTTCAAATTGTAACTTCTTAATTTCCCTGTCAGCCTCTAACTTTCTTTCGGCCTCTTTTTCTAATCTTCTTTCTTCGCGTTCAATAAATTTGTCACATTCCGTTGTGACATAGGCAACCATAACTTGCCCATCTAATCCTAACTCTTTTGCAGTCTGAACCGCAGCAGATCGAAATTTGGCCAGGTCCGCCATTGTCTATTATGTAAATTTATACAATGTCTAACCAACAATTCAATCTCTAATGGACAACACAGGCACCGTGAGCTCAACCTTATTTAATTCCACCCAAGGATACCTTTTAATTCTTATATTCCCTGAAGTGAATTACCCCCAATATTTTTAATAGTGAAAGATTCAAAATCCCAAGAGCGAGACCCCAATATATGTGGTGAAGTGGGATGTTATAAATATTTATAGGGAACTTAGTGTACTGACTGAGATCAGCTGTGAAGGTATCTATATCTATTAAGAGTAGTGTATTATAGATAACCTTACTTGCTACCACATATCTATATATCTCAGTCAGAATTATTCTGGAATAGTGTGATGCTACGTTATGTGTCTAGGGTATGTGTATGGTGAAGTGTAAGTCACAACAACAGACAGATAAACAATTTAATTTAATCCACTACTCTTAACAACACTGTGACACTCACATACATATAACACTCTATGAGAATAGCTTAAAGAAGTCACTCGTAACGGTTCAAATAACAATATGTATTCATTACTAGCATGAATGAATATGTGTCCTGATTCAACTACAAGGGAACCAGGAATCACAATCAATTTAAATTACAAGTTATGTACAGAATGTATTTAATATGAATATTGTAGTGACATATATTAGTACAAATGTTCTATGTGTGTCAGTTGTGTAGTGGTAAAATGAGGTAATACTGGTTTTGTTTTGTTCAAGCTCTGTTGGTATTTGTCATCATGACTTCAATAGTTTGTCTTTAGGGACCATTATTGTAGATGTTCACAGTTCCTGATTTTAAGACAAGTAAATTCCCCTCTTAATGTTAATTTTTATAAAGTTATTTCAAGATGAGGGGACATAATGTTGAGCTCAGCTGGCCAATTCGCTTATCTGGCGTGATGGCGGCAGGAAAGGACTCCTCTGCTCGAATTCTCCTCTGGGCTCAGGAGACACCTCACTGATAGCTAAAAAGACCAAGGAGTATGCTGTCCGACTCTGGATTCAGCAAATCTCTGACCAGATGCTGCTCACTACCATCAAGACCACTGTCCCTGAAATCAAGAAGGATGTACCTTCTACTTCATAACTAATTTATATTCTCTTTTACACTGATCACAATACAGCACAAACATTGCGTTCAGAGCGTTAGGCCAACAGTCAGCTTCATTTGAAATACTTTATTCCAGTATTACCCTTCTTAATGGTTACTACGCCTCTGCACTTCCAGCATTATTTCTTTTCTAGTCCATCATCCAGGTGTCAGTGTACTATTTGGCCATTCCATGCCGTTTTACTTCTCTCCGACACCCTCTGTTCAGGCTGGAGCATTATAGGCTTTACCTCACGTTTGCCACTGAACTACACATATATATACAGGCATAAATCAACAATTCACATTCAATTTTTCATTAAAAGATACTGAATGGTTCAAGCTTACCACAATTTCATGGAAATAAACACAGATACGTTGATTAGCAATGAATTCTGGCACAAACTGGCACAAATTCCGTTCTGCCTATGTTCCAGGCTTTTATTTTAGCAAAAATGTGAGCTAGCTTCAACGTACTGTCGCTTTATCAAGCTTATTTGAATTAGTGGTCTCGAACTAACGCTCCCAAGTGTGTATATCAGCGAGACTGGCCAATGAGCCACGTTTCGACAAGTGTTTGAAAAAATGTTATCTTTTCCCGTCTCCCCCAACAACCAAGATAGTATTTATAGCCCGACCAATCGTGGTTAGGCTTTCATTTGTTGCGCTCCAATCAATTTGGAGTTTACATGGTAGGCTATTTATGTAACGTAAGGTTTTTTCAAACACGTTATAAAAAAAAATTTTATGAGCAGAAATGATTTTATGCTGTCAGGCACCCCCAATATTTTATTTTGGGTATAATTTATTAATTCCTGGACTATTTGCGTAACGTTTTACATATTATTTGTCAGCAAACCCTAAGGAACCCAAAAATACTAATTTAAAGGAGCTACGTGGCTGCGTTCAAAATATGCAATTTCTTCTATCTCCTGTTTAGAAGATGTGCTGTCTGGGTACTGTTATGTGTTCAAACGTAAACCCATATAATGTTGTCTTTTCTAATAAGAGTCTGTTATGATTTATAAACCTAACTCTGGGAAAGGGTAGTGTATTTTATCACTGTCCGTCTGAAAAAAAAATTAGTGCATGTAGACTTACACGCGTGATGGTAGTAATTGTGTATCGCGCGAAGCGGGTTTAGTGTTCGGCTTTCTGCCTCTCCCTTCTCTTTTTATCCCTTTAGTCCATCTGTTCGTTCGTTTTGGTAACGCAGTATAATTAATGTTAGGGTTAATTTAGGTCATTACGCAGTACGTCTCAATGTTTTTCCAAGAAATACAGCACACGTTTCATTGAAGAAGGCGGGTAATAATACAGTAAGCTTTACTATCAACGTGAAAGCGTTACAATTTGCAGACGAAGCAGAAAACAAGGGGGATTTCGAGTACATTCTTTGTGACAGCACTGTCATTTTCCCATTGCTCTTCTCTTTATTAATTTTATTTGTTAGGCTTTATATTTACCTAATAATTTATATATGTGGATTAGGATATTCCATGACACATTGAAACCCGGAGCGATCAACTAAACGCTATTGTTGAGGATAAAATAAGCACGGACCTCCTCACAATACATCTGTATCACACAAAAAATAAGATTTTAACACAAGGAACGACAGAGTGCGTACAGACATGGTTGGACGTCGAATTTTCTCACCTCCAAAGATCGGCACTAGATAAAACTGATCCTACTTCTTCTCCAACAATGATAGGAGTCGAGTCTACCAACGCAAAATCTCAGCTAACCATTGAAGCCAGTCCTCCACCCCTGAACTACCACCACCTGTGATCCAACACCACCCACTTTCGATCCAACACCACCCATATTTGATCCATCAGGACCCACCTTTACCCCTGCACTAACACCACCCACCCGTGAGCCAACACCACCCCCTCTTGTTCCAACACCACCCATATTTGATCCATCAGGACCCACCTTTACCCCTGATCTAATACCACCAACCTGTGATCCAACACCACCCATATTTGATCCAACAGGACCCACCTTTACCCCTGATCTAACACCACCAACGTGTGATCCAACAACACCCACTTTCGATCCAACACCACCCATATTTGATCCAACAGGACCCACCTCTAATGGACCGACAGCTCAAAAGCCCACAATAAATTATCTAGAAGTTCACATCAACCAACCCACTGACCCCTGATCTAACACCACCAACGTGTGATCCAACAACACCCACTTTCGATCCAACACCACCCATATTTGATCCAACAGGACCCACCTCTAATGGACCGACAGCTCAAAAGCCCACAATAAATTATCTAGAAGTTCACATCAACCAACCCACTGAAGTCAGCGTAAACCACACTTTGAAAAATGCATTCATCACTTCTTCAGATAACCCACCCAATATGAACGAGACCAACCCATCCTGCCTCCCAGATACAGCTACTTTCCAAGTCAGTGTAAACCACACTTTGAGTGATGTATTCCCCAATTCTTCAGATAACCCATCCAATTCTGAACGACACCAGCCCATCATGCCTCCCAGATACAGCTACTTTCCAAACAAAAGTGCCTGTCAATAGCGCAGATGTCTACTCATGCTCCACAAAATATCTATTAGCAAATGAGTGTGTTATGGAACAACTAAGCCAACGAACAGAGAAACACTTCTGTCAGGAGCTGGAAACTATAATTGAAAGTTCTCTGAAAAACGTTATTGAAAAATTCAAGCAGGATATAGAAAGCTCACTGAAAACAGAGCTTGAAACACTGAGACATGAAGTTATGACTCTCCGCAGAGAAAACACAAGGTTGGTTCATCACCTAAACCACCAACCTATTTCAAGTAATAAGAAAAAAGAAAATGGGGAGGTGATTGACAGCCCACGAGAAGCAATTCATCATGAATCTCCAGTTACACCACTTAACTTACCCACCCTTTCTCCAACACTCATTCCTCAAAACAAAGCATGCCCAGGACAGCATCATAATGTTAAAAGCCATAAGGACATTAGCAGCAGTGTAGGAAGAAGATTAGGACCAAATAAAACATTCCCAATTGAAGTAAAAATTAGCAATCGATTTGAAAATCCATCAATCCTATCTATACAAGCAGATTCCGAAACAGCAACCTCAGAAGGAGATGACAGGGCACGTAAACTCCAATGTCACTTGACACAAGATTCTGCTGACCACCTACTGCAAAACAACGAGCAATGGCACCAACAACGCCGTCGTACTCGACCACAGCCACATCCTAATCGTCACATTCCTCACAACACAACCAACATTATTATAGGAGACTCATTGCTAAATGGCATTCACAGCGATCGAATGTCAACAACACCAGGGGAACTAGTCACTGTTATACCATTACCTGGAGCCGGAATAGTAGGAGTTATCAATGAAATAAGCCGTCTCAACACAAACACCAACATAAAGAAAACAACAATACACGTAGGGATAAACGACAGCACAAATGGACACACTCTTAACCTATCAGACATCTCCAGAATGATTGACACCATAAAACAAAAATTTCCCAACACATCCACATATATTTCGTCAATTATTCCACCCAGCTATGGTAAAGCACGCCAAACTGTGGATATCAACAACAAGGTGCTTTACACTTTTTGTTCAAAGCATAACACGTCTTTCATAAACAACACACCCTTTTTCACATCTAAGTCAGGTGCGCCAAAAAAACTGCTATACAGAGATCAGGTACACACTTCTAAACTAGGGACCAGCTACCTAGCCAAAAATTTAAAGTTTCCTCAGAGGACACACCAGAAACACACACATTCATTCACCTGGGGCACAAATTATACACTTAACTTAGTAAACCCAGGCACAACAGCTCATAACCATCAATCACCGTCCTCAGCTGACAAGCAAGTATCTAGAAAAGCTACATTTAAGCCCACCTCCCACGCTAACCTTTATGACCAAATGTATCCGCCACTACCCACACAACAGTCCAGCCAGCTGCTAACTGCACAACAGACACCACTGGACAGATGGACAGATTGGACTACAAGTAACACCCATTCACTTAATCGCAACGCAGGAACTACAGCAAGAAAATGGGAGTTTTCTCACCCCGTCTCCACCCGCACAGAACGGAATTCTCACAATTCATCCGTTTTACGGCAACTGACTCAATATAGTCCAGAAATATTAATGCAGGCTCTTCAGATGTCTATAAACGGCTCTACAGAACAAGATTAAAACCAAGCAACTTAAAACTGTTTTTTTTTTAAAAAACAAGTTTGCAGTGTAACATTCGACCTGACGCGTTCTCTTCGGAAGCACTTTAGTGACCTTTGTCCTGAGATAAAAGAAATAGCTGAGTATCAGCGTTGAACTTTTAACTGTCACTTTTGGATGTTAATAATTTTTTTAATTTTTTTTTATTACATTGTCTGTTTAAACATTTCTTTCTGTTCGTCAGAGCAGGGCGTATCTAAATTTGTTTCCGATTTAGTAATAACTCTATCGTATTAATACTATTGTTTTCTTATTATTATTATCTCTGTGCTTATTCCTCTCATTCCTACGCTCACCATTCTCTTTTACATCTTTTATACATCTGCACCTTCGTTTTTTCATATTGAGGAAAATTAGGAAATCCTCACAAAACTAACTAACTAAGTCACAGCGTGGACCTTTAACTGTCCCGGGAGGATTAATTCTCTACATTGACTGTGGTTGAAGTAAAAATATTCCTTTTTGTTCGGAACAGACTGTATTTTAAGATAAAAACCACACTTTTTGCAGAGATTAAGATACTGTAAACAGTGTCCACGGACTCTAGCAGTGCATATTTTATTACTTGTCTACAATTTTGTATAAACCATTGTGTACCAATTTTATTGCTTCTTACTCATTCCTACTCCCCTCATTATTTCTTTCCTATTGACTATTATCATGTCCGAGTGCAAAAACTCTAATCAAAATATAGGCAATACCACTAATTCATGGCTTAAACTATCAGGGCTTAAAATTGGTCATTCATTTAAACATTTACCACCTGCTAGGTAAGCTTTCTGAAGTCTCCACCTCCCTCCAACAAAACTTCCACATATTTGGTTTTTCTGAAACCCGTCTCAATGACAAAATTACAGATGACGAAATTAGGATTAATGGATTCACCACCATTCGCAGGGATCCTAACAGACAACATGAAACAGGGCTAGTCATATACATCTCAACATCTCTTCAGTACAGACGCCGTGATGATCTAGAACATACTGGCATTGAATGTTTATGGCTGGAAATAAAACTCCCCAACCTGACCCCCGTTCTAATTGGTTACCTGTACCGAAACCCTAGCTCTTCTGCTGTATGGTTTGACACATTCTCACGAATGATGGACAACGTTTGGGCTTCTTCGAAGGAAATTATTCTACTGGGGGATTTCAATATTGACCTTCACAAACCGAACAACACGTGGAATGATATCACCATCTCATACAACCTCATACAGTTAATCAATCAACCCACGAGAGTAACAGACTCATCATCTACACTAATTGATCATATCTATACGACCTGCCCAGAAAACATTATAGAATGCATAGTCCCACAGACATCATTAAGTGACCACTATCCTATTTGCTGTACCTGGACGAGAAAGGGGTTTAAAGCACCTAAAACGGAACACATCACAGTCCATTACAGGAATTTCAAAAACTTTAACATTCAATTATTCCTACAAGACCTACAAATATCCCCTCTCTCATACGTGTACCAACTTCCGCATCCAGAAGAAGCCATAACATACTGGACACAAACTTTCAACAACGTATTCGACAAACATGTTCCTATAAAGCAGGTTCGGGTCAAAAACATCAGAAAGACCCCATGGATAACCAACGAAATACTATCAACAATGAGAGAGCGGGACGAAGCACATAAGCTCAAAGATTTCAGCAGGTATCGGATGCTTAGAAACAAAGTACAAATCCCTCATTCGTCAGGAAAAGAAACTACATTTCAGAAAGATGATTCAAGACAAAGCAAACAGCAAAGAAGTCTGGGCAGCCATTAGAACACTAACACACAAATCAAAGTCACTAAACTCTTTACCAAAAAGCTGCTCCCTCACGGCAACTCATTTTAGCAACCACTTCAAAACAGAAATTAGCCTTCTCAAGTCGACACTAAAGCCAATGGACTACGATATTAGTAAATTGACAGCCTTCTGCAACACTGAACACACCACAACAGATCTAAGACATATTCCTTTTCTAACAGTACATGAAGTTCTCAAATATATCTTGGCATTAAAAAAAACAACAATTCATCTGGGCTTGATGGTATCAGCAATAAGATTCTACGTTACGCTGCGCCCATCATTTGCGACTCCTTAACCTATGTGTACAACCAATGTATTGCACACAACTACTTCCCCACAGCATTTAAATCTGCCAAAGTGTACCCCCTCTATAAATCTGGCTCACATAGCGATCCCAACAGCTACAGACCAATATCCCTTCTATCATCTCTTTCAAAAACCACTAGAGAAACACATTTACAACACCACATTTCAACACTTAACAACAAACAAACTGCTCATTGATAGCCAGTCAGGTTTCAGACCCAAACATTCCTGTCACACAGCGCTCACCAAAATGGCAGACAACTGGCTGTCGAACATAAATGATGGAAAATTATGTGGTGCTGTTTTTGTCGACTTCAAGAAAGCATTTGACATGATTGATCACACTATCTTGGTTCAAAAGTTGGAAACCCTCAGAATAGGCTCTAATCCACTAAACATCATCAAATCATTCCTGGCAGATCGACAACAGTTAGTGCTTCACAACAACTCGGCATCAGATTTCTCGAAGGTAGTTACAGGAGTACCACAGGGCTCTATTCTTGGGCCCCTACTCTTCGCAATGTTCATCAACGACCTGCCACTACATCTAAAATATTCAACTTGTGACCTCTTTGCAGATGATTGTACTATCTACACTAGTGACAATGACTGCGTGGCACTTGAAATGACTCTTCAAAGCGATGTAGACAATCTAACAAAATGGAGTAATATGAATCGTATGCCAGTAAACACAACAAAAACGAAATCTATGTTGATTACCACCAGACAGAAACTCCTAAGCTGCACCAAAAGATCGCTACAGCTACACGCGGAATCAATACAAATTGAACATGTAACAGAACACAAAGTTCTGGGGATCACGATTGACCAGCACTTAACGTGGAACTCCCATGTACGGAATTTAACCAAACACATAGCACAAAAGACGTACCAGCTAGCCAAAATAAAACACTTCTTAGACGCAGACACTAGACTATTGTTCTACACCTCACATATACAGACACATCTAGATTACTGCTCTACACTATGGGATTGTTGCCCTGCTTCCACCTCGAAGAGACTGCACTCCCTGCAAAAGAGAGCAGTGCGTCTGATCACCGATAATCGCACGACACACACACACAAGGACAGGAAAAGAACCCAAAATACTGTCGCTAAAAAAAACGTCTTCTCTACAACAAAGCCAAGCTGACTCACACAATTCTATCTAACAATGCCCCGTCGTACCTAAGATCATTGTTTCAAACCAGTAGAAGGGAGGGACAACGATTACATCAGTTACGTCTGCCCAAACCTAGGATCGACCTGTTCAAAAAGAGTCTAGCCTACTCTGGTGCCTACTTATGGAACAGCCTTCCACACCACCTAAAAAGCCTACCTACACAATATTCTTTTAACAAAGCACTTTTCAAACACTTCCTCAACACTGATTATCTACCCCCATAGAAACAGTATTTGCCTGTCAACATCTCATCCATAGGTCAAACATTTCTTTTCCTCTTCCGCTCATTTTTGTGTGTGAATAATTTGTTTTATATCCATGTAATATCATTATTATATTCACTTTAAAATATTATTATATAATGTAATGTATGTGTGAATGTACCCACATAATACTGTACTTTAGAAATGTGAGTCGTGAGAATGTACCCGCATACCAAAAATACAGATTAATTGTAGACATGAGTGAGTGTCGGTATACAGAATTTATTTATTTTTATTTATTGTTTTTTTTTATTTTATTTTATTATTACTTTTTTCCCCCATTTACTAGCTTGTTTGTTTCAAAAAAAAAAAACCCTACTCATTTTTTATTATTATTATGCTTGCATACTGTAAATGAATGCTGTTATGGTAACTTTATAATGTTGCATGCCTTTAAATTAATGCTTAAAGCATCATGTGGGAATGAAAGGATATAGTATGCAAGATTAATGAGAGTGGAAGGGCAGAATGTTAGACGGGCCTGCGCGCCCAATTCTTTACCCTTCGAAAATAAAGTAAGTTCGTTCATTCGTTCGTTTATAGTTTTAGTTTCTGAAAGAGTACCTTTCTTTATAGTTCTAGTTTCTGAAAGATTTGCTATCTTTATAGTTCCAGTTTCTGAAAGAGTGACTATATTTATAGTTCTAGTTTATGAAAGATTTGCTATCTTTATAGTTCTAGTTTCTGAAAGATTTGCTATCTTTATAGTTCCTGTTTCTGAAAGAGTTGCTATCTTTATATTTCCCTTTCTACAAGAACTGCTGTCTTTAGAGTTCTTGTTTCTACTAGAGGAGCTATCTTTATAGTTCTTGTTTGTGCATGAGTTGCTTTCAATGTTGCAGTTGTTGCTCTGAAATTTCCCGTTATTGCGTAAGATGTTATCTCGGTAGATGCAGTTGTTGCTTTGGTAGATGCAGTTGTTGCCTTGGTAGATTCAGTTGTTGCAGCACATTTTATCTTGAAAGTTGCGTTATTGAAGAAGATGTTGTCTTGATAGTTATTGTTACTGAGCGGTGTCTTTGCGTTCATTAACTAATGCCATTTGGACGGATTTGTCTTTTTTTTTTTTTTAAACATATCAATTGTGATTTTAACAGTTATTGTAATGATGAGGTTTTGTTATTGTGATTAATTTGTGATTGATTTCCCGTGTTCAGGTATCTCAGTGCCCGCCACAGCTATGCATACCAATAGAACCACTAGCGCTCAAGTCCTGGCTATGCCATGCGTCCTTGCTGACCAAGGTCCAGCCAAGTTCTATTCGGAACAGCTCAAGGGAGCGGACTCAAGCAGTTGTCCAAACTCTGCCTCCAGGTACTTACTCATGTCTACTTCAAACCTGTCAGGATGTTTGACCTTTCCTTTCACCAGAAGAACAAGATGGAGACCTTTAGAAGAAAAAAAAAACATCTGACACTCAGATGTGTTATCTATTCATAATGTCATTATAACGTCCATATAGATAGCATCTGCTACTTCAGGTACAACAGCAGCTAAACAGTTGCTCATGTCTCTCTTCAACACATGTCGTTATAAACAATGGATGCCTCAGAGGAGAAGTGTAGAATTACCTGTACAAACTCGGCGATTAATACAATTTAAAGTATTTTATACAACAACTCTTTGTCAGTGGAAGTAAGAGAGATAGTTATTTGGTTTATACAGTGCTAAAGTATGGAATCAAGTCCTGGACAATCATTATACAAGGAAGAAAATCCTCGGAGGCCGCAGAAGTTTGGATGGATTTATAGAAGAACATGAAAGATATCACGGACATCTGATAAGAATAATGAGCATGTCCTCAAAGAAGTCAGTACACCAAAAAAACGTATCTCTCATTTTACTAGGACTAAATATTACATACACGTAAAGGTATGTTTGCAGGCACTCGTGAATAATAAAGAAGTAGAAAACTAGACAACAGAAAAACAACAGACGTGACTGGCTTACTGTTTACAGGCCTCGGGTTTCCCTTCTTTATGTGTTTAAAACTACCTCAGTGAAGGTGGGGCGTCACTCTACGCCCGGCGACTGCAGCAGAGGTTCCGGGAGGGAATGCAGGCTGTCAGAGAATGTATGCAGAAGAGTAGCAGAATCACGGATGACGATAGGTAAAGACTATGTCTGTATGTGTTTAACCGTTTGATTGGTTTGCTCCAGGCTAGACTTGTGTGCTTTAGTTATTTATTTCTGTCCATTACAAAGTTATATTCCCAGACACAGCATTAAATACCCTACAGACTTCTAATTCCACAGAGTGTGCTGTACAAATGGAATTGCTAAAAATATAGTATTAGCTTACTTTTCAATCTTACAGTGAGTACAACATGCTGTCACAGGCGAGAGTTAAGTTAGGGATGAGTTCTCAACATCGTTTAAAAGTCTCCAAAGCTTACGACGCAAACATTCTTTGACATGAAAGGCCCAATATTTGGCCTCTATGTGGGGGAGCTTTTTACACGAACAGAATAAAGGGGTATGACAATCACGCACGAGAACACGCGCAGTGTAGCTTATGTTACTGCAACATTGTCTACGTCAGGTGCAGGGCGTAGGAAGACAACAAAGAACACCGGGGCTAACTAAATTAAGACGTTATGTCTGGACTATGACTTGTTTACAAATCATATCCCATACTCAGTAGTGTTATTTGTCACGTCCAGAATCAGCACGTTTTCTTTCTCACGTCTGCAGTAACCAAGTTCTTCAAGCCCAGTCATCATTACCTTTCATCTCACTATGTCATTAACAAAAAGGTCACGCCAAGACTGTCTGTCACGTGCAATCCCGTCAAAGATTTTTCCATGTCTTTTTTAAACATTTATAACACATAAGGAAGGGAAGGATAGTGTGATTCGCTTGCATAGCTAGGTGGGGTTGTCGCACGGAAGGTCCAGAGTTCGAATCCAGGGTAAGCCACTCATGTCTGTTGTTTTTATGTTGTCTAGTGTTCTACTTCTTTATTTCCTACGAGTGCCTGATAACATACCAATGGAGATTTGACAGAGTTCAAAAATTCCCAGTTCGTCCATGCACTTTAGTAGCCTGCTAACATGTAAACATATTTCGTTTTATGGCGCTCTGGAGATTAAATAAAACATTGCAAACACACATGTAAGATTTACTGCAGCACTGAAATTATTTATCGTATAGAAGGAAGGATTTAATATTATTAACCGAATGTCTATATTTGTTTATGTACTTTCAGACGACTGATGAAAAAACGACTTAGAGTACGGTAGGGTTCAATAGTCAAGTTTTACCTTGACAAACAAATTAGATTATTTACCTGGTGGAGGGCGTAGAACATCGCTAACTCTTTCATTAACGGTTTGCCTGGAATATATTTAAGTTAACATAACACTTTTTTTTAGCCTGACTTTTTTAGATATTTGTTTTGTTGTTTTTCGCTTTTGCCGATTTTATTTTTCTATATTTGCTCTTTTCATTAACGTTACACGACTACATGTCATCTTATATTGCTATTAGTCATTTGCATTTGGGGGGACCACATAAGACACGCAGATTTCCCCTTTTTGGGGGACCACATAAAACACGCAGATTTCACCTTTTTGGGGGAACGCATAAAACACGTAGATTTCCCCTTTTTGGGGGACCACATAAAACACGCAGATTTCCCCTTTTTTGGGGACCACATAAAACCCGCAAATTTTCCCCTTTTTGAGGGACCACATAAAACACGCAGATTTCCCCTTTTTGTGGGACCACATAAAACACGCAGATTTTCCCTTTTTGGGGGACCACATAAAACACGCAGATTTCTCCTTTTCGGGAAAATATATAACACACGTAGATTTCCCCTTTTTGGGGGACCACATAAGACACGCAGATTTCCCCTTTTTGGGGGGGACCACATAAGACACACAGATTTCCCCTTTTCTGTGGGACCACATAAGAAACGTAGATTTCCCCATTTTGGGGGACCACATAAGAAACGTAGATTTCCCCTTTTTGTGGGGCCACATAAGAATCGTAGATTTCCCCTTTTTGGGGACCACATAAGAAACGTAGATTTCCCCTTTTTAGGGGACCACATAAGACACGTAGATTTCCAGTTTTTGGGGGACCACATAAGAAACGTAGATTTCCCTTTTTTGGGAGACCACATAAGACACGTAGATTTCCCCTTTTTGCGGGTCCACATAAGACACGTAGATTTCCCCTTTTTGTGGGGCCACATAAGAATCGTAGATTTCCCCTTGTTGGGGACCACATAAGACACGTAGATTTCCCCTTTTTTGGGGGACCACATAAGGCACGTAGATTTCCTTTTTTTGGGGGACCACATAAGAAACGTAGATTTCCCATTTTTGGGAGACGACATAAGACACGTAGATTTCCCCTTTTTGCGGGTCCACATAAGACACGTAGATTTCCCTTTTTTTTGGGACCACATAAGACACGTAAATTTCCCCTATTTGGGGGACCACGTAAGACACGTAGATTTCCCCTTTTTGGGGGACCACATAAGAAACGTAGATTTCCCCTTTTTGGGGGACCACATAAGAAAGGTAGATTTCCCCTTTTTGCAGGATCACATAAGAAAGGTAGATTTCCCCTTTTGGGGGGACCACATAAGAAAGGTAGATTTCCCCTTTTTGCAGGACCACATAAGAAACGTAGATTTCCCCTTTTCGCAGGACCATATAAGAAACGAAGATTTCCCCTTTTTGCGATATCACATAACACACGTAGATTTTCCCTTCACTTCTCATACTTCTGTATCACTAAAATGCTCGCTTTGAAGACGCTGGGGTTGAATGGGATTGAGAAAACCAGTTGAAGGGATTACAGGGAAGTCCTTCTTCTAGAACCCACAAGGTATGAAAAATAGAAGCAAAAAAAAAAAAAAAACACACACACACACAGACACACGGAGGCGGAAATTATACATAAACATGACGGGGGGAATGACGACATGGTCAAAACGTGGACAAATGGCACAAGACAGGAAGCTGTGGCGCGTATTTGTTGAAGACATGTGCTCCATGGAAGCTGAAGCGTACTGAAGTATTGCTCGTGCTACAGGTACAATTAGCATTCATGCTCTTCGACATTTGCTGAGGGAGACTGAGCACCTATGGGTTTGCCCGGAGTGCAGTAAGGTCGATTCTGATTAACAATAACAATTGCTCGCTTATACTGGCTTCTTCACCTTTTGCTGCCACTGAAGCATAGCACTTCATACAATTCATACCACATATTCAGGGTGTCCATAAAAGATTGTACCCTTTTCAAAAAATTTATTCTCGGCCCCATGACGTGGTACGGGGGTGCTTTATATCACAAAAGTAAGATAATCTCTGCAAGTTTTTACGCATACCTTACAAAGACTAAAAAAAGTGCGCATGCGCGCAGCGGGTATTTCAAGTGAAACTTTCGCAGTTGAGTTGCAACCGGTAGTTGTTACATGTCTCTCAACACACTGGTCAAGTAAGTGAAAAAAAAAAAGAAAAGAAATAGGTACATTCTTTTTGAGTCTTTGTAAGGTATGCTTAAAAACTTGCAGAGATTATCTTACTTTTGTGATAGAAAGCATCCTCGTACCACATCATGGGGCCGAGAATAAATGTTTTAAAAAGGGTACAATCTTTTTATGAACACCCTGTACATATCTTTTACTGTCTGTTCATATTCGTTTCCTGTTATGAGTATTCACCTTAAGTCTTCTTCTTTCAAAGAAAGCAGTTGTCAGCTTGAGGCTATTTGTATCTACGTAGAGCTTTTCCATGAATAGTGCTGGTGATGGCCATATGTATTTTCTCTGTTCTCCATATTTTGGGCATCTTTGAATTAGATATTTAGCATTAATCTTATCAGTGCCACATTTACACTTATCTGTTCTTCTTATCTTTAGCTTGTTGAATAGATAGTATCCCAATCTGTTGTGGCCCTTGCAGAGTCTGAAGATCATCACTTGTTCTCTTCTGATGAGCTGGTAATATACATCATTTTGTGTGTGGTCTGGATGCTCTGTATTCCATACGTTCTTGTGTCTGATTCTGATAAAACTCGTGACCTCTTAATACATCATGCTTGTGTGAGGCTAAGGTAGCTTTCCACCTTCCGTTGCCAATCTGTCAGCCTCTTCATTGCTGAGGATGTTGCTGTGAGATAGGATCGATTGGATCACAACTCTTTTGTTACATTGCACATAGCTTTTCATCTTCAGTGACAATGATACATTGCACATCTAACTTCACTGGCTAAATTTACACGTTTATTGACACTTGTAACTTATTACAATTACATCTCAGATATAAACATTATTGCATGTTACATTACGCTTACATTACATGATCGCCCTGTTAGTTTGTATATGTACTTGTATGTTATACTAGCTGTATAGACTTAGGCTGACATCTACTAATAATGTAGACTCACACAGTAGGAAGTGCTGCAATTTTCTTTGCAAACTTATGTTAGATCAAGTGCCATCTTCGCATTGAAGATTGGATGTAATGAATCCCCAATGTTTTTTTTCCCCCGTGTCTTAATGCTACACATTATTATCTGTCTCTTTTATTAGACTACTTTCTGTCTATCTTCAGCCTATTTTCTGTCCATCTCTGCTGGTTATATTCTGCCTATCCCTTTCTCTATTTTTCTGACCGTTTTCCATTATCTGTTATCACATGCTTAAGATAGATGAAACTTTCCGCTTATCCTAGCATCAGTCCATTTCATTGCTATGAAATTACAGTTATACCTTTACGCTCACATTACAATCATTACCATTACTTGTCAGCTTCCTTGGAGCATGGGCCTTTAACAAGCTGATGCCAAGTCGTAATGTCCAGTTCTATCCGCTAAGGTCTATATTTATCTTCTTTGCCCTTTTCAAGCCTGTCTCCAGTTGTCTATTCCACGTGTTTTACTTGCTCGTCTTTTTCTCATACCTCGGATATGTCAGGAAAAGGACTACTCTGTAATGCTATCAACTGGTTTTTTTCAATGTGCGACCTTCCAAATCCCTGCGTCTTCTCAGCAGCTTTTATTTTACTTGCCTATCTATTATATCCATCAGTTTCTCAATTATCTTTTCACACCATTGCAGTCCTAATAATCTGTGCCAGTATACATTTATGACAGCTTACATTACATTTATTCAATCATAACTCACTCACCCCCCTTTTTGTCCCCAAGGAACGAAGTCCTTTAACAAGAGCATGCGACGTCACCCTGTGTCGTGCCATCAGCTCAAGGTCAATCCATATTGGTCATGTTCATTTCCGTCTCCAGCTCTCTTCTCCATGTGTTCAGTCTATTTTTTTTTTTTCTTTAGCCTATACGGCTACACGATGGGAGTAAGAAATATTATAAGACATAATCAGATGCATTGACTTTTCGTAATTATGCGCTTTTTTTAAAAACATTTTATTCCGACGCAACAAGAAATTCAGATCGGCATATCACACGTTATTAAAACAAAAGCAATACAGTATTCTATGGGAAGATAAAAGACATAAAATATTATAACTGTAGGCAGGGGCGGAGTGAACAGTCGGGACATCTGGCAGTACCCGAGTGGAGCCCAATCGCGCATAATCTCCATCTGGCTTAATTAACTGGTTGGATGGTTTGGGACCAGTGATCCTTTTTACCCTTATGTTCTATCAATCTTATTGCGCAGGGCGCAGATCACTGTCAGTCCGCCCCTGACAGCAAGTATTGTGTACGAAAAAAAAAAAACGAAATAAAAAATAAAAGAATGCATTACAGGTTGATAAACAGCTATACAGACCTGAAGTTGTAAAGAGGCATAATCGCCGCCCCAGCTGACAGAGCGTTTGAAAAAGAAAAGAAATAGAAATGAAATAAATGAGTGAGGGAGTGAATGACTGTATGGCTAGATGAATTAAGGAAGAGCGAACAAATAACTCAAGGACAAGATATATAAACTTTCTCAATTGTATTTTTTGGGTCCCCGCTGTGTCAGAAATTGATAATTCAAGGGAAAGAATCATTCAAATGTTTGCTTACACTACATTTTTCTACGATTATTCCCCTTCATTGTGTATCCGTAGATTCACAACGTCCATTTTCCTATTGACTATGGATTTCGCAGGCCCCCTGTGCACTTATATTCTTGTATCGATTGGCTGACTCATAGCCTGGGCTGATGTCAGCACCGGATATATTTGTCCTACATATTACTCGAATTGTTGTGAAGATGAACTGTGTAGAAAACATTAAGAGGATAATCAGTTGAGACGCACTTGGACTTATTAATTGCTGACTTGTACATAATGGCATCAGTAAGAATCACCAACTCAAATGTCAAGTCAGTCGTATTGTGTGGCTTTGACACTTGCAGAACTAAAAAAACCCAGAAATTGCAGACATTCATAAATGGGTGCTTACATAGAATAGAAAACTTGAAATGACACGACAAGATCAGTCATGTGGAACTGATGACAAGTACAAGTGTCAGTGAAGATGAGATGTACAAGTGTCAGTGAAGATGACAAGTACAAGTGTCAGTGAAGATGACAAGTACAAGTGTCAGTGAAGATGAGATGTACAAGTGTCAGTGAAGATGACACGTACAAGTGTCAGTGAAGATGAGATGTACAAGTGTCAGTGAAGATGAGATGTACAAGTGTCAGTGAAGATGAGATGTACAAGTGTCAGTGAAGATGACAAGTACAAGTGTCAGTGAAGATGAGATGTACAAGTGTCAGTGAAGATGAGATGTACAAGTGTCAGTGAAGATGAGATGTACAAGTGTCAGTGAAGATGACAAGTACAAGTGTCAGTGAAGATGACAAGTACAAGTGTCAGTGAAGATGAGATGTACAAGTGTCAGTGAAGATGAGATGTACAAGTGTCAGTGTCGTAGATTTCCGATAGGAGAATTAAGACTAGGTTTGGTCCCTTCTGAATAGGTTTGAATAGGTGATAGACTCAGTGAGAGTTAGTGAAAGGTAATAGAATTTCCACACACGTGAGATGATAGATTTGATATAGTGGCTGTCTCTGAAAGCGAAAAGAATTCTTCTCTCTCTCACCTATCTTCTACAACAGTTGTTACAGCGTCAGACAGACTACACCAATATACATATTACATATATTTCTATCACTCACAGGCACGCACATACACGTGACGACAGGTAAACACACAGACGTGGGAAAACTATAACAATGATATATATATTATCTAGAACGAGCTGACCAAACACGATTATTAAGTTCAAGAGCGATTTTATTATCAGGAAAAATCGGCTCACAACATCAAAGAAAGTACATCAAGGAAAATACATATACACATAGTCATAAAAAATCAAGGAAATGTTGCAAGGATGATAGCCCCGTTATAGTGTTAACTCTAGGTTTAGCCCGGCCCCGTTAAGAGAACAGATGGTGGCGCCCGAGTCACAGATACATAGGGTTTGAGTCTAAGAGTTGTCTTTGTTTTATCTCGTAATTATATGCACAGAGTTTGAAAAAAATCTGATTTAACCTAAGACAAAACACAAGAACTCTAGCCTTAGCAACAAATTATGCAGATTGAAAAAAAATTAGGACAGCAACAGGGTGTCAAAGATAAAATAGTGAAAAATATCACTCAAACCAGCGTACACTCATTCATTCCGCCATGGCTTCTCACACTGGTACTCACGACTTTGCTTGCTGCCTCTTGGAACCCATTGATTTTAGATTTTCACACAGACTCAAAAAATGCAGTCTTCTGCCAAGAAGTCCCCAGTTCCAAAAGACGTATTTAACTTGGAGTCTCCGGGAACGACTACTTGGGTATGCAAATTTGTTCAAATGTCTGATTAAGTCACCTAACAATTATTCCAGGCGCGGGAGTTAGCAGAGCACAGTGTCAATAGCGTAGGTTTCTAAAAAATGATGAATGTCAGGTCGGTGCCTTCCCTCAGTATAGGATTCACTTTAGTCACACCACAGATTTGTCCACAAGATATAATCTAGTCGGGAAATGATTGTTAATATTCACGCCACCAGGCAGCAAATTATATAGAGTTTCTAGAAGAAATTAAGTGCTGGCTCCAAGGTCCAGTATTTATCATTACAGTCTTTGAAAACCCGTTATTGGGATATTAGTATTTCTGTCTAACTTGCACCGTCAGATCAGTGTTACTTGAGAAAACCCACGTGGTTCAAAATAAGGACTGTCTATTTCTTCACAAGTATGGAAACTACTACTAGGTGCTGGTAAAGTTAGGGTCACCCCAAAACTTTCACTGTGTGGAGGAAAAATAACACATATAATATAATAAACAGAATCTGTACTGGTTAAAACTTACATTTAAACTTGCAAGCAGAGAGCTTTGCTTATCATTTAAACTTCCCGTGACGTAAGTTATATTTAAAAATCAGCAATCCTCATAAATTAAGAACACGTGCGTATTCCGTCACCATTCATGAGGCTGGATTCTAGAGTTTATACGTTAGTTTAGAAAAATACACTCGACTGAGTATTAGCAGTTAAATTAAATTTATAAATAGCTACAATTGCCGTTATAAGCTAGAAATTTTAATTTTTAGTCTGCTTTCCACTGAATGCTTCCCTAGAAAATATAATAGCCTACCACTTTATTTCTCTTCTGCGCTAAAGAAATAGATTAAAATGAATTAAGCGATTTAACACTTTAACACTCACAAAATCTATATATCTATCATATTAATTACCTCAACCACAGAATTACAGGTAGTCGCACAACTTAAGAATAAAAATGCTGAAAATATTTCTGGAAGTCTAGAAGTTCGACAAATTGCCGAAACAAACTGAGATCTTCTCTAACAGCTATTCTGTTTTCGAGCGACCTATCTACTGTGGAGTCTATGAGCGAGAATGAAATTAAAGTTTCAAACTTGGCCAATATCTTAAAATCAGACAAAGGGCCCAAACTATTTCGCCACGCGAAATTATCTCCCCTACTCCCAACATTTACGTCCGCTTAACGCGTGTCTTAACTGTCACCTACTGACCACGATGTACGCGTGTCAGTTTCAAATCCCAGACAGCCTGACTCCAATGCAGGGCAGTTTTTACACTACAGCTGACCCTGGCCCAAGTGAGCGCCGTGTCATTTTGGGATTTTCGAGACAAATGTCTGGATACTGACCGGTGCAGATGTAAAGTATCACACCTCACCGGGACTAATGCCGAGAAGAAGCTCGCGCGCTCGGTGAGAATGTAGACGATTTGCTACGTCCTATGTTCAGCGAACCGACTTATCACGCCTTCTGACGCCCTGCAGCCCTGACATCTACGTAATATCGTCCTAGCGCGATTCTCAGTTTAAGAGAAAGAAACAGGTAAAGTTTGCGAATTATATGAAAATAATATTCGCAAAACGAATGGATGAAAAATATACAGGAAAAAAAATGAAATACAGAGATAATAAAAGAGAGAATTTGGGTGAACGAATAGGAAGAAGATGTAGGAAATTAAATGAATATAAACCCTACGTGACAGAGCCTCCCCCCTTTAAGATATGGAAGCACTCCATGTCTACGTTATGGAGTTTAATTTCCTATAACCGTAGCTTCGGGGTGTCTGTCCTCTTCCCTCTCATCTTCCCCCTCCATCTCTGTCCAATTCCTACTCAAGTCCACTCCTCAAAGTTTCCTTCCCCCGGAATGTCTCCCATGCGCGCTTGAAAGAGCGTCGCCGCTTCTGACATTTTTGAAAGATTTCCTGTGATAGCGGTGGAATATCCCTGCCACTATCATCATCTTCGTCAGTTTTGGCGATCGTCAGGAGATGGTCGGAGGTTGGCACTGGTTTTTCCAAGTATCTCTTTAAGAGATTTAAATGGAAAACCTTCTCCTTTCCTTCAATAGAGATCTGGTAGTTAGCCTTAGAAATCTTTTTCAGGACGGTAAACGGCCCTTGCCATCCGATCTTCAGTTGGTTGTTCTCGGTAGGGAGCAACACCAAAACTTTCTCTCCTGCTTCCAGTTCTCTCTCTTCCGCGACTTTCCTGTATCGGTTAGCGTGCTTGGTGCGTGCTCGCTTAAAGTTAGTCGTTGCTAGGTCCCACCCTAGTTTCAACCGTTCCTTTAAAACCGACACATATTTACTGGCTGAGACAACTGTCTCATCAGCCTTCTCGTCTGTCAGAGACTGAAGTAAGGCTTCAAGCGGGCCCTTAATGGGTCTGCCGAATAAAAGTGTAGCTGGCGGAAATCCTGTGGAAGTATGAGGAGATTCTCTGTAGCCAAATAATGCTGCAGGAATACAGAGATCCCAATCTTCAGGTTTCACTTGTGCCAGCTTACTTAGCATCATGGTGAGGTTTCCATTAGCACGTTCCACGAGCCCATTTCCCGCCGGAGTATATGGCTTAGTGTGGATGTGTTGGGTCCTCAAGATCTTAACGATCTCATCCATCAACAGGTTTCGGTATGGAGATCCATTATCCGTCAACACTTGCTGAGGGAATCCCAACCGAGTGAAAATCTGCACGAGGGCTTCTGCGACATGCTTGGCATCTGCGCATGTTAGCGGGATAGCTTCTGCCCATAAAGTGCATGTATCGACTAAGGTCAGGATGAACCTGTTCCTTCTTTTAGTCCTTTCGAAAGGCCCTAAAATGTCGATCACAACCCGTTCGAATGGTGTACCCACTATTGGCATTTCACCCATGTGGACTGGGGGTGTCCGTTGCTTGGGTGGTACCCGTTGGCACTGGGCACAGGATTTGACGTACCTGATAATATCAGTGTTTACTCCTGGCCACCAATAATGAGTGGTTATACGTTGGTTTGTGGCGTTCTGTCCCATATGTCCGCTGAAGGGAAGAGAGTGCCCCATTTCTAGGATTTGGCTTCTGTACTGTTTCGGTACTAGGAGCTGGTTGTAACCTTAGTCAGGCTTGCCCATTCTCCGATAAAGTACGCCATCCTCAGAAAAAATGTCCCCGTGCTGTTTGGGTTCCTTAGCCATGGGCAGTTTCCTAAAGCAGGGTGCCAAAGTAGGGTCCTTGTATTGCGCTTCTTTAAGTTCCATAGGTAACAAATTTGGCGCAGGCTCCCGTTCCTTCTTGGTGTGCCCTCTTGTAGTTACTGCTGCCACAATCGGCTCTTCCGGTTTCCCAATACACACGTATCTCCCGCCAAGTATGACTGGGTAGATGGGATCATCCATAACAGCCGCTTTGATCACGCCTCTGACAAAGTCAGAGTGTATCTCCACCAATGCGATGGGAAGCGCTGTAGGTGCATCACTCTTACGAACTCCACAAAGTTGGACGGTCTCTGCTGTCTCTTGACCGGGTTTGACCAGGTTCCTGGCAACAATGCAATCATAAGAAAGCCCCGTGTCAAATAAGCAAGAAGTTTGAGAACCGTTCAAAGTAACAGTACCTCGCGTTGAGGGTCTATCCCCAACAGGTTTGGAATCACTGTCAACAATTCCGCCTTGCGAGACTGTCAATAAGCATCCGATGCGTTTCGGCTCGGTGTGCTCGCTCTGATCATATGTCCCGTGCTCAGGGGTTCTCCCTTTGCCACCTTGTCCTTTCTGGCTACGCTGCCATGTAGGGCGGTCGGGTTGATCAGACTGTTTGGGGTGGTTGGGGTACTTGTTCTTGTAGAACTTGGATTTTTCAGGAGGGGGGTTTTGAGGTCTAGTTTCTCTGTGGTTGTTTTGGTTAGAAGCCTGAGAAGATTGCTCTAGGTTATGTTTTCGAAAATGCTCCTCTGTCGGTTTCCGTTTTGTGGCCGGTAGTTCAGCCAGCGCATTGTGATAACGCTCAGACTTTTCCAAAATGTCTTCAAGTTTTTCTGCCCCCTGCTCAGCGAGAAATCTCCGGGTATCAGCAGACAAAGTGTTCTTTATTTGTTCAGTTAGAACAAGTTCCTCAAGACCTTCATAGGTAGAGGGGAGCTGCGAAAGCTCAAGGCACTTTGTTAGATATCCCTTAAGACGAGATGAGAACTGGTGAAAAGTTTCAGAATTCTCTTTCCGGCTGTTGCGAAACAGTTGCAAAAACTTGCGAGCGTTCATTTCAAAGCGCTCCAGTAACGCTTTCTTCAACACATCGTAGTCGTCTTGTTGGCTACTTTCCAGCTTAGAATAAACATCATAAGCAGAACCTTTTAGGGCCTGGGAAAGTTTCATATTCCAACGCGACCTCTCTAACCCGTACAGAGTTGCAATTTTCTCAAATTTTTCTAACCATGTGTCAATCTTCTCATTTGGACAAGGAAAAGATTCAAGAGTGAAAGACATAGCATTTAGTTGAAGGGATTGAGTGTTAGCAGGGTCAGTTAAGGAAGAATGAGGAGAAGACTCTCCATTGCTGGAGGTAGAGGCAGCACCACGACTTTGGAATTCTAGAGTTTTAAGAGCCAACTCGTGCTGTCTCTGTTTCTCTTTTTCCTCAAGCTGTCTCTCCTCCCTCTCCTTCTCCTGCTGTCTCTCCTTCTCTCTTTCCTCATGCTGCATCCTGCGAATTTCCATTTCCTCATCCATCTTCTTCTGCTGTAAAGCTTCAGCTGCTTTCCTCTCCGCATCATATCTCTCCAGTTCGTCTCTGACAAAAGCTTTCGCTTCCTCTCCTTCCAGTCCCTCCTCTCTCGCTTCGTCCCTGAGAAGTTGTCTAAGCTTTGCCCTCTCGGCCATATTATGTCAGTGACTGAGACTAGTGGAGAACGAAAATAGGAAAAAGGATACACTGGTTCCTACCACTTACGAGAAAAAAAAAATTTACCAAAAATCAAAAGATGATATCCTTAACCCTGGGATACCTCCTCCAAAATAAAATCTAACTATCGCTGCTATTATCGGCAATAAAGCACTCAATGCAAAACACGACTACGCCAAATAAATGGTAGTTAAGATTACAACTGAAAAATAAGTTGCTACAGTGGAAAAGCAAAAGAATATTGCAAAAATTAAAGAGAAAAATAATCCCTTAATTTTTAAAAATCCACTATAAGTTCGCCCCTGAAGTCAGATCGGGTAAGGGAGGGAATTAATCTGGACAAAAAGTCCGAAACACACTCCTTAACTTAGTTCAAACGCCGTTCTGCCTCAGTACCCAGTGAATGTTATACACTCACCACTTTACCAGCATTTAGTATTACAATCAGCAGTTAACATATATCCCGACAAATCAACCTGTAACCAAAATGTATATTATTCAAAGATGCTGTGGAAAAAAAACTTATTAGTTTGTGTGGTCAGCACGCCCGTAAACAGATCGCTAGTCTAGGGGGTAATTATTTAAAGATATAACAACTCACAAGACATCACACTCTTACTCTATATCAGAATATAGAATCTTAAGTTCAAAATCCAGATAGACGAGTCCACGTTTGTCGTACTCGTCTTCCTATTCTAAGTTCAAAGACCGGAAACGAGTCCCCATTTGTCGTAGATTTCCGATAGGAGAATTAAGACTAGGTTTGGTCCCTTCTGAATAGGTTTGAATAGGTGATAGACTCAGTGAGAGTTAGTGAAAGGTAATAGAATTTCCACACACGTGAGATGATAGATTTGATATAGTGGCTGTCTCTGAAAGCGAAAAGAATTCTTCTCTCTCTCACCTATCTTCTACAACAGTTGTTACAGCGTCAGACAGACTACACCAATATACATATTACGTATATTTCTATCACTCACAGGCACGCACATACACGTGACGACAGGTAAACACACAGACGTGGGAAAACTATAACAATGATATATATATTATCTAGAACGAGCTGACCAAACACGATTATTAAGTTCAAGAGCGATTTTATTATCAGGAAAAATCGGCTCACAACATCAAAGAAAGTACATCAAGGAAAATACATATACACATAGTCATAAAAAATCAAGGAAATGTTGCAAGGATGATAGCCCCGTTATAGTGTTAACTCTAGGTTTAGCCCGGCCCCGTTAAGAGAACAGATGATGGCGCCCGAGTCACAGATACATAGGGTTTGAGTCTAAGAGTTGTCTTTGTTTTATCTCGTAATTATATGCACAGAGTTTGAAAAAAATCTGATTTAACCTAAGACAAAACACAAGAACTCTAGCCTTAGCAACAAATTATGCAGATTGAAAAAAAAAATTAGGACAGCAACAGGGTGTCAAAGATAAAATAGTGAAAAATATCACTCAAACCAGCGTACACTCATTCATTCCGCCATGGCTTCTCACACTGGTACTCACGACTTTGCTTGCTGCCTCTTGGAACCCATTGATTTTAGATTTTCACACAGACTCAAAAAATGCAGTCTTCTGCCAAGAAGTCCCCAGTTCCAAAAGACGTATTTAACTTGGAGTCTCCGGGAACGACTACTTGGGTATGCAAATTTGTTCAAATGTCTGATTAAGTCACCTAACAATTATTCCAGGCGCGGGAGTTAGCAGAGCACAGTGTCAATAGCGTAGGTTTCTAAAAAATGATGAATGTCAGGTCGGTGCCTTCCCTCAGTATAGGATTCACTTTAGTCACACCACAGATTTGTCCACAAGATATAATCTAGTCGGGAAATGATTGTTAATATTCACGCCACCAGGCAGCAAATTATATAGAGTTTCTAGAAGAAATTAAGTGCTGGCTCCAAGGTCCAGTATTTATCATTACAGTCTTTGAAAACCCGTTATTGGGATATTAGTATTTCTGTCTAACTTGCACCGTCAGATCAGTGTTACTTGAGAAAACCCACGTGGTTCAAAATAAGGACTGTCTATTTCTTCACAAGTATGGAAACTACTACTAGGTGCTGGTAAAGTTAGGGTCACCCCAAAACTTTCACTGTGTGGAGGAAAAATAACACATATAATATAATAAACAGAATCTGTACTGGTTAAAACTTACATTTAAACTTGCAAGCAGAGAGCTTTGCTTATCATTTAAACTTCCCGTGACGTAAGTTATATTTAAAAATCAGCAATCCTCATAAATTAAGAACACGTGCGTATTCCGTCACCATTCATGAGGCTGGATTCTAGAGTTTATACGTTAGTTTAGAAAAATACACTCGACTGAGTATTAGCAGTTAAATTAAATTTATAAATAGCTACAATTGCCGTTATAAGCTAGAAATTTTAATTTTTAGTCTGCTTTCCACTGAATGCTTCCCTAGAAAATATAATAGCCTACCACTTTATTTCTCTTCTGCGCTAAAGAAATAGATTAAAACGAATTAAGCGATTTAACACTTTAACACTCACAAAATCTATATATCTATCATATTAATTACCTCAACCACAGAATTACAGGTAGTCGCACAACTTAAGAATAAAAATGCTGAAAATATTTCTGGAAGTCTAGAAGTTCGACAAATTGCCGAAACAAACTGAGATCTTCTCTAACAGCTATTCTGTTTTCGAGCGACCTATCTACTGTGGAGTCTATGAGCGAGAATGAAATTAAAGTTTCAAACTTGGCCAATATCTTAAAATCAGACAAAGGGCCCAAACTATTTCGCCACGCGAAATTATCTCCCCTACTCCCAACATTTACGTCCGCTTAACGCGTGTCTTAACTGTCACCTACTGACCACGATGTACGCGTGTCAGTTTCAAATCCCAGACAGCCTGACTCCAATGCAGGGCAGTTTTTACACTACAGCTGACCCTGGCCCAAGTGAGCGCCGTGTCATTTTGGGATTTTCGAGACAGATGTCTGGATACTGACCGGTGCAGATGTAAAGTATCACACCTCACCGGGACTAATGCCGAGAAGAAGCTCGCGCGCTCGGTGAGAATGTAGACGATTTGCTACGTCCTATGTTCAGCGAACCGACTTATCACGCCTTCTGACGCCCTGCAGCCCTGACATCTACGTAATATCGTCCTAGCGCGATTCTCAGTTTAAGAGAAAGAAACAGGTAAAGTTTGCGAATTATATGAAAATAATATTCGCAAAACGAATGGATGAAAAATATACAGGAAAAAAAAATGAAATACAGAGATAATAAAAGAGAGAATTTGGGTGAACGAATAGGAAGAAGATGTAGGAAATTAAATGAATATAAACCCTACGTGACAGTCAGTGAAGATGAGATGTACAAGTGTCAGTGAAGATGAGATGTACAAGTGTCAGTGAAGATGACAAGTACAAGTGTCTGTGAAGATGAGATGTACAAGTGTCAGTGAAGATGAGATGTACAAGTGTCAGTGAAGATGAGATGTACAAGTGTCAGTGAAGATGACAAGTACAAGTGTCAGTGAAGATGAGATGTACAAGTGTCAGTGAAGATGACAAGTACAAGTGTCAGTGAAGATGAGATGTACAAGTGTCAGTGAAGATGACAAGTACAAGTGTCAGTGAAGATGACAAGTACAAGTGTCAGTGAAGATGAGATGTACAAGTGTCAGTGAAGATGAGATGTACAAGTGTCAGTGAAGATGAGATGTACAAGTGTCAGTGAAGATGAGATGTACAAGTGTCAGTGAAGATGACAAGTACAAGTGTCAGTGAAGATGAGATGTACAAGTGTCAGTGAAGATGAGATGTACAAGTGTCAGTGAAGATGAGATGTACAAGTGTCAGTGAAGATGAGATGTACAAGAGTCAGTGAAGATGAGATGTACAAGTGTCAGTGAAGATGACAAGTACAAGTGTCAGTGAAGATGACAAGTACAAGTGTCAGTGAAAATGAGATGTACAAGTGTCAGTGAAGATGACAAGTACAAGTGTCAGTGAAGATGACAAGTACAAGTGTCAGTGAAGATGACAAGTACAAGTGTCAGTGAAGATGACAAGTACAAGTGTCAGTGAAGATGAGATGTACAAGTGTCAGTGAAGATGACAAGTACAAGTGTCAGTGAAGATGAGATGTACAAGTGTCAGTGAAGATGAGATGTACAAGTGTCAGTGAAGATGACAAGTACAAGTGTCAGTGAAGATGACAAGTACAAGTGTCAGTGAAGATGAGATGTACAAGTGTCAGTGAAGATGAGATGTACAAGTGTCAGTGAAGATGAGATGTACAAGTGTCAGTGAAGATGACAAGTACAAGTGTCAGTGAAGATGAGATGTACAAGTGTCAGTGAAGATAACAAGTACAAGTGTCAGTGAAGATGAGATGTACAAGTGTCAGTGAAGATGACAAGTACAAGTGTCAGTGAAGATGAGATGTACAAGTGTCAGTGAAGATGAGATGTACAAGTGTCAGTGAAGATGACAAGTACAAGTGTCAGTGAAGATGAGATGTACAAGTGTCAGTGAAGATGACAAGTACAAGTGTCAGTGAAGATGAGATGTACAAGTGTCAGTGAAGATGAGATGTACAAGTGTCAGTGAAGATGAGATGTACAAGTGTCAGTGAAGATGACAAGTACAAGTGTCAGTGAAGATGAGATGTACAAGTGTCAGTGAAGATGACAAGTACAAGTGTCAGTGAAGATGACAAGTACAAGTGTCAGTGAAGATGAGAAGAAGACGCTGGCGATGGATAGGTCACATACTGAGGAAATATCATGATAGCATTACAAGACAGTCCCTTTTCTAAAATCACCAGGGAAAGAGGCGTAGAGGGATACAAAAAAACACACACACGGAGACGAGAACTAGAGACAAAAATGAAAATGGTGAGACATGGACAGACTTTGAGCTGATAACACGTGACAGGATGACGTCATGCATTTGTTGAAGGCTTATTCTTCTTCTTCTTCTTCCTCGTTCACCCTGAAAAGGACGGTGGTTGCGTTGTGTCTGTTTACGCCTAAGCTGTGATATCTGCACCTTTCGGTCGACACATCCGACTTCTGCACGGCATTTTTTAAGGACCGGGTTTGCCTTCCCATTTCGATCCGTGCTCGCTCAGCCAGCCTGCACTGCTGCAGACTGTTTCCAGGACCACCACGTGGAGGTGGAGCACTGTCTTGACCAGCTCTGGTTCGCTGGTCCTGACGCAGGCAGTCAAGCTATGAGTCGCTGACTGCATTCACTATTGCTGCATCTTGGGGTCCCTGAAGGCTTATGATCCCTAGGGAGCAGTAAGGTAATGATGATCATATAATGGCATCACCATAAACCAGGTCACGTGTGGTAATCAGCGTGAACACTGTGTCCTGGAGATATCTATTTTTTCTCTGTTTCTTGTTTTTGCCTTTTTTTTTCAAGATCTCCCTGTCAATCCGTCCTGAAGTCGGTTTTTGTGGGTTGTGGTTAGTGTATAGTGTGTGACGTATTAACTTATGTTGTGTTAGGGTATAGTTTGTGACGTATTGTCATATGCTGTGTTAGGGTATAGTGTGTGACGTATTGTCAAATGCTGTGTTAGGGTATCCCTTAGTGACGTATTGTCTGTCGTATGTTGTGTTAGAAATTCCCATCAGTATTGTCATATGTTCTGTTACTAGCTTAGTTCATGGCCCATCTCCACACTGACGAGTGCCTGATCATGAACCTCTATCACTATTTTTGTCATTGATCGTACACTCTGAGAGTATTTTGTCTCTTCTCTGTCTGCTCGATGGTACACTCTGACAGGCTATTGTCTGTATCTTGTCTCGATGGTACACTCTGACAGGCTATTGTCTGTATCTTGTCTCGTCGGTACAATCTGAGAGACTATTTTCTGTATCTTGTTTCGATGGTACACTCTGACAGACTGTCTTCTGTATCTTGTCTCGAAGGTACACTCTGACAGACTATTTTCTGTATTTTGTCTCGATGGTACACTGACAGATTATTGTCTGTATTTTGTCTCGATGGTACACTCTGATAGACTATTGTCTGCTTCGCAGGTTGTCTCCCCTGCTCTACAGTATGGGTCCAATAATGGCTAAACTGGAGTAAAAGGATGAGGATTTACCAAGGTCTCAACATTCGCTCAGTATTACATTTGTTAGAGATATAAATAGAAGTATGATGCTTCTATTTCAGGGAGTCTCACAGAGATTTGTAGAATGGCAAATATAACAACTGAGTCATCTAAGTTGTTATAAACTTGTATTCTCCGCCTACTTCTGTGAGAAATGTATGTCCTGACTCGTATTTTGTGACCCGCCAGCTGAAGTGGATTCAGAAAAATATTAATTGTTTAGCTTTATATACATATGTATTTTAACACACACACAAACAGTCATACGGGTGCAGACATCGAATTCACTCATCTAATTAATTAACTCAACTAATGATTTGTATTTACATATAAACGTGATATTTAATGTTAAATTATTTGATCAACTGGGTCGAAATGAATAAGATTGATTTTTGTTAAGAAAAAAGACGTTTTATCTTCATAGGAAGATATTAAGGAATTGCTGTTTGTAAAAAAAATAAAGTGACCATAAACTGAGCCAGTACTGGGTATTTAACTTGAAATGTAGTGATAGTTTTTGTCGTTGACTTCAGGTTCAGTCACTGCTGGTTCCCAGTGAACGTTTGACTGTTCCTTCTCTTCACAAGTTGAGTTGTTTTGGCAGCAGCACGTCTCTTGCAAGGCCGTTGTAACTGCTCGGGTTGCCTCGTCAAGTGTCCTCAAGACTCGTCTGTTGTAGGTGTGTAGCTTCGACTTCTGGCAACTGGTACTAAAACTAAGAGGAAACAAATGCCTCTTTTAAGTATCGTGTCTCCTGATGTAAACACCTCCGCTTCCCTCCACCATTTCATCTTCCTCTGAATTTTGACCAACTCCCCTGACCCAACTTATCGAATGAAAGTGTTTTAGGAGAGCGGAAGCCGACAAATGCATAATTTTCAAATATAAATATGTACACAATAAATCAGAATTAAAAAGAATATATATATATATATATATATATATATATATATATATATATATATATATATATATATATATATATATATATATATAATAGCCCCTTCAGTCATAACTGACTATGGGAATGCGCCCCTGAGGTGACAGCCCTCAGCTGCTTATTTTCCTGTGCTCCTTTCGACGTTTTCTCCTCACCTCTGCTTCTTGTGTGAGCCTCTCTTCGCCCAATCTGAGGTGGCGCCGTAAATAGCATGATATATATATATATATATATATATATATATATATATATATATATATATATATATATATATATATATATATATATATATATATATATATATATATATATAAACATGTAATATAATTTCATCATTCACTCCCTGTGGAGCTTAGGGCTACCTCTGCTATTGGTCCCTTGTGAGGAAACGAGCACGACGCAGTCACCAGCTCTTGCAATGGTGGTTTATGTAGTAGTTCTTTTATATGATGAGACTACCAGCCTTATATGCAACTGTGCATCAATAAGTAATTCATATATGTCAAAATGCAAATACAATTTGATAAAATGTACATGTTACAACTTACCCCGAACGGGTTAAAAATTATATCCAGACTTTGATGCATAGAAAGGCCGTAATATGTCGTGCACCTTGTTAAGGTGCAATCGTTCCGCAAGTGGTTAGGTTTAATGATTTATATATGTATTCCTAACTGTTAACACAGGTGTAAGGTTCCTTGGGCTTGTGGCTGTCAGTACTGTATTTGAAGTTTTATACTTTCTAATTTTAGAAGATACTAATAGTCCTATGGCCTATAATGGAATCCTTAGTATTACTCCTGATTATGGCTATGATTTTCTGACGCAGGTATGGAATGCAGTGGGAAACTCTTCCTGTCTCTTATCTCTTGCTTGATGGTACACTCTGATAAACTATTGTATGTCTCTTGCCTTGATAGTTCACTCTGACAGACTAAATTCTGTCTCTTGTCTTGATGGTGCACTCTGATAGATTATTTTGTCTCTTGTCTTGATGGTACACTCTGACAGACTAATTTCTGTCTCTTGTCTTGATGGTACACTCTGATACACTATTGTCTGTCTCTTGTCTTGATAATACACTCTGACAGACTAATTTAAGTCTCTTGCCTTCATGGTACTCTCTGATAGACTGTTTGTCTCTTGTCTTGATGGTACACTGATAGACGGTTTTGTCTCTTGTCTTGATGGTACACTGATAGACGGTTTTGTCTCTTGTCTTGATGGTACACTGATAGACTGGTTTTGTCTCTTGTCTTGATGGTACACTGATAGACTGTTTGTCTCTTGTCTTGATGGTACACTGATAGACGGTTCTGCCTCTTGTCGTGATGGTACACTGATAGACGGTTTTGTCTCTTGTCTTGATGGTACACTGATAGACGGTTTTGTCTCTTGTCTTGATGGTACACTGATAGACGTTTTTATCTCTTGTCTTGATGGTACACTGATAGACGGTTTTGTCTCTTGTCTTGATAAACTATTTTCAGTGATATCAACAGATTTCCTCAATGTGTGTCCTACCCATCGTCAGCTCTGTCTTCTCATCTCTTGTTCCACTGGCACTTGTCTGGTTCTTGCCATCACTTCTGCATTGATGATGATGTTGTATCATTTACATCCTTCTGATCTCTGCTATTACTCATTTATCATCATCATCGTCGTCTTCAACATTGTCATCATCATCATCATTTTCGCTTGCACTCCCTTGGGGGCACGAAGCCACCAAACTCACCCGTTTATGAAAGTCTATAACTTCTTGATACATTTGTACTTCATACAAAAACACACGCAGAATCAAAACTCCAACAAAAGAATTCACACAAATATAAATACACAAACATTTAACAGAAGTGAAAGAAAAAAACCCAGACAATACAATCCTGATATTAGCATACAATACAGCCAGGACTCTGTCTGGGCCATAGTATACTGGATGGCGTATTTCACTTTTTTGCTTGTATCGTAATCGAAGTCACAAGCTGTAGAACTAATATTATCCTGGCATAACAAGTATTCTGTTTGCCACATTTTTCATAATCATCATCATCATCACCATCATCATCACCACCATCATCACCACCATCATCATCATCATCACCATCATCATCATCACCACCACCATCATCATGATCATCATCACCATCATCATCACGACCATCATCATCACCATCATCATCACCACGATCATCATCATCATCATTACCACCACGACCTTTCAGCAAATGCCTATAACACATTTATGCTAACTCTTCCTGTCCCGTGCCATCAGCTCATGATCTTTCCATGTCCTCCTAATCCCGTGCATGTCTCCATGTCTCTTTTCTATGTGTGCGATCTTCCTCTACCTCGCTTACACTAAAGATTGATCCAGAACAAGGACTGCCTTGTAATGCTGTCATCAGGTTTCCTCAATGTGTACTATCCATCGCCAGCTTCTTCTTCTCATCTCTTGTTCCACTGGCACTTGTCTGGTTCTCGTCATCAGTTCCAAATTTGTGACTGTGTTATCAGTTCCACATTGGTGACTTTGTTATCAGTTCCACATTGGTGACTTTGTTATCAGTTCCACATTGGTGACTTTGTTATCAGTTCCACATTGGTGACTTTGTCATCAGTTCCACATTGGTGACTTTGTCATCAGTTCCACATTGGTGACTTTGTCATCAGTTCCACATTGGTGACCTTGTTATCAGTTCAACATTGGTGACTTTGTCATCAGTTTCACATTGGTGACCGTGTCATCAGTTCAACATTGGTGACTTTGTCATCAGTTTCACATTGGTGACCTTGTCATCAGTTCAACATTGGTGACTTTGTCATCAGTTTCACATTGGTGACCTTGTCATCAGTTCAACATTGGTAAGTTTGTCATCAGTTCCACATTGGTGACTTTGTCATCAGTTCCACATTGTTGACTTTGTCATCAGTTCCACATTGGTGACTTTGTCGCAATTCTAACCAAGCACCCATTTATGAAAGTATGTATCTAGCAGAAACGTATCGCACTTCAGATTCGGGATTCTAAATGCCAGGTACATGGACATTATGACGCTGCTCTCATTTTAATGCAATAAACATCGTGAAAAGGGGAAAAAGGGGGGGAGAAAGAAAGAGAGAGAGAACAAAAGGTGTTGGATTTGATGATAGAGATTACATATAAAACCTGATAGATTTACAACTCTACGAACAAGAAATTGCGAATAGAGCGCCATGAAGTCTTAGAATCTTGCAAGTTACAAGTTACGATTGTTGTCTTCCATCTTGGTTATTTGTCAGATTGTCAGGAACACAGTTGTTTATGAACTAATTTACATCTATCCCACATTTTCAAAGTATTTATCGTTGATTGGCTAGAGCGGTCAAGAGCATAATTGCGGCTCCAGATTGCATGTGCTCCCATGAGCATTTGTTTATGTATATGTGCGTGCCTGCATGTCTGTGTGTATGTTTTCTGTCTTCAGAGATTTCCTGGAAAACATGTTCACTTTTCTTGAAAATATTATAAGAATTTTATTCCCGAATTTTGTTTCGTGGAGTCGGATTTTCAAAATACTTATTCCAGTATTGTTTCGCATTTTGTGTAGGTTTATAGTTTTATTTTGGCAGCTTTATGTCAACTGTCTATTTACGATTCACAAATCTAAGAGTTTGAACACCGCTGTCACACGCTGTTTATTGTTATATTTCTTATTTTCAATAATTAGTATATTAGCGGGGTATGACTACTTCACTTTTGTAACATATGCCTACTTGGCGCTTGTAACTTAAGCCTACTTCAAGTTTATAACATGCTTAATTCAACATTGTAACCTATTCTTCATTCACGTTTGTAATTTAGGCCTACTCGACGGTTGTGGCACATGCGTACTTTCACGTCTGTGGTACATGCCTACTTTGACGTCTGTGCTACATGCCTACTTTGACGTCTGTGTTACATGCCTACTGTGACGTCTGTGTTACATGCTTACTTTGACGTCTGTGCTACATGCCTACTGTGACGTCTGTGTTACATGCTTACTTTGACGTCTAAATTAGGCCCACAACTATACTTCATATATCTGAAGAAGGTTTACTTTATGTTTGTATTGCTTATTAATAGAATTATGTCTGTGGTATCTGACTACTTCACATCTGTGATACACGCTTCATTCACATCCGTGATGCGTTTCTACTTCACGCCTATGCTACATGCCTAAATCACATCTGCGATAAATGACTACTTCATTTATGTGATACTTCCCTACTACACGTACTGCGATATATGCCTACTCCACGTCTGTGATACATGCCTACTTCACGTCTGTGATACGTGCCTACTTCACGTCTGTGATACATGCCTACTTCACGTCTCTGATACACGTCTACTTCACGTCTGTGATACTTTCCTACCTCACGTCTGTGATACTTTCCTACTATATGTCTGGGATACTTTCCTACTTCACGTCTGTGATACCTTCCTGTTTTGTGTTCAGATGTTGACACGTCTGGGATACTTTCCTACTTCACGTCTGTGATACTTTCCTACTACACGTCTGTGATACGTCCCTACTTCACGTCTGTGATACGTGCCTACTTCACGTCGGTGATACTTTCGTACTTGACGTCTGTTATACCTTCCTACTACACCTCTGTGATACAAATCTACATGACGTGTATGATAGACCTATCAATCTACTTCGTGTATTTGTTTCTATTTTTCTGAAGCAAGTACCCATGTAATGTAGTTCTGAAACATGTTTATAACGTCTAACCACTGTGTGTGACCTTATTTAACTGTTTATCTATAATTGTTGTCACATACGTGTCTTCAAGTTTTTACTCGCTGTACAACTTATGTCTAGCGAGTTGAATACTTAATTATAATAATTAATAAGCGTTTTAACATCAAGGCATTAAATAAAAGTCAACAACAGAATTGACAAACAGCATTATATACGTTAGACCCCTGTAGTGCCCGGGGGTCTCTGAGGAGAAAAAGAACGAATATGGCTACTGCACCGTCAGGCAGTGTCGTGGAGTGAAAGAAAACCAAAAGAAAACCAAAAGAAAGGCAAAAGCATTCCAACTGGACTGTCAATTTAGTGCAGAGCAGAAGTTATAGTACAGACTGGCTCACAGAGTGTGAGGGTTCAGTGACGTTAAAAAAAAAAAAAAGAAGTTAGTTGCTTATCCTTTACAGGACGTGGCAATCAACCCCAGCTTTTATTGGCTGTTTTGTGATTTTTCTAGGCAATTGTTTTCATTCAGTAGTTTGCCATTGCTTTCTGAACGGTACGGCGCTTATACCATTGTTAAAAATCCACACAAACGTCAGTGACGTACAACGACCAATATAACGGGTTACTTACGAGACCTCGATCTTCGTTTTCACCTCCACGTTTGTTTTAGTTGTAGCCACCCACTCTCTATTTTCCTGGTCAGACAGATAGAGAGGACAAATAACAGATTGGGAAAATATACACAGGTATACCTCTCTTTATTGCGCTTCGCTTTATTGCTGTGACAGTGGGAAGAAAGTGTGGCAATACCTTGTTAGTGTATATGGTACTGAATGACTGGGTTGGTTGCGTAGTACAGTCTACATAGTTACATCCCATGATGTTGTCAAGGGAAAATAATCACTGTACTAATTGTGATAGTGTTCTTCTGTTGCGTAACTGGTTACCGCCAGAGATGGTAGTTACAGAAGTATCGAGGAAACCCAGGTTGGTTTTGGAGGCTCGTATATGTTGGTGTCAACAGTCATAGGTATTGATGGAAAAGATATAAGAATACTCAGTAACCTTTATTGGGAGCAAACTGCCACAGTAAGATCTGGAAGGAATTATTCATCATACATAGACATAAAAAGAGGTGTCAGACAAGGTTGTGTGCTGTCCCCCTGCCTATTTAATTTATACACCGAAAAATTTTTCAAACAGATACAGGAAATACCAGGACTGAACATCAGTGGAAGGTCAATAAACAACCTTAGATATGCAGATTATACCGTGTTGTTAGCTGAAAGCGAACAGGAGTTACAAGAACTAGTGAAGCAAGTGAACAGTATAAGTCATGAATATGGACTCGACATTAATATTGAGAAAACAAAAACTATGATAATTAGCAAAACAGATGATAAACCCACATTAAAGATAAGCGTAAATGTGAAAATCCTGGAACAAGTCAAGAGGTACGTATATCTTGGTCATATAATAACAGAAGATGGCAGATGTGAAATAGAAATCAAGAAGAGAATAGGAATGGTCAAAGCTACATTCAACAACATGAAACATATACTGACATCTAAACAGTTATATCACAAATTAAAACTGAGAATCATAAAGTGTTATATATACTCTGCATTTTTGTATGGTGTGGAAACATGGACGATGAATAAGCATTTGGAAGAAAGAATTGAGGCTCTTGAAATGTGGATATATAGAAGAATGGGGCGTATCTCACGGAAAGAGATGAAAACAAATAAGGAGGTCCTAGAAAATCTAGGTATGAAAAGAGAACTAATGAGGGAGATCAAAGTTCGGCAGCTAAAATACTTTGGCCACATAAAAAGGCATAACACCTTGCAGAAGACCATAACAGAAGGGAGAGTTGAAGGCAAACGTGCAAGGGGAAGACAGCGCTATAAGTGGGAAGATAACATCAAGAGATGGACAGGAAAGAGTCTATCAGAGTGCACCACCAAGACAAGAGACAGAAGACGTTGGAGATCCATTACAGCCAACCTTCGTTGTGGAGATGGCAACTGATGATGATGATGATATATAGGTGTATATGACTGCATGATCGTAGTAAATTAAGTTCAGCAATTCCAATATCTTGGCGTCAAAACAACTTCAATTGGAGATCAAAGGATAAGTCCAATAATTTTTACGAAAAGTTCCTTTATTTAGTTGTTACTACTTTCTGGCATTCCATGCTGTATCATGGATTACATAGACGTATACAACAACCAGCAATATAAATCAAGAAGAAACGTGTTGAGTGAGATGGTGGGACTGCTACTATTAGCCTCGTGGTAAACAAAATAAAAGGCTTCTGCTTACTTTAGCCGTGAATTTGGCATGTCTGGTGTCCTGTGGACTCCTAACTGAAATGAAAATATTCGATCGAGACTTTAACCCTATACTTACGGTAGTATATGCTATAAGAGCAGAGGGACTACTAAACAAATCGTAGCAGGGTGCAGCGCTGGCTCGCTGACCTCCCTGGTTGGTTGGGGATCTCTTGAAGAATACGAATAACACAATTCTTGTTCCAAAACGTTGGAACCGTAGGCTTTTGTTATCACCCATGGGGATGCGCCACGGTTGCTCCGCGCCTATAAAGGTGGATAACGCCTAATGTGCAATGGTTCTCTCACTCACTGACTGACTGGACCCACGATGTCCCGTCTCTATATATCGTCATTCGGTGCCCAGCTGGCCGGATGTTATTTCCTATTCGAGGATAGACCGGAAACTATCTATTCTAAAAGGCTTCCGTTCTAACTTGTATGGATTCCACACAAGGTTTGATGACGTCATGAGTTCATGTACACCATGATTGAATGACGTCATAGGTTTGTGACTAGTGTTTATTTTACTAACTAGTTGCGCTCAAATACTTAGGGTTTTAATCATGTTTAAGTACTCTTACTCTAACTCTAATAAGTGGCAGCACCCTAATGCTAAAACGACGTAGTAGGCCATACGGTCACATTGCGCTTCGCAGATATTGCGCTTTTTTCAAATTATTCATGTTTATTTATTAGAACGTGCCTTCTTCTTCCAATAGATTTTGGCTCTCCATCACCAAAAAGATTAAGATTCACTGAAGGCTCAGATGATGAAGATTAGTATTTGTTTTAGCAATAAAGTATTTTATTTTACAGTACATTGTTTTGTTTTTTTTAGACCTATCGCTATTGCGAACATAATAGACATGGTGTAAACATGATTTTAGGCTTTTATATGCACTGGGAAGCCAAAATATGGGTGTGACCCACTTTATTGTGATATTCGCTTTATTGCGGTGGTATGGAACCGAACCCGCAATATCTCCGAGGTATACCTGTATTCAAGTAAGAAATGAGGAAAAAATATCACTATAGATCTTCTTGTCTATCTAGAGAACACAAAACTAAGCCATAAGGCATCACATATGAAAACAATATTTTGTTTTATCAAAGAAAAAAAAACATTGAATAAACAGTGCACACAGAGTCGCGACACTGGACAGAATAAACAGTGCACACAGAGTCGCGACACACTGCACAGAATAAACAGTGCAAGAGTCGCGACACTGGACAGAATAAACAGTGCACACAGAGTCGCGACACTGGACAGAATAAACAGTGCACACAGAGTCGCGACACACTGGACAGAATAAACAGTGCACACAGAGTCGCGACACTGGACAGAACAAACAGTGCACACAGAGTCGCGACACTGGACAGAATAAACAGTGCACACAGAGTCGCGACACACTGGACAGAATAAACAGTGCACACAGAGTCGCGACACACTGGACAGAATAAACAGTGCACACAGAGTCGCGACACACTGGACAGAATAAACAACACTTCCACAAATGGGACAAATATAAGGCTTGTCACATGGTGTTGGCTGGCGGAGCTGGAAGCGGCGGTTGAACTTCCTAGAAGGTGAACAACAACATTAAGTCCAATCCAATTGTGTAATTCACAAGTAAAATGTCTACTATCCTGGCTGTCTTAAATAACTCTCAGTGTTTTCCATGACGATGAATTAAAGCTTCAGCAGGCCTGCTCTTCTCCGGTCAATCACTGACTGGTTACTGAAGTTGTCTGGCGAGGGAGACGGAGAAAATTATATATCTCTTCAATATCCACAAACATTTTTTTTTCTCTAACCAGCGGCACTCGAGCTTTTTGGCCCAATGACATGTCATTGCGAGGCTGGGGGGGTCAGTGGACTTTCCTTCCAACCCGGTCAGGAGCTTCGCCCCTTCCCATCCACAGAGGGTTTATGTGCAGGAGCCGATCAGGTTATTCAGTCAAATTCCCGGTCGTAAAAATTCCTTCAAACGCTGACACCCGGGCTTGAACCTTGAAAACCTGGTCCCCAGTACAATGTTGTAGCCATTACACCAGCGCGGCTCCCATCCACAAACATTAGCTGCCTAACACACTAGGCATTTAGAGCCAGATGAGATCTAGACCCTAAAGTGTATAGTCTCTATGGGACTATGTACCCGTCTGTTCTACCATAAGGAGCGTTTTATCAAGCTCCTTATAACGTGGATGGCAGCACAGCTGTAGTAAACAGACTCCTAATGACTGCGTGACTTCGTAGGTATGAGGCGATGTTGGTTGGTGCTCCATCTTGATTAAAGACACAGAAAAGTTATCCGTTGATTTTTTCGCGACTGACTTACGATGACTTCGAGTATTCACATCACATTACAAGTCCGTGTTCATTGCTGCTAGTAAGTAGGAAGGTTTTTAAGGCTCTTTTATATACAGAAATGGCCCCACTAAGAGCTTCTGACCGCTGTCATTTTGCGAGCAGGTGGCCACGAAGAGTCGGCGAAACTACCCGTGACTAAGACACCGGGGAACGAAGATTTTGCTTGATGTGACAGGATAAAAGACTTAAGGTCTCTGGATTGACTGGGAGTTTTGAGAAGGTGCTGGGCCCGCAAAAGGTCGGAAAACCGAGCAGCAAGGGACATGAAAAGGCGCCGAGCCGCTGTTTGTCTTCTCCCGTCCTATTTGAAAGTCGTTTGAAGAAACGGGCCGACCAACAACACAGAGTTTGGTCGGCCAGTTTAAACTAGACGGAACAAAAATTTACATGAGAGGAACGACCTCCAGAGGCTGTCTGCATTTTTTTTTTTTTAAATAAAGTTTTTCCTCGTTTTGGCGAGGCGCGTCCCGTTCAACCTAGTCGGTTATATTAGGGGGTGTGTCCAAATATAAAAGACCCTTAGGTCTGAGATTGACTTTCTAAATGATAACTGACACGCATGAAGGCGCGAATCTACGTTAAAATATCAAGACAAGAAGACGAGGGCGTGGACAAAAATCAGCGTTATGAAAATCTCGAGTCAACGTATCAGAGGCATGTCGTACCACTACAGCATGCGCATGTACCAGGCTTGGTGCAGGCTTCCTGCAAGGAAACCAACTACAGTGGTGGCTCAGTGCTCCGTAAGCAGCGCAAAGGCAAATGATGATGACTAGGTACATAAAGATGTTGAAACACATTATCATCTACGCCAGCCGGCATGATGCTAGAAAAAGATAATGTCTGTTTAATCACCATATTTATTTATATAATGATAGGTAAAAGATCAATCTTACTCTTCCAGTAGTCTACGTCATGGGCTGTTAATAGACCTGCATACAGCGAGTGGGAACCAAGTTTTCACGTTAAGTCTAGTCTATTATTTTACCAAGTTTTCACGTTAAGTCTAGTCTATTATTTTACCAAGTTTTCACGTTAAGTCTAGTCTATTATTTTACCACGTTTTCACGTTAAGTCTAGTCTATTATTTTACCAAGTTTTCACGTTAAGTTTAGTCTATTATTTTACCAAGTTTTTACGTTAAGTCTAGTCTATTATTTTACCACGTTTTCACGTTAAGTCTAGTCTATTATTTTACCAAGTTTTCACGTTAAGTCTAGTCTATTATTTTACCAAGTTTTCACGTTAAGTCTAGTCTATTATTTTACCAAGTTTTCACGTTAAGTCTAGTCTATTATTTTACCAAGTTTTCACGTCAAGTCTAGTCTATTATTTTACCACGTTTTCACGTTAAGTCTAGTCTATTATTTTACCAAGTTTTCACGTTAAGTCTAGTTTATTATTTTACCAAGTTTTCACGTCAAGTCTAGTCTATTATTTTACCAAGTTTTCACGTCAAGTGTAGTCTGTTATTTTACCAAGTTTTCACGTCAAGTCTAGCCAGTATTTTACCAAGTTTTCACGTTAAGTCTAGTCTATTATTTTACCAAGTTTTCCCGTTAAGTCTAGTTTATTATTTTACCAAGTTTTCACGTCACGTCTAGTCTATTATTTTACCAAGTTTTCACGTTAAGTCTAGTCTATTATTTTACCAAGTTTTCACGTTAAGTCTAGTCTATTATTTTACCAAGTTTTCACGTTAAGTCTAGTCTATTATTTTACCAAGTTTTCACGTTAAGTCTAGTCTTCTATTTTACCAAGTTCTAAGTCATCATCATGAATACTTTTTAACTCCCCATGGAGCATAGGTCTTCAACAAAAAGCAGGCCAAGCCTTCCTATCCTGTGCCATCCATTCAAGACATTTCCAAGTCTGAATTAGACCTTTCATGTGTGTCTTCAGGTCTCGTCTCTCTTACATAGGGATTTCTGAACAAGGACTGCCTTGTAATTCTGTCAAATAGTTCTGTTTATATGTGTCCTGCCAACGTAACCGTTTTCTTCTCACCTCCAGTTCCACTAGCGTTAATCTGGTTCTTACCATCAGTTCCATGCATGGAGGCATATCTGGAGTCATCCTTATATGACCACTAGCTAAGCACAATGCTATTGTATACATATGTGGAAGTGAACCTCTGTCTGTGAAGCTAATTACACCCTCATAGACTCTTGAAAACATCCATACACTTCCAAGGATTCCCCTGTGGTGAAATACATATGTTGAGAACCCAGCATTGCACACTAAGCTTGGAGGAGTCACTTCAGCACTAAACGTAACTCTTGCTTTTAACAGGTTGGCTTCATACAGGAGGATCTCACTATGGACCCATGATAGCTAGGAGGAGCTGAGAAGTGGCTCTGTGTAGGACGTGATAATTCCTTGGGAAAGCCCAGAACCAGAGCACAGTATTTTAGCTCTGCACATTCGGAGAGCCCACTTGGATGGCGGGGTAAGCACAGGATGCCACGCACTTCTTCCTCCTAGCTTTGGACGAGATGTGAGTATAATTTAACTGCAAGTCAAGCTGGGAAAACTGGAGCTCATGACTTCAACTCAACACGTTTCGGAATGGCAAAAAGCCACAGGAAAAGCCTAGACCTACAGTGTAGATAATACCAAGGAGTCTTCACCTTGGCATGGGCTGCAAAAGAGCGAGAAGCTCAGCAGCCCTACTTAAACATCAAGAACAACAACAATAACAACATCCATCAGTTCCACAGTGGCAACCATGTCGTACCACTTAAATCCTTCTGTTCTTCTCAAGTACCCATTTATGAAAGATTGTGTCTTTCTGGTCGTCAGATTTGTTGTTCTATTAGTTTCATAGCCATAGAATATGATTAACTTGACATTCGAGTTGAAAATTCTTGTCTTTGTGTTGCTCTTCATTTTCTAATATTTCCTAATGCAGTCACATCTGTTGTTGTGCTGTTATTCTGATATAATTATTCGTTCCACCAGTTTTGTCAATACTGCTGCCACTATGTATGTAAAAAAAAAAAAGTAAAGGAACCCGTTACACGCCCATTGGGGCATATTGGGAATATGGTGTTAGGCCCATATTATCTTGACCGTCGGCATCACGCCGGCCGCCTTAACCTTCCCAGAGTTGCTCTGGTACCCATATGGGGCTGGGTCGACCCAGGAGCCGTTTGTGGCCTAAAATATTCCCACCTCATCTGGGGATCGAACCATAGACCACTGCGCTAGGAAGCCAGTGCACTAACCACTATGCTACCGCGGCTCCCTACCACTATGTATGTATGATATATTATTTCGTAGCAGTGTATCTCCCAGTACAGTATGGTTATCCATCTGTGCATTTATTCTCATAAGCTGTGTCTGTTGACTGTGCTTTTTCAAACCCAGAAGCTGTGACCTTTCTTCAGAAACCTCAACAAAAATATGTACAAGTTTAGAGTATAGGTAAAGGATCTCGTTACACACCCATTAAGGCATAATTGGGAATATGGTTTTAGGCCCATATTTTCTTGACTATCGGCACACTAATGATGATATGGTCAGCATCACGCCAACCGCCTTAATCTTCCCACAAGTTGCTCTGGTACCCAATTCATGAGGCTGGGTCGACTTCGCAGCAATATGGGGGTATTAACAATCCCACCTCATCTGGGGATCGAACCATGATGTTCTCATAAATGCACTAATTGGCGTACGAATATTATTTTTTACGATCTTACGCGACAAACTGAAATTTTCAAACGTCGAAAATTTCACAGAATATTCGTGAACATGCAGGTCAATATATACAGACGTAAGTCAATTATTTTTTTTTATGACAATTACAACGTATTAACTAAATAACGTGCACGCCGTTTAATATACACGCTTATTACTAGATAGCATTACTTCAAAGTATGTTAAACTTCTTTAAAAATGTGCAATGGCTTATTACCTGAGAGTTAATGTCAACTATCTATTTAATTATATTATTAAAGTGAGGTATATACTGGAAGTCTGAGCGACTGTTAAGTAATGACTTCAGACCATGGGAATTCCTAATTCTTGCAATCGTTGAATATGAAATCGACAGTCCGTAAAGTTTGACTTAATTGGGAACTTTAATATCGATTGGCAATAGATGCTATCACAATGTTTCATCTGTTTAATTGATTGACTAATGTTCACACTATTTAACGCCTAAATATTGGTTAATTTTCCTATGACATAAATAATAACTTGACATGTAAGCTTCCGATAATTCATGGCCTGGGTTTCGGTATCTTGTCCAGCTATATTGTGTGATTAGATGTATATAAGCACAATGTAAGGTGTTGTCTGTGGACATAGTGCGGGAAGTCAATAGACATAATATGACAGGTTATCTAGACAAACACTGGGACGAGATGTTTACAACGCATGGTGACAAATTGTCTGTAGATAGGTAAAGAGATATATTTAGGCACTCTGGCTCTATGTCTACATCTAACTTTGACTAGTTATCTAGACATATTGTGACAGGCTGTCTATAGACACACTGTGAACAGTCGTTGACAGACCCAGTGTGAGGGGTTCTCTTTATTCACGTGATCACGTGTATATAGACACATTGTAACACTTTTAATTGTAACATTGTTTACATGTGTAACGTAAAAGGCTCCCTTCACACACCTACAGACACAGGTTGATGAAATCCCTGCAGAAACATTGTGAAGCGCTGCCTACAGGGACGTTGAGCTGACCCATCTAAGGGGACGTAGTGAAGATCTGTCTACAGGAACGTTGTGAAGATCTGTCTACAGGAAAGTAGTGAAGATCTGTCTACAGGAACGTTGTGAAGATCTGTCTACAGGAACGTTGTGAAGATCTGTCTGCAGGAACGTTGTGAAGATCTGTCTACAGGAACGTTGTAAAGAGCTACCTATGGAACGTTGTGAGGAGCTATTTTCTGTGACGTTGTAAAGGGCTATTTACAGGGACATTGTGACGAGCTGCCTACACGGACGTTGTAAAGAGTTCTTTAGAGGAACTTTGTGTTGACCTATTTACAGGGACATTGCAAAGAGCTGTCTACAGGTCACGACGAAGAGCTACCTACAGGGACATTGGGAGGAGCTGTCTGCAGACAGTTTGACGAACTGTATCCAGATAGCCTGATGAGGTCACTGCACATTAATGCGAGTTTCATAAACACAAAATGTGACGAGCTGTCCACGCACACACTTTGTGGCGACCTTAGCGATAGTCTGTGTGCTTTACCTACAAACCATGCAGCTAATTTTTTATCTGACATGTGTACATCACAAAGTCTTGGTGCGTGAGTTCAAAGACAGCCATGTATATGAGATCCATTTGTTGAATGTATTTGCCGTTCGTTTGTCATTAGACATGTTTACATATACATTTTTATAACGTTAACCATCTTGCTTGTGAAAAAATTGGTTGCCGGTAAGTCAACCTGTGTGATTTAAATTATTTCCGATAGGTCTGTCTGTCTAAAATTAGTTCCCCAATGTCAGTTTAATTATCCAAAATTGTTTCCACTAAGTCATCTTGATTGTCAACAAATATTTTTCCTCCGTTAGCTTCATTGTCCAAAATTGGTTCCCCTTATGCCAGCTTGATTATCCAATATTGTTTCCCTTTATGTTAGCATGATTATCCCAAATTATTTCCCCTTATGTGCGCTTGATTATCAAGAATTGTTTCCCCCACGTCAGTTTGATTATTCGCAATTGTTATATCAGCTTGACTGATCAAAATTATTCTCCCATTGACAATTCTGATTGTCCAAAACTGTTTTCCGAATCACGCCAACAGCATAAACAGTAGAACAATCATGATGACTACCTCATCATTACTTCAGTCCACTACAAATTGTTCTAGCAAAGACCTCACGCTAGCAAACTGTACATTCCTAGTTTATAATCATACGCTAATATTTAGCGATGACCTGACATCAATCCTGATAACAATCATTATTGTTGTCCTAGTTGGCGCCATTTCTGTCTTTGGTATAGCGTCCAACGTAATGAACCTACTAGTTTTCTTCAGGCAAGGATTTGAGGACTCTGTCAACCTTAGTTTTACTGACCTCGCTGTTTCAGATTTATGCTGTCTAGTGACTTCCTTCTGGTTGAGCGTCTTCTGGAATCCGTTGGTCCTGAACTCTCAGTTGCCCGTGGCGGTGGTAGAGATTCAGGGTCCACTTGCGTCCTGGCCACACGGTTGTTTCTGTAGAATCACAGGGTGGATAACGGCCTTCATAACCTTTGAGAGGTGTATGTGTGTGACCTTGCCCTTAAAGATCAAAAGAATTGTGACATTTACAGGAACTATGGTGGCTCTGGTATCTATTTACTTCTTGATGTTTCTGACAATGGTGCCTCTATACTTATCAACCTACATAGACTGGGAATTCTCAGCCAAGGCCAACAAGACACTGCTAGGTGTTTTAGTTACGTCATATCAAGGTCTCGCATCAGATATTACCTTAACCCTTCATGTGGCTATTCAATCAACGTCTTTTCTCTCTGTCCTCATGTTAAACGCTGTTCTTGTTATCAATCTGAAGAAGACCATGCAATGGCGATATAAGTCAGTTTCCACTGGCCAGATTTCGACGAAGAGCACAGCCAAACGACAAGACAAAACTATGAAAATGGTAATGGTGATAGCATTAACCTACGTCGTTTGCTATTTACCGACTATAATTTTTCTGAGTATGATAATCTTTCTGCCAGAGTTTAACGACATAGGGCCATTAGGAAACGTTTTCTTTGTGACCTGGTCTGTCGTGACCTTGTGGGACGTCATTAACTCTGCTGTAAATATATTCGTGTACTACGCAATGAGTTCAAAGTTCAAGAAATCATGTGACGATATGTTTAGGAAGTTACTCGCCAGAATATGCAAGACGGATGAAAAGGTTGGAAGAAGTTCTGATAAAAGAGGGGGTTCAGCTATCTCAACTTATGAGACGTTGTAAGGCGTTGCTTTTAATGACTGCACTTTAATAGCTTGTTTTTATTTTGTCCACTGTGTCACTAAGCGGCGTGGGGAGAAGCAACTTGTTGTTCATGTGTGTCGTGCTTAGATAGGCTTTAAAGTTATTTAAGGTCCCACCTGAGTATAGGAGATGGTGATAATACGTGAGAAGTAAGTTAGTTGCTTATCCTTTACAGGACGTGGCAATCAACCTGTCACGGAGTGTTTTGAGGGTATTTTGCATGTGTGAATGTTCCCATGCTCCATGTAGTGGATTTGATGGTATTGTATGATGGTGATATTACTAAGTGTGATGCATGAGGTCAGCTGTGAAGGCTCCTGAGATAAAATGTAGCTGTGAATTGTCAGAAGGCCCTTCTTGCTACCACTACGACCTCACACCTATCTTTTTTTTTTCTTTCTAATGAATGTGGCTACGTTAAATGTCTAGGGTAATGATATGTAATGTGTTGTGGTAGTTTACATACACACACACAGATATTTACTAAGTCTAATAATATTTAAAAATGTTATAATACACTGAACTAACTCAAGTGTGTAAAATTTGGATAGTAATTTTCTTTAAATTTATTTGTTCTGAACCAAGGTTTTATTTTGGCCAGAACATATGAAAGGTTTTGCAATTATGAAAGAAATGCATGAATATTACATAATAAATGCAAGGTGTGTACATATATATATTACTAGACTAGTCAATATTATTACTGTTTATAGTTGTAATCTATTTGGGAGAACATTTAATGGATGTGCTGTTGGGGTGGCCTCATCACTCCCTGTCTATGGCGATTACACATTGTCCAGTTATTTGATGGAAATTTTATGGATGTGTTAGCAAATAAGTTGAGTTGGTGAATTCTCAGCAGACCAGACGCTCACGTAGCTTGAATGTGTAGCTCTGGTGCTGAGATCTGGTGGCCCCACCTCTCCGTGCTTGGGGGCAATATCAGAAGTCTGGTGGCCCCACCTCTCCGTGCTTGGGGGCTATATCAGAAGTCTGGTGGCCCCACCTCTCCGTGCTTGGGGGCAATATCAGAAGTCTGGTGGCCCCACCTCTCCGTGCTTGGGGGCTATAATAGGCTGCTCTGACAAAATGTTACTGCACGGGTCCCCTCTGGTAATATTCAACACTCATTTGACACCACAGTGGTGCCAACTGAAACTCACAGTTCTGCAATCAAAGTATTAGTCATGTGTCAGAATTCCATCCTCTAACCATTTCTGGACACAACACTACACAACAACAACACCACATAGACGGGTCAGATCTTTCTGACCAAACAACACATCTTACCAAGTTGGTTTCACATAGGATAAGTTCTCCCAGACTACAGATTCTGAAATATGTTCATTAGCTTCCTGCCATAGAATAGGATAGGTGATATGTTTCACTGATCTCAACACTTGATCTGTCCTCCATAATCCTTGCTGGAGTTTATGTATTTTATTTGTCTCTAGACCCTGAACTGGGGCGGGGGGTCTAGAGCGAATCCTTACTTGTTGTAAGGGACAGATTATGCTATTGCAGTATCAAATCACTCGAAACCTTAAACAAATATTAAAATGTACAAAGAAATAATTTCAGTCTTACCAGAATTATGAATATAGAACACAGTTAAATGCTAGCAAAACTCAGCTGAGCTGCTGGCTTTAGGATGGCGTCCCTCTAAATATTTCAATAGCTTCTGGGAATTACACCACTTAATAATTCACTGTGTCTACTAGGACAACTTATAATGAATGGCACAAAATGCGCGTCTGAGCGCCGATAATATATTCATCTATGGCCAATCACTGCCTTTTCTTTTTCAAATTCAAATATCCTACCAAAAAGTCATTTCAGTCATACCTCAGTCAAGTATGCCTTATTGTCTGTTGGTCCGTCCGTCTCTACTTGCGTTTCACAAATAAAACACACTTGTTTTTTGAACCACCTCTGCCTTCCCCTACACAATTTTGCCTGTAAAGTTATTTTTAGCCACAGTTCACCATCCCACCCCGTCTCTTCATTCCAACTAGATTTTAGCACTTGCGTTTTCAAGGCCACAATTTTTTTGAAAATTAGTGACATGTTTTATTTCAATGCAGACGCTCGCTGATATGAACAACACAGTCTTTTGTCAATATCTTTCTTATTATCTGTCCGTCTGTATAAATGAAAGCATATTATTTCACTGCTCAAGATGGGCCATCCGGCCAGCTAGGTTTTATATTCCTAACATTATTATTAAGAAAAGTTACTTTTCAAATATTTTCTAGAATCTTCTGGAATGCGTTCATCACTGCATTCAAATAAACGGACTAAGTTATCGCAAAAGCGTCCAAGAAATGACTGTGGCGTATAATATCCAAGGTCCCTTTTGTCGATTTCTTTACTTTATGTCAACTTGGGGAACGTGACTTTTTCCTCCTTTCCCCACCACTTGCGTCTTTTAGCCTTGCTAGTTTCAAGCACGCGTTCAGTCAGATTTTTCCTTTTGATCTCCGTTCTCATCCCGTTCCGTTTTGCCTTCAAGTCTAGCAATTTAATTTCCATGGCGGGTGATGACCCGCGGCGTGGGCGATCATGTATTCTAGCAGCTTACGCATTAGTTTTTATCCCTACGTTGTATCATTGGAGATATTTTAACGTTGTATCATGGTTAATTTTGTGACACTCCAGCGGGAGTTTATTGGTCATGTGAGTTGTTGTGAGCGGGGAATGCGTGCATTGTAATGATTTAGCTACAAGCAGGGTTGTGAGCATTGCTTGAGACAAGCTGTTAGCTTTTGTGATGCGTGAATGAAGATCAGTGGAGCGTGAAAGGGTTTCACGGGTTTTAGTGAATACGCATGAAAGGGGCAGTCAGCGGGAGGAGTGTGTTGGTTGGAGACGTGTGTTGGGTCAGTAGAGAGAGAGAGCAGACAGTAGACAGGAGACAGCGTAGAGCGTAGAGAAGAGAAAGGTGGATGTCTATAGTAGGGCGCGAGAAGAGGGCCGGAGTTGTGTTGTAGACGTTGCAGTAGTTATTTAGACAGTGAGCTATACGAGCGGTGTATAAGTGTTGTCTAACTTACATCCACCCACATACACCCTACTCGTCACATTGGGGGCTCGTCACACAACCCCAGCTTGTATTGGCTGTTTGTGTTTTTTCTAGGCAATTTTTTAAATTCAGTAGTTTGCCATTGCTTTCTGAACGGTACGACGCTTATACCATTGTTAAAAATCCACACAAAGCGATCTGCTACCAAAACTTCCTGCAGCAGGTTTCGAACCTGGTATATCTGGATTATGAAACTGCGTTCATATCCATTAGGCCACAGACGCCGACGTGAGAAGTAAGGTGTAAGAAATAGATTTTTCACGAGTGAATAGTTTAGGAGAAGATCTGTCTCTGGGCTGAGTAGTTTCTCTAGTCCAGCCTATCTGTACGACTATAATTTAGTATCAGACAATCTTGCACCCCCTTATATTGAGAAATATAAGTTTACTATACACGCACACACACACACAGCTATGTGACAACAAGACACACAATCGTGAAAAACTATGGGTAAACTTGGATATGGGTCTGACCAACACACACAACGTTAGTTCTTTTTTTGTTTATTATCACTAAACTTTACAACATCTAATATCTAAAAGAGGTCAAATAAATCAAAATTACATATGCTACTCGTCAAAAGTCAAGGGCCACTTAGAAAAACTTTGGTTGAAACCATAAAACAAATCTGATATAAACGTAATTGGTATCAGTCAAAACGGCATTTATTGAATACCAAATTGACATGTCACGTAAAGAAATGAAAACACACATTCAAACGCAATGAAGCTGTGAAGTGTGTGACCCACCTTTTCAAAAGTCACACAATAGATATTGGACAAATAGACATTTCAAAATCGGGTATGACCACCGTTTGCAGCAAGGCATTCAAGACAGCGTAGACGCATCGAGTCCACAAGGGTCCGAAGAGTATCCTGAGGAACAGCTTGCCATTCCTGATGCAGAAATGCAGTCAGCTGTGCAACATCCATTGGCGGGGGTGATTTGTTGACAATCTTCGACCAAGGACATCCTAGAGGTGCTCAATCGGAGAAAGGTCAGGTGAATGAGCTGGCCACGCCATCCTGATGATCCCATGTTGCTGAATAAACTCATTCACCACACGAGCTCGATGGGGTCAAGCGTTATCATCTTGGAGGATGGCATTACCACCTATGGCCTCCAGAGCAGGCTGAACAATTGGTCTCAAGATTTCGTTCTGGTATCTTGGGCCGGTCAAGTTGCCTTGGATGATGTAGAGTGGGGTCCTGCCGTGTCTGTAGAAGCCTTCACAGACCACGACAGAACCCCTAACATAACGATCCACCTCTCGAATTGTGTCGTCTGTAAATCGCTCTCCTGGTCGTCTCCTGGTCGTCTCCAAACTCGAATCCTGCCATCATTGAATGACACAGTGAAGCGAGATTCATCAGTGAAGAGAACTTGACTCCATTGTTGCCTTGTCCATCGGATGTGCTCGCGACACCAAGCAACACGGGCTCTGCGATGAGCAGGAGTAAGATGGATTCTGACTGCAGGACGTCGAGCAGCCAGTCCAAATTCATGTAAACGTCTGCGAATGGTGCTTTGACTGACATTAACGTTTACAGTTTGTCTCAGCTGACATCTTAGAGTGGAACAAGTCACTGTTCGATGGCGCAGGGCTGACAACAAGAGGTACCGGTCATCATGTCTATTAGTGCATCTATGGCGACCTGGCCGGTGGCGATCCTCCACACTTCCTGTGGCCTGAAATCTCTCCAAAATTGTTTGGATAGTAGAGTGTGACACTGCAAGCCGTCTAGCAACCTCACGGACAGATAAACCACTTTCAACCCACGCTATAGCCCTCATTCTTTGTAAGGTGTCAAGACTTCTTCTCGGTGGCATAGTTTTTGCAAGTGATGAAACTACCCTAAGTCTGCTGATTGTAAAACAAATTAAGAGTGAACTCTGTTCACGAAAAGTCGCCATTGCACGTGGAATGTCAATCAGCACGATTACTTCACCTGTTTGGTTGTACGGAAGTTTGAAAAAACAGATTAAAAATGTGAATTTATGGTCAGCAAACCAAATTGCACGTGATCACCATGGTTGTCGGTGAGTTGTTTTTATGCTTAGCGTGCATAGAGGACTGTTAGAGAAAGATATTGCACCCATTTTTACTAAAAACTTTCTTCATTTAATCATTCTATGCGCTTATATAAAAGTGTATTGAAAATAATAGGGTGGCCCTTGACTTTTGACGAGTAGTATATATAGAGAATTAACAGAATACCTGTGCCCTCCCCTCCCTGAGAAGATAAGAAAACAATAAGTTAATAACCCCAAAGGTTAAAGGTTTGCACTAGGTTTCAGTATAGACAGTCAGAAAACAAAGTTCATAATACGTGCTACTCCGTTAAAAAAAACTATTGTTAAAGCAAAATATATAGTTTGGTACAAGCTACCGTAACAAGAAAATATTCAATCTCTCTCTCTGACATACCTGGCCGCGCTCTCTCTCTCCTTACCTAATCTTGGTGATATTTCCTGGAATGTACAGTTATCCTGAATATATCTATCGATATTGATACTGTCAGGGTTCAGTGCCAAATTTGGCCCCAGTCCAGCCTTGACAATAACTTTATAAGATGGACGCCAAGTTTGGTGAGGTAATCCTGGATCGATAGTGTCACCTCGAATAGTTAATGGTAGAAAAAAATCGAGATCTAGTGTTCACGGCAAAGAATGGAAAAACAAATGGACACAGCTAGTTGCTAAAAATTGTTACTGATGATGGTAAGTAATTGATTGGTAAATCCTATCGGCTGGCTCTGTGGTGAGTGCCGATTATGAAACAGCACAACTTTCTGAATAAATCCAGTGCTGCGTCTGTCAAAAGTTAGATGTTGCTATTGTTGCATACACCACTCCCGTGGGCTGATAAATTGGAAAAAATATATCTAGAAATTGATAGTCCAGTTAAACGTAATAGTTTAATGTGTCTTTGTCTTTTAGCCAGTCCTGTTCACAACATGGGCTTGAGACTCGTAAGCCACGAAGAAGACAACATAAATCCAATCAGTAACTGGAGACAATAATAATGAAAAAAACCGCTGGCCGCTCTGTCAGGTCTGCGAGAAATAAACAAGACATTATGAAAAAGAAATGCAACTATTCTATATGTGCACGGACGGGGACGAGACGATCTCTCTCCCGCTCCGGCAGTCCTGCTTAAAGTTAAAAGGCACCCGGTGACTTTATTTACAACTATACGGTCAGCTTTTCGCCCGCGCTGCGCTTTCAGGTTCGGACCAAGGTATACACTTTCGCGCCCCATCTGCGCGTTAACGATCAGCTCACACTGTCAACTATTGTTTTAATTACCCCTGCGCGCACTTACAAATATCGTCTGTCGTTAATAGTTATTTTATTGTCGGCTCCTGTAGTTTAGTCATAAGGTATAACAATAGTCACTTACGATAAAACACAAAATGAAATAAACGTGAATCCTATTCGGTCACTATAGTCACGCTTAACACTTAATCAGTCAACTACCGTATCTTCTGGCTAAGAAAAATAGTTCTTTATTCTGGCTAGAAAATCACAGTATTCCACAATGGCTCTAGAATAAAGAGCTTAGATTATCCAAAATTCTGAGCGACAACTGACCAGTGAGTTTAAAGAACCGTTGTTTATATTATATTCATTTGCTCTCAGATCCCTAATGGTGTTAATTTCGCATGGACGTGGGAACTAAAGAATTGAGAAACTGTGGACCAGATAAAAGTCCTCTGAGCCGGCCACCGTTTTCTCTCGTCGAACGCTGCTTGCCCGACATCAAAGGCACTCGCGCCGATAACGGGGTTTCTTCCAAAATCGCTCGCGTCTCGAGATGAAATGTTAATCGGCTCAGAGATTTCTCTGTATCTGAAGATCAAAGGGTTAAGTGTTTATCTCACGTGCTTCTGTCTGCTATCTTGATGATTGGCAGACCCGCTTGCGTGAGAAACTTAGGTAAACAAATCAGAGCTCGCTGCCTGTTATGCTGGCAGGTCGCGGAAGTTGGTAATATGTCTGTTGTTTACATCTCAAGAAAAAGAGGCGTGGATAAAAGTATGAGTAATGCAGTCTGTCAGATGTTTGACTTTGCGAACGAATCATAGAACTACGGCGTGGTCACGGAAGACTGTCGGATACAGCAGGCTTTATTTCCATTATACGTCACAATGTGCTAGATTTCTTTCGTCAGCGTCAAGAGAGATTTCTTCAGAATTTGGTTAAATTTGTCTGCTGATATTGTCTGTTAACATTGTCTGTTAACATTTTCTGCTAACACTGTATGCAAGCCATGTCTGCTAATATTGTCTCCTAACATTCTCTGTTAACATGGTCTGCTAATATTATCTGTTACCATTGTCTGCTAACACTGTCTGCTAACATTGTCTGTTAACATTGTCGGCTAATATTGTCTTTAAATTTGGTCTTCTAACATTGCCTGCTAACATTGTCTGTTAACATTGTCTGCTAATATTGTCTTTTAACATAGTCTGTTAATACTGTCTGCTAACATTGTCTGCTAACATTGTCTGCAAACAATGTCTGCTAATATTGTCTGCTAAAATTGTCTGCTAACATTATCTGCTAATACTATCTGGTAGTATTGTGTGCGAGTATTGTCTGCTAACATTTTCTGCTAATACCGTCTGCTAACATTGTGTGCTAACATTGTCTGCTAATACTGTCCGCTAGCATTGTGTGCTAACATTATCTCCTAATACTGTCTGCTAATATTGTGTGCGAACATTGTGTGCTAGTATTGTCTGCTAACATTGTGTGCTAACATTATCTACTAATACTGTCTGCTAATAGTGTGTGCTAACATTATCTGCTAATACTGTCTGTTAACATTGTGTGCTTACATTGTGTGCTAGTATTGTCTGTTAACATTATCTTCTAATACTGTCTGTTAACATTGTGTGCTAACGTTATCTGCTAATGCTGTCTGCTAACATTGTGTGCTAACATTGTGTGCAAGTATTGTCTGCTAACATTATCTGCTAAGATTGTGTGCTAACATTATCTGCTAATACTGTCTGCTAACAATGCGTGCTAGTATTCTCTGCTAACATTATCTGCTAATACTGTCTGCTAACATTGTCTGCTAAAATTACTTCCGAAGATCTTCAACACCTAATATCATAGCTATTACCTTCTGTCACGTTTATTGCTGTTGTTAGTCAGAATCGACATCACTGTACTTCGGGTACACCCATAGATTCTCAGCCTCCCACAGCAAATGTCGGATGTTAGCATACCTAAATAATATTACATCACCAGTTAAATTGTGTATATTTTATTTTGTTAATAGCCAAATTAATATAACTAAGTATTACATTTTTTAACGTGTAATACTGTTGGTCTTGACGTATGGATGCAAGTCATGGGCAATGACTACAAACCACAAAAGCCAGATCCACACCTCAGACATGAGGTATGTGAGGAAAGTGAATGAAGTAACAAGAAGAGGCTCAGCTGCCAATTCGCTGATCTGTCGTGATGGACCGGCAGGAAAACTCCTCTGCTGAATTTCTCCTCTGGACAAACACCTCACTGATAGCTAAAAAGACCAAGGAGTATGCTGTCCGATCAGGTTTCTTAGCAAAGCTCTGACTAGGTGATGTTCTCAGTACCATCAAGACCACTGTCCCTGAAATCAAGAAGGATGTACCTTCTACTTCATGAAGAATTTATATTTTCTTGTTAAACATGATCTGAAGACAAACATCACAAACATGCTGCGTTTCAGAGCGTTAGGAACGCTTCATCTGAAAATACTTTATTCCAGTATTAACCCTTCCTAATTTTACTACCCGCCTCTGATAGTTTTTTCTTTCGCTCTAGCGTCTTCTTTGCAGTGTAGCCAGGTTTTTTTCTTCCAATGGCTATTTGTTGTAGTTGATTTGGCTTCATTCTGTGAAGCAAATCTTTATCGTCAACACTTCCACAGTTGCTCCCTATGGAACATAAAGTCACCACTGCAACTGGTCTGTTAGCAACAAACCTACAACAAAACTTGTATATGCTCTTTCAGCAGTGGTTTTTGTAGTAATTTGTTTGTATTAAGAAGTTGCTAGCCTCATGCCCAACCCGATGTTAATGGCCTCTTACGACATGCCTGAATATGCAGTAGTTAATATTTCCGTATTTCCTTAAAGCAGCGGTCGGTAACCGGTCGATCTAGATGTACTGGTAGATCCCATGGCATGATTTGGTAGATCTTTAGGTGACGGAGGGTACACAAAGAATGTTTAACCTAAAAGTAAATTTCAGACTTGCTCAGTCAAGCAGGCACTTAAAAGCGTGGTGTTCCCAGGTTTAAAGGTACTTTCACAACATTCCCAGTGAAAACTGGCTAGCTAGCTGACAAGAACTCACTGTATTCATGATCGGTATAAGACAAAGCGACCTTTTATTTGAAGTAAAGATTACATAAGCTTAGCCAGACGTGCCCTTGACTGGAACCCACAAGGGAAAAGAAGAGTGGGGAGGCCAAGGAGAACTTGGAGAAGAACTGTGGAAGAGGAGGCAAAGGAAATTGGAGTGACGGGCACAGCTGAACAAGTCAACCCAGAATAGAAATCGATGGAGAGCAACTGTTTCAGCCCTGTGTTCCATAGGGAACGGAAAGGAATGATGATGAAAGATTACATAAGGTAAAATATTTAGTTTTCAGTTTCCACCGCTATGTTGATGTGACTGCAGGAGGCAGATCGTGGGACAGAGATAAGGTCGGCAATTATTCTGAACATCGAAAACTCTGTTAGGCTTCAATACCTGATAATTTATATGCATTTTATCAAGGAAGTACCTTTATCTGAGACTGTCCAGGTTTTGCTAAATTAGATCTTCCCACCTATGATGGGTTGCTATTACCGCTGTCACGTTTATTGCGTCCTGACATCACTGGTTCCATACACCTAGAAATCATTCCCACAGCTTCTGATGTTAGGAACAGGAAATAAGATTACATCACCAGGTAAATTGGTCATTTCGATAAAGATAGACCCCGAGAAAAGTTTGTGGATCTGTGGCATTTAAAACATCGTGTGTTCCGGGGAAAACTTGCCGAGCTGATAACTGCGGGGGTTATTGTTGTGCCAGGGAAAACATGAACCAATAAATAAATAAATAAAGCTATGCATATCGACCTGAAAGAGAGAGAGAGAGAGAGAGAGAGAGAGAGAGAGAGAGAGAGAGAGAGAGAGAGAGGGTGGGAGAGCAGGCAGCGCTAAAACAAATAAAAATATCATTTAACTTATAAGTTTTGACATTTCATTCCAAACCAGACACCTCCTGAATAGACTAATGTAATGACTAACTGAATTAGACAAAATAGGAACAACATGTATCCTTCGCAACGGTTAGAAGGAAGAAAAGGAGAGAATGTTTTCTCAGTGCTATATCCTTGCTGGTCAATCTCTCTTCTAGCTTACAAACTAATTACAAACAAATCAATCTGAGCGCAGCATTAAATAAAAGCAAGGCGTCTTTTCATACAAAACACAAAAAATAAATAAATAAAATAATATTTTCTCCTATCACTAAATACTTACTTACTTAGTCGTTCCCCTTCTACCGTGAGGTGTAGAGGTTTCACTAAATACACGGAAAGCAAATAAATAAATAGAAGCAAGACATTTCATTATATAATTAAACTCAAATAAAACGATTATTTGTTTCACTAAAAATATAACCAAGAAGTCTACTGTATTTACTAAAATGTCCATCTGTTTCTTGGTATTTCTTTGAATGTGTAATAATAAATATGTTTCTCATATCTTTGTAGCCTACATTAAAATGTCTGTAGCCACATACATGTGTATTTCTACTGTGTTTCATCTTTATTTTGGATAACAGAAGATGGTGATCGGATGCCACAAGTGCTTTTCTATATACCTGTGATAGGGCCAAAAAAAAAAGCCTAAAAATATTTGTGTTTTCGCTTCTTCAAAGGGCCATAATAACACCTTCATTTTCAAATTTATGTAATAAATACCCGAAGTAGATAGTCGTGTTTTTGCCCAGTATAAGTTTTACCAGAGCACCGGTAAATAGTCCTCAGCCCGGCTACGCGTGTGTTACTTTCGTGGAGCAATTACTACTCGTACACTACGCAGCGGGTGATTCGGTCAGGCCGCCTATAAAAATAGGACGCAAGCCAGCGAAAAATTTCTTTTGCCGGTATTGTGCGGGTAGTCACCAATATGGCGACTGCCCCAGGGCAAAGGAGGACCGCAACTACAAAGAAACTAACGAAAACCGTATCTGTGCAAACTGCCACGGAAACCACGGGGCAAGGTACAGAGGATGCCCTGTGTTCCAGGAAACTAAGAGCATCTTGAAGGAGGCCGTGTCTAAAAACATACCCTTCAAAGAGGCCAAACACAGAGTGAATGCGGATGCTACAGAAAAACAGCGCACGATTGACAGAAGACAGCTACACAAGCTGACCGCTGAAATCAACGAAATGAAAAGGAAACAGCAGAACGAAAGCAGAAACAAGCAGGATCCCGTAGACGACAAGGACAGCGGTGAAGACATAATAGATATGCAGAGCGCCAGATAAATGTTACAGAGCTCCCAGGCAATGCTACAAATAAAAATCCATCAAAACGAGATAGAAGTTGACATAGCCACACTCAAAGAGATAAAGGAAGAGAACGAACAAATACTCAAAAAATTGAAACCACCATCAAGCACGAGATAGACGTGCACATCGCCAACCTCACAGAGCTAAAGACAGAGAACGAACAAATACTCAAAAGAATTGAATCCGAGAGAAGGATCGTTGAGGATATCCTTACAAAAACTAGAGAACAAAACAAAAAAAAAAGACAAAATGAAAATCGACATCGTACAGCAAATGTTACTCAATCAAGGAAAGAGGTTTCACTAAATTAGGAAAGCCAGAAACGCTAGAACAGACTATTATATAACGATAATTGAAAAAGCACTGTCACAGATAACAAGAAGCAAGAAGACAAAAGCAACAGAAACTAGTAGCGTAGAAACACACAAAACTAAACGAGCCAGATAGTTGAGGCAGGACATAAAAAACACCATGAGAGCGACACGGCACCACAAACGGACAAAGAGGAATCCAGACAGCCAGCAAGTGGTCCTTTTCAGGACCAGTCACCTCCAGGACTACGAACGAGATACCAGTGAAGACGATAACACCCTATATACCCCAATTATAACCAAACTTCAGGTTGAACAGGGTATCACAGCAACATAGTTGAAGAAAACAACAACAACAACAACAGCGAAAAATTTCTTTTCACTAGCCCACCGTATCACAATTGGCGTCGTCGGTAGGATAGGCAGGCAGTGACACTGAGCCAACAGCAAACGAACAAATATTGTAGTAAACACCCAGCGGTGCAGTCTTGCAGCAAGATGGCCTCAAGGAGCTCACGTGCTACGAGCAGAGAGGAGCACGAGGAGGCAGCAACACCGGTAGTGGGTACATCATGGTGCAAAGTAAATGTCAGAGCAATGCGCCGGTGAAGTAATATACGTGACAGTGCCGGAGGTAAGACGATTTGGTGAAAAAGCAGGCACAACTTGACAAGAGTTTGTGAAAGACGTAGAGGCCGTGTGGAAGGTAGCGACATTTACTGCAAAAGAAAAGGTAGACGTTATCTGGAATAATGTTACACTAGTGGTATCTAGGGAACTACGGATACGTGGCGGAGCCAAGGCCAGCCCCGAGAAGTTGCTCGAAATAATTGAAGAAGCATACAGTGAGCGACAACTAGTCAATGAGATGACTAGGGATTTCCATGCCATGAGTCAGGGGCCTAGGGACTATGCTGTTTTCTGGGAAGGCAAAAAGCCTGATACACAAGTGCAGGTAGCCAGTGTAGACGCTCACTCTGAAGAGGAGGCACTCAAATCAAAAGTAGCTAGCCTAACATCCCAGCTAGCACAGCTGTCGCACAGTAGTTCGCCAGCACAAAAGGAGATGCGAAGAAATAAAACACAGTGTCGACCGCGGAACCTGCCAAAGCACGACAAGGGAGTGGGTGAGCAGGAACCTCAACTAGACCTTCTTGTAGGTGAGAGTCTGGCTGTTGACAAAGAAAGCTGTGATCTAACAGTAACTACAAATACAGATGCACCAACAAGGCGACAAGGATTTTGCAAGTGGTATAGTGTCGACAGAGGATGGGGGTTTATTACGCCAGATGATGGAGGTTTTGATGTATTCGTACATCAGACCAAGATCTTCAGAAAGGGATTCCGTAGTCTGGCGAGAAACGAGCGAGTAGAGTTTGATAGCAAACCATCTGTTCAAGGCATTGAAGCAGTCTTTATTTGCGGCATTGGCGGTCAGGAATGTAAGGGCAGTAGGAGGCGACCCATGGCACATAGGAAGGCTAGAAAATTTAAGTGATATAATTGTGGAGAGTTTTTCGACCACGTGGCAGCTAAATGCCCTAAGGAACTTCCGAAACGATGCTCTCATTGCAGGTCCCCAGAGCATTTAATATCGGCTTATCCCTCAAAGAGCTGCCTCACTAAACGTACTGCCACAACTAGGTTGCCTATAGGGTGCAAGCCAAGAGATGGCCGTGACAACTGTCACCCTAAGGGCGCAAAGACAATTGGTCAACGTTTAGAGGAGGAATAAGCAAATAGGAGGGAATGCACATCGACGGTCAGAAGAGGAAACTCATCTGAAGCAGATTGTGAAGAATGTAAGCCAACGCCCTCCCCAATAGTTTTGGTCCGGAAGAAGGATGGTCGGCTTAGACTCTGCGTAGACTTCAGGGCACTCAATAGCAAGACGAAGATGGATGCCTACCCTCTGCCCCGAGTAGATGAGTACCTGGATGCGCTAGGAGGGGCAAAGATATTCTCATCGCTTGATCTGGCAAGTGGTTACTGTCAAGTAGCTATGGATGAGAAAGACCAAGAGAAAACCGCATTCACTACCCCTTTTGGATTTTATGAATACACCAGGATGCCTATGCATTAGCCAACTCTGCCAGCACTTTCCAGCGATAAATACAGAGCAGTATGCATGATTTAGTGTTCCAGCTGATACTAGTGTACCTTGATGACATTTTAGTGTACTCTGCTGACTTCACTAACCCTTTGAGCCGACTGGAGAAAGTATTCTCTAAGCTACGCCAGCTAGGGCTGAAGTTGAATGGAGAAAAGTGTAAGCTATGTAGGACAACGATTGAGTTCTTGGGGCATACTATATCAGCAGATGGAATAGGAGCTATGGAAGACAATGTGAAGGTTGTTCAAGAGGCCCAGGTACCGCGGTCCCAAACTGAGTTACGGTCATTCTTGGGATTGGCCAGTTACTACCGCAGATTTGTACCGGGATTTGCAAAGATAGCAAAACCGCTACATGATTTAGTAGCTACTCTCAACCAAGGCATGCAGACTAAAAGAAGAAGTAAGTCACCCATAGGAGAGTTGTGGACAGAAGAGTGTGTTGTAGCCTTTGAGACACTGAAAAAGGCGCTGACCTCCACACCGCTACAAGGGTTCCCTAACTTCTTGCTACCGTTTATCCTGGAGGTAGATGCATCATATGAAGGATTAGGAGCAATCCTTTCACAAGTGCAAGATGGAACACAGAAAGTCTTGGCATATGCAAGTAGCACACTTCGACCCTCTGAAAGAAACTCAAAAAGCAGTATGAGGCTGGAACTGCTGGGTCTTAAGTGGGCCATGACTGAGAAGTTCAGAGGATATGTGCTAGGATCACAAGTAGAGGTATTTACAGACAACAGAGGTCTGACCTTCTGGGAGAAAGCTGAACTGGGAGCCATAGAGCAGAGATGGATGGCCCAGATGGTGATGTTTAACTACACAATCCGACATCGGGCAGCGAGAGCCAATGGGAACGCAGATTATTTGTCCCGCTTTCCTATTGAGACCACAGGCCAAGAACTGGAGAAGGATGCAGATGTTGCAATAAATGGCATAGCAGCTGAGGTTGTCGGTTTACCCAGATACCGCATGAGATAGGGCTGATGGCAGCAACAAGTCCGAAAGATATCAGTGAAATGGTACCTGCCGAATCATCTAAAGCACCAGAAACCACTCAAGCATTTCCTACCTATTCGCACGACGAATTGGTAAATCTCCAGGGAGCTGACGATGTGGTAGCGATGGTTAGGAAGGTTGTCAATGATGGCGCCAGACCTGCAGGAAGAGATGCTCGAAAAATCCCCTTGGCTGCAAGGAAACTACTTAATCAGAGTAACCGGCTCGAAGTGACACATGGGTTGTTGTACCGGACAGTGAAGGGATCAGATGGACCCAGGATAAAACAACTGGTAAAACCTGAGTCCATGAAACCACGGATAATGGACTCTGCTCACAAGGTGGGCCATCAGGGAAGAAAGCGCATGCTACAGTTGCTGAGAAGTAGGTGCTTCTGGTTAGGCATCACAGCTGATGTTGAAGTGTTTTGTCGCAGATGCAACCGATGTAACATTGCCAAAGCACTCGAGCTGAAGTTTCATGGGCCATCTGGAAACCTGATTGCCTCCAGGCCACTCGAGGTAGTAGTAATGGATTTCACACTACTAGAGCGGGATTCTTTAGCGTTTGAGAATGTATTAGTGCTGACAGATGTGTTCAGCAAGTACACCATTGCCATACCAACATGAGACCAAAAAGCAACTACGGTCACCAAGGCCCTGGTAGAGAAGTGGTTCCAGTATCTCGGAGCTCCTCAGAGGATACATTCTGATCATGGCCGGAACTTCGAATCCGCGATAGTCACAGAGCTGTGCATGATATATGGAGTCGATAAGAGCCGCACTACAGCTTACAATCCTAAAGGCAACGGGCAGTGCGAGCGCTTCAACAGGACCTTGCATGATTTGCTGAGACCCATGACAGCCGACCAGAAGCGAAGGTGGTCTGAGCATCTGGCTGAAGTGGTTATGGTTTTCAATTCCACCCCCCACGCTTCGACAGGGTACTCACCATACTACCTCCTCTTCGGCAGAGAACCAAGGCATCCTTTTGACTTCATGATAGGCATGCGCCAAGATGAAGAGCCGGAGACAACTGATGAGTGGCTGCAAGGTCGCCTAGAGAGGTTACGAGTAGCACACCAAGAAGCTGCAGAGAGAATGCAGAAAATGGTCCTACGAAGAATTTATTGTATCAGCTGTTCCAGACGCTAGCGGTGGTCCTTATGTGATAAGACCAGCAGACAACAAAGATCCGAAGATGAGAGTTGCGGCGCACGAGCTACGGAGAAGTGAAGAGAGAGATGCAGAGCATGGGCAAGGAGATTCATCATTGGGTCTTCCTACAGCGACTGCCAGCCCGACAACGTTTGACAAGGAACATGACGACCAAGAGGGTCCCCAGCCGGGCTGGTACCTTCTACAGAATCTGAGCCCCAAGCCTTGCCCCTCAGAAAGAATCAGGCGCAGGGCCAACGGTGGAGAATAGGTTGTGGGGACCACAACATCTTCAGGAGGGAGATATGTGATAGGGCAACAAAAAAGCCTAAAAATATTTGCGTTTTCGCTTCTTCAAAGGGCCATAATAACGCCTTCATTTTCATATTTATTTATTTAATACCCGAAGTAGATAGTTGTGTTTTTGCCCAGTATAAGTTGTACCAGAGTACCGGTAAATAGTCCTCAGCCCGGCTACGCGTGTGTTACTTTCGTGAAGCAATTACTACGCAGCGGGTGATTCGGTCAGGCCACCTATAAAAAGAGGACGCAGGCCAGCGAAAAATTCCTTCTCACTAGCCCACATACATAAACTGCTTCTCTATATACCTCAAAGTCAGGCAGTGATGATCTGAACTTCATGTCATATTTGATCAGTCTGACTTTCTCTTCCATAATCTGGTTATATCCATGTTGCTTTGTGTATACTTTTATGTGGAAACATGCTTCCTCCTACAGCTAGCTACTTTCTAGAACAGAAGTATGATGAACCGTTTTAGATTTTCTTTCATTGTCCCAAGACCACGTTTTCGTATCTTTGCACGTAGGTAACCCGTAAAAGTTGTGAGGTTTTTTCTTCTCTTTCTGTCCGTGATTTTGTGTAGTCTGGTGTAAAATTCCTCTGTCACGATTCTTCTTGGTCGCTGGTTGGTGCACAACGTTAAATGATGTTTACCTTGATTTTCCTTTTGTCTGATTTGAATGTTGCTGATATTATTCTGGATTCCACTGCTTCTCATTTATGTTCTATGTGCTTCCTTTGGCAGTATTAAAGCCACCCGTTACAACGTCGGGAGTTATCTTCTTCATATTATCAGTTTGTTCCTTTCTACTCCCTTGCATGTTGTTCAGCATAGTTCTATACTATCAGTCTTGTTGTTCCACATTTCTGCTGCCTGCTGTGCAGTGTTTCCCTGTTCGTTTAAAGTATGAACATCCTGTAGCAGTGTACACCATGCTCCTCCTGTAGCTTTAATACATACGTTACAAATACTCCACCTGAAGCGTTGTTCTCGTATAAGACAGTGTTTAATGTATACGTTACAATATACAGTTAAACTTATGATAGCTTGGTAACTAACAACAGTTAAACTTATGATAGCTTGGTAACTAACAACAGTTAAACTTATGATAGCTTGGTAACTAACAACGTTTTCACTTCTCACCGTTTGATCTCACCCAAATGCAAACATTGCCCGCTAACTTTCATGCAAAGCATAAACAATGTGTGATGATGGATGTGAAATTTTATAGAATGGTTCTCAAACCTCGAGGTCGTTTTATGACAAAAATCAATTTAATAAGAGAATGGAATGTAATGTTGATTGATGTAAATTACATTTAGGAACAGGATTTTAATTTTAACCATAAGAACCGAACTCCTGTGCGTGTGAATGGGACATTGTATATGTAGAAACATTTTGATTAATAGTTTTGTACTTTTTTGTTTATGAGAATATTTGAAGAAGTGCAGTAGTGTCGCATATCTGGGATGTGGGAAAGAGTCATTAGATTTAACAAAACAGGCTGAAGTCAGCATTTGCTCTGTCAACAGTGATGACAGAATCATAATCTCCTGACTCTTTCCCATGAAAGAGCAGAGGAAACAGGTGTTTGGTGTAAAATGGTAGGAAAATAAATACCCACGCTCATACAGATAAGAACACACTAGGACAGAGAGCTTAGAGATTTTAGACAGGCAACTTAATAATTAAAACAACTAAAAATGTAGGAAGTTTGTTATAGGTCCGTGTGCTGGATTCGTACAACCTCAAGCCCGTCTGTTTCATAAAGCCATATTTTTCTTGAAGCGTACTCACTACTTCCAACATAGCTTCTGTCATAGAAGCCCCATTTAAACAGTTAGTGTATTTCCATGACAACCAAATGCATCGCTATTGTTTTCCATTATTTATAAAAAAATTATGTCTCTACTGAAAATCGTACAAATGCGTTAACTGAGCGAAGCACACGTTTCTATTTTTCCATCTTCTTCGTGAATTCTGGCTTCGTCGTATCGTTATTTCCATTATCACTACCATTTTATAGTGTATCTGCAGCATGCCCCCCGGTTTATTTCCCCAGGGTAATAGAGGGGACAAGAATCAATAGAATACTGCTCCCTTCAGACATACTGTAAGAGCCGATTAACACCAGGTTATGCTTTGGGCTGGAAACTTTATCATGCTAATAAATTACTACAACAAAAAAAAGCAACAACAAAAAAACTGATGCAAGAGCCCATAAATGCATTGAGTATGCTCAATGAAAGGGTGTGACGTACGTCTAAGTATGACAAATGAATTTCCCTGACTCGATGGATGATAACAGAATATTGGCCTCTCATAATTTTAGAACCCCTGATCATCTGTTGTAACTTTTACCGGCATGCAGCGGTACCATCAAAGAACAGGCTGATCTTCAGAATTCAACGTGGAGCGGCCGCGATCTAAAGAAACAGGGAACCCGCAGCTCACAGAGTTAGCTTCTCGGGAAATTTTCGCACTCTTATGCGAGCAGCCTGAGACGGAAGAAAATCGGTAGACCGGGGAAAACGAAGGAATCGCAGCGTTTAACACATCGGCGAGGTACCCCGAATTTTGCTCAAGATCAAGAAAGGTGCGAAAATTTAACACGCCCCATTCAAGTTACATTCGAGAAGTATAAATAGAGAACTCCGAGAAACTGCATTTTATCGTTCGCTCTGACAGAATCCTAGTTGCACTAGCATAGTCGGATTCCTGCTGGATTTCATCTACCTTCGTGACTATTGGAGTGTATTCTTTCTGTGCAGACGGTAATTTATACATTAGCTTCGAGTGATCATTGGTCGAGTTATTTCAATTGATTTCAATGGATTGTGGTGTAAATTTAACCTTATTAAATAAACCCATTTTCAAAGTTCTAGTGCAAACTAATGTTACAGCTAAAAGTATTTCCTAATACAATTGACGCGTAAATTTATTTTGCAGACGTTAAAGAGAATTATAACTTTAATACAGTTTAGTTCTGTATAGATAGATGTGCTTTTAATTATTTTTAACTCACGGGAAGTTTTCCTGATTTGTTAATTGACGACGCTAATAAGTAAATAGGCTAACTGTAATTTATCGCGTCAGATTATAATATGATTTGTAATGCATTTCTTGTTTTGATTATCTTTCATTCAGAACGATCATTCAACCTGCATCCCAGCAATTATTAACTATATACAGAGTTCTGCCAAACTCAATTTGATAACTCCAGTAACATATGAACTTTTTTAAAGCTAAACTTGTGGCGACCTATAATGGGCCCCGCTCCTCTGAACGTAACTGAGAAAAAAGCCATTCAAGAAACACTTTAAAAATACTAGTTCATATAGAGCCCTTAACGACAACTGGAAGCAGAACATATTTTATTCACTGCCCCTATTTGTGAAGAAAAAGCATCGATACCTGAACACTGTCTGTCACGCATATTCAGTGGATTTTAACCCCCCCCCCCCCCCCCCCCCCCCCCCCCCCCCCCCCCCGAAGAAGAACTTACCTCAGTGTTTTTCTTAACTTGTGACATTACGGAAAAAGGAAGTTATCTCCGCCAGCTGTGCCAATTTTAGGAACCACACACCAGCTGTGCATTACCTCACGCTTAGCCAAGTGCCTGTGCCTTTCTTTAGGAACTTTATCTAATAAACAAACAGTACCGTTAAACTTCAACGTCCAGCGATTTCGGGACACTTTGTTAACTTAAACAACCCGCAAAATCTGGGGCTGTACACGGAAGAAATTACTTTTACCTAAGCCAAGGTTTAGTGCTGTTTTTTGATGTATTTCCTATGAAGTGCCAGAATTCACCTTTCGGTAAGTCTGCGTGTGTGTTTGTTGGGATGGCCAGCCCTAGTGTGTTTTTTTTGAATGAAAGGAGATTTATCTTTTCTTTACCCTTTTAATTAGTTCGACCTTATACTAAGGTGCATTATATTCCTTGTACGGGATCTCTCCTAGTGGGATTGGGTAACTGTGTTCATTCCCCCCTCCCGTAAAATGTGTTGATTTAAAGGGAGACAATTGAGAACCCTAGCTTTCCTCTACACCCCCCCCCCCCTTTTTTTTTCTGTAACCCCTTGCCTCAGAGTAATAACTTTACCAGTGGGTTAAATTGCCTATCTCTGATCACCCACCCCCCCTTTCTTGTCTTAGGGACCGGGTTTTGTCTGTTAGTAGATATAAACGGGAAACGGTGGATGGGATATTTCTCCTCAAAACCCCCTCTTCCCTAGTTATATTGGTATTTTGTAACCTTTGATTTTTGACTGTAAATGTACAATTATGTGTGAGTCCTTTATGATAATAAAGGTATGAATATTTATTTGTGTTGGTTGTCGGTTGGCCTAAAACTCCAAACATTTCCATCTGTGTAGTTTGTATTCATGTACGTTGAGCGACAGAATCACCAAATCGGTGAGTGCGCCTGAGCGACTGGAACTGACACAATTGTTTGTGCAGAAGAGAGATAGGAGTAGTCTGTGAGAAAACAGATATTGTCGTAATAAGAGACTGTCCTTGCTCTTTCCCAGCGCTTGTGAATCTACTACCTCATTCACCTAAATCCTTATTCTCACAGAGCCTTCAATATCACTTTACACTCTAAAGGGACCAATATTCATCAGCACCCTCTCAGATAAAAATTACGACAATATATGGTTAGCTCGTTCGGGATTTTGAACCTAGTTAATAGAGTGTGGTTGATTGTCTTTGTGAAGTAGGGTATAATCTTTAAAAGTATTACTTCCCCTAGACCAAGCCGTTCAGTATTTTGGGCCAACCCCACAATAATTAAGACAGGTTTGTTTTTCCACAGGAACAGGCAGTTAGTGATAATAAAAGATTGTCACATTTGTATTCTGTGGCAGAGGGAATTGAAAATTTTGGTTATATAATTGCTGGGACTGCGTGATTGTTTTACAATCACTAAAGGTTATGAAGCGTTTGAGTTGAGCTAAGCTAAAGACGGATTGTTCTGATTTTTTAAAATTAAGTTAACTACGTCTCATCTCAAAAATTGTCTTCAGGGACGGAGTTTGTTGTTAGAGAATTAACATTTTCTGGGAAATTTTTTTTTTTCCTTTTAAATTGTTTAATATAAATTTTTCTCTACTGTTAGTAAGAGTAGATTCTTTTCTAGTGTAACTTACCATTTAATTGGCATAGTTGCGTGCGTTACGAGTCTTAAGTGACAATAATAGCGGCGATAAGTTAACACACGAGGTCATTCAGTAAATTTTTTTACTTTGTTTTTCTCGTAGCGGCCTTGAGTTTTTCCCCTTCTTGTTCCATCTTACTATTCTCTAGTCTTAGAAGCATCCAGTTCTTTGACAATGGCTGAGAGAATTAGGATAAGATCCATTTTGAGACAGGAAGCGAAAGACTCAGGATTAGACACAGAAGCCGCGAATCTGTTTATCACCCAGGAACTGCAAATATATGACGCGGAGCAACAAAGAGCAGAAGCAGAGAGGAAGGAAGAGAAACAAAGGGCAGAAGCTGAGAGGAAGGAAGAAAAAGAGAGAGAAGAGAGGGCAGAAGCTAGGAAGAAAGAAGCGGACGATCGTCAATTGGAACAGAAGAAAATTGAGGCAGAAATGGAAGCCCGCAGAGAGAGAGAGAAAGAGAGAGGGAAAGACAACATGAATTAGCGCTCAAGGCTTTAGAGAGTCGGAGTGCCTCTACTTCAAATAATGGAGAGCCGTCTTCGCCCCAGTCTCAAACAATGGATCTCTCCAGCACTCAGTCTGCCCAATTAACTGCGATGTCTTTCGCTTTAGAGTCTTTTCCTAGCCCTAACGAAAAAATTGACAGCTACCTAGAAAAATTCGAGAGACTCGCGAATCTTTATGGGTTAGAGAGTACCCGCTGGGCGCTCAAACTTTCAACGTCACTGAAAGGCAATGCTTATGACGTGTACACAAAGCTGGGACCGAATCAACATGATTACGACATGTTGAAGAAGGCCTTACTACAGCAGTTTGAGATGACTGCCCGAAAGTTTCTGCAGTTGTTCAGAAACAGCCGAAAAGAGAGCACGGAAACATTTCCCCAGTTCTCTTCACGTCTCACGGGTTATCTGACAAAGTGCATTGAATTATCTGACCTTCCTCTTACATATGAGGGACTACTTGAACTTGTTCTTGTGGAACAGATAAAGGCAACTATGTCAAACGAAACCCGTAGATTTTTGGCTGAACAGGGCGCAGTCAGGCTTGAGGACATACTCAATAAGGCCGAACGCTATACCAATGCAATGGCCGAACTTCCCAGCACTAAACGTAAACCCACAGATGAGCCATCTCGTAAACAAAATCTAGAGCAGTCATCCTATTCCTCTAATTCCTCTCAGAATTATAACCAACGAGAAAATAATACCCAGAGACCTCCCCAGGAAAAATCGAAATTCTACAAAACCCGATACCCCCCCAACAACAATTCTGATCAACTCACCAAGCCTACGTGGCAGCGCGGCCACCAAGGTCATGGAAAAGGGAAGACCCCTACACCAGGAACGTCTGATCAGGGCAAACAAACCGGTTCAAACCGCGTTGGATGTTTGCATACAGCCTCGAAAGGTAGAGTCAATGTCAGTGATTCTCAACCTGAGGGGGACCGACCCTCAACTCGAGGAACTGTAATTTTGAATGGTACCTCAACCACTTGTCTCTTTGACACTGGATTAAGTTTTAGTTGTATTGTTGCTAGACACCTAGTCAAACCAGGTCAGGAGACAGAGGAAACCGTCAAACTTAGTGGAGTGTTTAAGAGTGATGCGCCCAGGACGCTGCCTATCGCACTGGTAGAAATACACTCTGATTTTGTCAGAGGAGTTATAAAAGCGGCCATTATGGATGATCCTATCTACCCAGTTATCCTGGGATGTAGGTATGTGTTTATTGGGAGACCAAAGGAGCCGATTGTGGCAGCGGTAACCACAAGAGGGCAAGCCAAGAAGGAGAGGGAGCCTGCGCCAAATTTGTTGCCGAACGAACTGAAGGAGGCGCAACAAAAGGACCCTACTCTGGAGCTCTGCTTTAAAAAACTGCCCATGGCTAAGGACCCCAGACACAACGGAGACATCTTTTCTAAGGATGGCGTATTGTATCGTAGAACGGGCAACCCGGACACGGGGAATAACCAGCTCCTAGTTCCGACGCAGTACCGAAGCCAGATCTTAGAGATGGGGCACTCTCTTCCCTTTAGCGGACATATGGGACAAAACGCCACTATTCAGCGAATAAAAACCCACTATTAGTGGCCAGGAATGAACTCTGACATTGTCAGGTACGTGAAATCCTGCGCCCAGTGCCAACGGGTAGCACCCAAGCACTTGACACCCCCAGTACCTATGGGGCAAATGCCAATAGTAGGGACTCCATTTGAACGGGTTGCTGTCGACATTATTGGTCCTCTGGAAAAGACCAAAAGAAGGAACAGGTTCATCCTGACCTTAGTTGACACTTGCACTATGTGGGCCGAAGCCGTACCGCTAACATGCACTAATTCCAAGCATGTTGCAGAAGCCCTCGTGCAAATTTTTACACGGTTGGGATTCCCTCAACAAGTTTTGACGGACAATGGATCCCAATTCCGTAGCCTGTTAATGGAGGAGATCTTTAAGATCTTGAGGGCCAAACATATCCACACAAGTCCCTACCATCCGGCCGGAAATGGGCTCGTGGAACGTTTTAATGGCAGCCTCACCACCATGTTACGTAAGCTGGGTCAGGAGAAACCGGAAGACTGGGACCTATATATATCGGCTGCCTTATTCGCCTACCGAGAGGTTCCCCAAGCGTCTACGGGATTCCCGCCTGCTACACTTTTATTTGGCAGACCTATAAAGGGGCCATTAGAAGCCTTACTTCGGTCCCTGACAGACCAAAAGGCTGACGAGACAGTCGTCTCTGCAAGCAAGTATGTATCTGAGCTCAAGGAAAGGCTAAAGCTAGGATGGGATCTAGCTACAACCAACCTTACGAAAGCCCGCGCTAAACACGCTAAAAGATACAACAAAGCTGCAAAAGAGAGAGAGCTCCAACCAGGGGAGAAAGTTTTGTTGCTACTCCCAACCGGAAGCAATAAACTTCGCATCGGATGGCAAGGGCCGTTTACCGTCCTTAAAAAGATCTCACGTACCAATTACAAGATCTCCATCAAAGGAAAGGAGAAGGTCTTCCACATAAATCTGCTAAAGAAATATTTGGAAAGACCGGTGCCATCCTCCGAGCATCTCCTGGCTGTCGCCATAGCAACGGAAGACGAGGAAGATGATGATGGTTGCATGGAGTATCCACTGCAACCCACAGAATCCTTTAAAGATGTCAAGTTCGGCGACAATCTCTCACCTGAACAACAAACAGAAACCAGGGTTCTACTAAAACAGTACAGCGCAGTCCTAACGGATGTACCTGGTCGAACAAATCTCATTGAATTTGATATGAAATTAACAAACGAGACCCCTGTTCAAACCAGAGTTTACCCCATCCCGTACGCTAAAGCTGATGCACTTCGCGGAGAAATAGACAAGCTGCGTCAGGCAGGAATTATCAGTGAGTCTACATCTCCTTACAGCTCGAGTGTAGTGCTGTTGCAGAAGCCCAATAAGGAAGTTCGGCTGTGCATTGATTACAGGTTGCTAAACGCTGTAACGGAATTCCAGCCCGAACCTCTCCAAACTGTTTCTGAGTTGTTCACCAAGCTCAGCAAAGCAAAGATCTTCTCCAAGATTGACCTCAGTAAAGGTTATTATCAAATACCAGTCAAGGAGGAAATTAAACCTTTGTTAGCTTTCAGCACTAGTGAAGGACATTACACATTTAACGTGATGCCGTTCGGTTTGCATAACGCACCAGGAGTGTTCACCAGGATGATGAGGAAGCTTCTACAACCTTTGCAAAGTCCCCATATCCATAATTTCATGGATGACATCTTAATTGCATCGGAAACCTATGAAGAACATATTGCTACGGTTGCTATGCTCCTCAGGAGACTACAGGAAACGGGTCTCACAGCCAGACCTAGCAAATGTCTCATCGGGTTTGAACAGTTAGACTTCCTGGGGCATACTATTTCTCACGGATGCAGTTGGCCTATTAAGAAGAACGTGGAGAAAATAGTGGCAGCAAAAAGACCCCGAACGAAGAAAGACGTACGTTCCTTCATATCGCTATGTGCATACTATCAGAAGTACATCCAGAACTTCAACGGACTGACGGCACCTCTGACTGACCTCACAAAGAAAGGTTGTCCTGATAAGGTCATATGGGATCAAAAGTGCGAACACGCGTATAGCACTTTGAAAGGACAGTTGTCTGCATACCCCATTTTGAGGTTGCCTGACCTCAAGAAACCTTTTGTACTGAGAGTCGACGCGTCAGGTCAGGGCATCGGGTCAACACTGCTTCAAGCCGATGACAGTGACCTGAACATGCTATTTCCAGTTGCCTATGGCAGTCGGAAATTAAATAAAGCGGAACGGAACTACAGCGTAGTTGAAAGGGAATGTCTTGCTCTGATTGACGGTATCAGACGCCATCATGAGTTTCTCTATGGTACATCTTTCACGGTGCAAACAGACCACGCTCCGTTAGCATTTCTTGGTGCCAATAAAGAATTTAACGCAAGGATCATGCGTTGGGCGCTTCTTTTAAGCGTTTATTCTTTCAAAGTGGAATATATTCCGGGAAGACAGAATGTCGGGGCTGATTTCCTGAGTAGAAACTGGTCTACAGAGGAAGAAGAGCAAACTGAAGATACCACTCATCCTAAAATCACCAATCAGGTCACCTCCATTGTCAAAAAATGAAACATGAAAAATGGTTTCATGTCTAAAAGTGGGGACGATTGTGACGTACGTCTAGTTTGACAAGTGAATTCTCCCTGATATGATGGATGATTTAAAGGGACTTTTAGCTTTTCATAACATTAGAACCCCTGAACATTTGTTGTAACTTTTCGTTTGCCAGAACGCATTCCACCGGGACTCATTTAGTAGGCGGCACGAGATCAAAGAGACAGACCGAGGGTTTTTAGGGGAGACTATCGGCGTTATCAAAGACAGTAGTGGTCCCTGATACGAGACGCAGTTGCTTGCCGCTATTTTCGCGTCTCGGTGTCAATCGAGGAACCGAGCGAACGGGGAAAGCGAACGGGTAGCAGCGAACGGAGATACGAAGACCAGGGTGCGGTTTCTTCTCTTGATTTGGCGGTCAGATCCCCAAAAGTTCGTGAGATCAAATAAGCTGTCAAGTTTATCATGTCCCACTCAACTTTCATTCCATTTTAGCTAAATAGACCATGAAGAACTAGACACGTTATCACTCGCTGGCCAGAACTTGATAGTAGCACTAGCGATATTTGAAATCTTGCTAGATTATCCCATGGATTTTCATTTTATTTGCAGTGAATTCTATTTCTGTGCAAAGCGGTAATATATATATTGTGTAAAGTGATCAGTGGTCTAGTTCATTCATTATATCTCATTGGATTTTGTGTTAATTTAAACCTATTAAATTAAACCGTCTCAATAGTTCCAGTTTTAAATATAATGATCTATCTATTATATTATTTCAAAAGATAATAGATGCTTAAATTAACTTTTAAAGTCGCGAAAGAATTTATAATTAATAAATTCAGTTAAGTCCTAGTTTTATAGATGTGGGTTTTTAACCACTAGAATTCGCGCAGTGTTTATTAAATACATAATTAAATACTCGAGTGTATTATAGGCTTAACGGGAAATTCATCGCGCTTTAGAAGGTTATTTGTTTTCGGTATATTACATGTCTTTTTTTTCTTTTCATACAGAGTGATCGTAACCTGTGCGATCCCAGCATTAAGAAAGCAATAAAGAAATCAATCTAAGCAAGGCAAAGCATAAACAGTATGTAGAGTTCCCCTGACGCAGAACTTGTTGAGACTGTGTAAATTTTTAATCTTTGAGGCGATTCTATGTTTGGAATTCCGCTATCTAACTTATAGCAAAGAAAGCACACCCAAAGACAAATTTAACGCACCATCAAACAACTTAAATCGTAACGGGAAGAAGAACACTGGCCCGAGCTTTGTTAGTTTACTGACACAGAGAGATAATTCATAATTTCCTGAACAGTGATGTGACTAGTTTTCTCACTGGACTTAAACCATACCTCACGGATAAAGTGTACCAGCACGCGTAAGAATTTTATTATCAGCGGCATAGTCAAATAGACCACACCATCCTCACCCCGGTATCAGAGACCGTGCCCTCCCATAGAAACTGTTATTAAGAAAAGAGACACAACTACAGATTCATTTTCCAGCGATTACGGGATCCTTTTATGTGCTGACCGCCTACCCGCTAATCTGGGGCTAGAACTTGAACAAACACTCATACATTTAGTTTGAGGTGTAACTGCTGTTGTGTTATTCTATGGAGTGCAAGATTTTTTCACAATCGGTAAGTGAGAGCAAGATGAGTGAAGGCCTTTGCTAGCGCGTGTATGAATGACAGGAAATTAATTCTTTTGTGTGACCATTTTGTTAACTTGCTTACCTGGTAATATATATCTTTTCTGTATACCCTACATTGTTCCTTTAAGTGGGATAGTTGATAATTTGTTAACTCTGTTTAAAACCACCTCCTTTCCATTTGCTTAGTAAAGGGAAGAACAGCTGGGAAGAACAGGTTTTTTTTCTATCACTTATGCCAAACTTGGTAACACCTCTTTCAGAGTAATTAACTTTACCGTTAGGTTAACGTACCCGTGTTCCTGATATTATCTATCTCTGGACTGGGTTTGTCTTTGTCTAATAAGCGGGAAGGGCTTAGTCGATACCAATCTTCTTCACCCCTCCCAAATTTGTTATTTGCATTTGTGTACTTATGATAATTTATGTAATATCTGATATTTTTAGTGATTGATGTTTAAAGTGAATAAAATCACATAAACTCATTTAGTTCTGTGTGTTGGATATACCCAAAGCCCAACATTTCCCCTATTCGTTTAATATAGTTTGTATCAACGTCGTGTGTGTGTTTGAAAACACCAAATCGGTGTGCGCGCAGATGCGAGTCTGGAAAACTGGCAAATAATTGTTTGACCAGGAGAGTGAAAGAGAAGATTGAGAGACACGATTTGTCGTAAATAAGTCTGTCTTTACTCTCCTCCAGCACGCTGTGAAGTAACTATTAAATCTCTACATTTCTATCACTGAGCTTTCCATCATCATTTTCCACTCTAAACCGGACCACTATTTCTACGACTCTTTTCTCTCAAAATAAATTTACGACACTCCCCAGGGAGCTAAGTTCTTGTATAAATGTATGCCACACCTTTTGTCCCGTGCTCATGGTCTTTCCCTGTCTTCCTCGGTCCTTTAATGTCTGTGTTCAATTCTCTTCTCCGTGTGTCGTCCTTCTCTCTCTACTACTCGAACGCTGGAGATTCCAGCATAAGACCTGCCTTGTAATATTTCCATATTTTTCCCAATGCAATGGAAGTTCTCCTTACATTGTATGTATACCAGGAAATATTAGTTGTGTTATTGGAAACCATCCAGTAATGTTGGTAGAAAAATCTTAATGAAACTCTGAAGAAACTTTTCTTGATCCAGGCCAAAGTAAAATAATTAGCACAGAAATCAAAAAGCTCCACCCCCGCCCCCACTCCGGTTAACGAGACAATGTACACAAAATAAAAAGTAAGTTAGTAAAATGTAATACTTAAACAGCGTCTGGCAGTGTCTCATAAGTTAAGGTAGTTGTATCATCTCCTTCATTAACATTTCTTCCAACCATTTCGTCCGTCTTGCATATTCTGGTGAAAAACGTTGTAAACATCTCATCACATGATTTCTTGAACTTTGAACTCATTCTGTAGTACACGAATATATTGACAGCAGAATTAAGGACGTCACACAAGGTCACGAAAGACCAGGTCACAAAGAAAACGTTCCTGCTTGGACCTCCGTCGTTGAAGTCTGGCTGTATGATTCCCATAGTCAGAAATATTATAGTCGGTAAATAAGAGACCACGTAAGTCAGTGATATCACAGTCACCATTTTTATGGTTTTGTATTGTTTGGCTGCGTTCTTCGTCGAAATCTGGCCAGTGAAATCTGAATTATTCCTCCATCGCATTGTCTTCTTCAGACTGACAACAAGAATAAAATTTGAAATGAGGACAGCGAAAAAACACGTTAATTGAATGACTACATGAAAAGTTACGCTGATACCTACTGCGAGTCCTTGATATGCTGTAACAAAAATCCCTAGCAGCGTCTTGTTGCTCTTGACAGAGAACTTCCATCCTATGTAGGTTGATAAGTATAGAGGCAGCATTGTCAGAAACATGAAGAAGTAAACAGATACTAGCGCCACCATTGTGACTCTAGTCGTCACAATTCTCTTGATCTTCAAAGGCAAGGCCACACACAAACATCTCTCAAAGGTTATGAAGGCCGTTATCCACCCTGTGATTCTACAGAAACAGCCATGTGGCCAGGACGCAAGTGGTACCTGAATCTCTGTCACAAGCATGGGCAACTGAGAGTTCAGGAACAATGGATTCCATAAGACGCTCAACCAGAAGGAAGTTACTAGACAGCATAAATCTGACACAGCGAGGGCAGTAAAACTAAGGTTGATAGAGTCCACAAATCCTTGCTTGAAGAAAACTAGTAGGTTCATTACGTTGGACGCTATACCAAATATAGAAATGGCGCCAACTAGGACAACAATATTAAGTGTGATCAGGATGGATTCCAGTTCATCGCTGATGATAAGATAGCGATTAGTAACTTGAAGCGTACTATTTGCCAGCGTGAGCTCTTCGCTAGAAACATTTGTAGTGAGCTGAATAAATGATGAGTTAATCGTCATTTTTGCTCTATTATTCATGCTGTTGACGGATTCAGAAAACAAGTTTGGACGATCAGACTGACCTATGGGGGAACAATTGTGGATAAGCACACGGATCTATCGGAGAATGATTTTGGAAAATCAGTTTGACATATGGGGAAACACATTAGGACGAACAGGTAGATCAATGGCACAATATGTTGAAAGTAAACGCCGACCTATCGAATAATTTGAACAAACGGACTGATCAATTGGATAAACATTTTAGACATATTGACTGACCTATCGGTGAGCAACAATGAACAGTCAATATGATTAACTGTATTAAGGTATATACATTCTTTTTATGGAGAGAACAGGAAAACGCATTAAAACATTGGATCTCATAGACCTTGCTGTCTCCGAATTCATGCAACAAGACTTTGTGATGTATAAATGTCAGGAAAAACAATGGCTGCATGGTGTATATGTGTAGCATACAGACTTTTGCCAAATGTTGTCATACCGTGTCAGTTAAGAGCTCGCCTCACTGTCCATGGACATCTCGCATTAATGGGTAATGAACTCGCCACACTGTCTGGATATAACTTAACACATTGTCTGCAGACATGACATAACAATGTCCCTGTATATAGCTCGTATCAATGTCCCTGTAGACAGCTCTTTACGATGCCTCGGTAGGCAGCTGTTTACAATGTCCCTGTAGATAACTCTTCTCAATTTTGCTGTAGAGAGCTCTTCTCAATGTCCCAATAGATAGCTCTTCTCAATGTCCCAGTAGATAGCTCTTCTCAATTTTCCAATAGATAGCTCTTCTCAATGTCCCAGTAGATAGCTCTTCTCAATGTAACAGTAGATAGCTCTTCTCAATGTCCCAATAGATAGCTCTTCTCAATGTCACCGTAGATAGCTCATCTCACTGTCCCAGTAGAAAGCTTTTCTCAATGTCTTTGTAGATAGCTCTTCTCAATGTCCCTGTAAATAGCTCTCCTCAATGTCCTAGTAGATCGCTCTTCTCAGTGTCCCAGTATATTGCTCTTCTCAATGTCATAGTACGATAGCTCTTCTGAATGTCCCAGTAGATAGCTCTTCACAATGTCCCAGTAGATAGTTCTTCACAATGTCACAGTAGATAACTCTTCTCAGTGTCACAGTAGAAAGCTCTTCTCAATGTCCCAGTAGATTGCTCTTCTGAATGTCCCAGTAGATAGCTCTTCTGAATGTCCCAGTAGATAGCTCTTCACAATGTCTCTGTAAATAGCTCTTCTTAATTTAGCTATAGACAGCTCTTAACGATATCCCTATAGACGTCCATGCCTACAGCTCTTCATGATGTCCCTGTAAACTCTAAATGTGTCTGTAGACACGTAGTCAAAAGTGTGTGAGAGAAAGTGTAAAATTACCCTATAAACTACTCAATGCCATGTGTCCATACACACGTGTCCACGCTTAACTGGGTCTGTCAAATGTATACAGTGTGTCTATATATATGTTGTCGCACTGTGTATACAGAGAGCCCCTGACACCGTATCCGAAAGTTACATTCATAGCGTGTCTATAGATAGCTTATCACAATGTGTATGTAGACAAAATGTCACAGTATTTTTTAGACAGGTAGTCACAGGTTGCCTAAATATATATAACTCTTCACACACTAACTATAGATGGTCTGTCACATTATGTTGTTGACAACTCGTCATAGTATTTGTATAATGACACCCCAAATTGAGTCTGTAAACAACTCCTAAATTTTTGTCTATAGATAACTCCTAACTTTGTGTCTATATACATCTATTCACATAATTTAGGTGGACGCCTTTGTCTATTGCTGTGCTAGATAAAGATACCTACATCCAGGCCAGGAACTGTCAAACTCTTAAATGTCCGGTGATTAGTTATGTGATTTGAAAATTAACCAATATTTTGCCGCTAAGTGTGCGAGAATTTGGGCAATCAATTACATACACACAAAAATATGATACAATTTTCAGTCAATACATATTGAAAGATCTCAGATCACACTTTAAAAGCAGTCGATTTTACGTATAAAGATTACAAGAATTCGGAATTCCCATGCTCTGACGTCATTACCAAATACTAGCTCTTACTTCGAGTAATTTACTTCACTATAGTAATTTAACAGAAGGTTGGCATTAACGTTGAGGTAATAAGCCTTTGTACATCTTTTAAACTTGGAACAATTTGATGTAATGTCATGCAATAATATGCGAGGACATTAACTGGTGTGTGAGTTATTGAGTTAATTCTGAAAAGAAAAGGGAATATAATTGGCTTACGTTTATCTAGTATTGACACGTATGTTCACGAATATTTGGTGAAAAGTTTCGAGTTTAAGAACATGAATGTAATTGGTAAGATCATGAAAACTAATATGCATACAAGAATTTGTGTATTTATGAGAGGACTTTACACTCATATTGGTAAATGTACCTAATTTACATGCAGTACTCCGTTCTCGTCTGTATTATTGCTGTTGAGGTTTTTTTTTAATGAGAGGTCACAGTGATTCAGTTTGAAAATATTCAAAGAAAACACAAAGACTATGAGAATACATGCAGATAATGACAACCGGATTGCGCTTGAAAATATAGGTAGCCCTGGATTAGTGTCTTTCCAGTTTGCTCCGATTGAAAATAACATCGATTTTGAAACTCAAAGGTGGATAAAAAAATCAAGCTAATTAAAACATATGTATTTTAAAACTTCTTATAACATTAACATAAAATATTATGAAGAGCTTTAATAAAAAATACTGAACGACATGACTTGACTTGACTTGACTTGACTTTGATCCACTGTCATTGAGCGTCAACTCTTGGTGACCTTAATGAAATTATGTGATACTGCGTAGTTCGTAGAAGCTGTTTTGGGCTGCCATAAAGTGTATTGTCTATGGATAGATTGTGTGGTAGGGATGAGCTGCCTTATTCCCTGTTGTGCAGGGCACTGCAGTAGATGGTCTTCTACTGTTTCCAACGGGTTTGGGCAGTGTCTACATTTTACTATATTTTGTGAACACATTATGTTTCTGTGGCCAATTAGTGATCTGTTTTCAGTCTGAAAATTTTGGTTTGATAACTTCGTTCGATATGGTTGATAGCATCTTCCTTATTTGGGGCTGTTAAATGCATGAAGAGTCTTCTTGTTTTAGCATTTGCCCAGCTATTCAGCCAATCTTCTATACAGTTGTTTTTATTATTTGTTTGATTGTTGGCACATTCAATGGTTGGTCAATTTGTGGAATTTTTGCTCCCTTTTTTTGCTAGTTTATCAGCTGCTTCATTCAATGTGATGTCTATATCGCCAAGTATCCATTGCATGTAGATTTCTGTTCCATACAAGTTCATAATTTTGTGGTATATTTCTTGAACCTTCTGGATAGTACTGATTGAGTTGTTTTCCTGTTTCCTGTTGCCAGAAGGGAAGCCTGCGAGTCTGAGAAGACTCAACATCATTTGGTTCTATTTCAGTTGATTCAAAGAGTTCAGCGATTCTAAATAAAGTTTTTTGAATGGCGACTACGACTTCGTAGTTTGTGCACCAGCTTCCACAGGGGTCTGCAATTTTGATGGGTTCTTCTGTATTGGGTGAGCTGAGTATGGCCCCATATTCATCATTTATGGCTGCTTTAAAAGCTGATCCATCTGTGTAATGGATAATATCTTCTTCATATTGACAGATGGTTTCCATGGCAAGTGTTTTCAGCAGTGTAGGTTTGAGGCTTTTATTTGCGGGTTGCAGGACATATGTACGTATTATTGTATTTTTTTAGTTCTATGTAGGGGGGTAAGTCAGGCACAGCTTGACTAGGCAGTCTAGTCTCTGGTATGTAATGCTTCCCTGAAAGCTCTTGGTACCTTCTAGCGATGGAGGTGTTTTTAATTCGGTACTTAAAGTTGTGGCCGCTGATAACATTTTTGCAGGGGTCATCCTTGTCAGCTCATAAGAACCTTTCTCCTGCTAGGATAACTGATTTCTCTCTCCTTAGTTCTACAGTGGTTCCACATTGGCTGAAATCTCACATTCGCTGGTCGGGTTAGTTCGCAAGCCTCCACAGATGAATCTGAGTGCCTGGTTTTTTATGCGATCTAGTTTCAGTCTAAGTTTTTGGCTAGCAGTGGCTTTCAGGGGTAGAGAGTAATCCATAACTGAGCTCATGTATCCCAAGTACAGCTGTCGTAGCGGGCACTGATTGGCTCCCCAAAATATTAAATTAAAGACATTAGAAGGCTGGCACAAGAGGTGGGCTTGGACGAAGTTGCATATGAAGACATAACAGTGGTGTTGGAATGCCATGGACAGCCTCTTTTAAAGTAACATTTTGAAGAATCGACTGCTGACCTAAGCCAACAAAAAAGAAGAGAAAATAGAGAATAAAAAGCTTCATACACAAGAGATAGAGATACGCTATCTGTAGCGTATCCTTTCAGACATGGATATACTCACTGATGAGATCTACGAGACGGACTACAACTGGGAGCTAAGTGTTAAACAAACAGGATCGTCAGAGAACTTAAAACCGCTGCATTACGCCATCGCAAGTTGAAAGGTGCAAACTATGGTTTTTTCTTTAATCTACTGTACAGGGTGTCCATAAAAGATTGTACCCTTTTCAAAAAATGTATTCTCGGCCCCATGATGTGGTACGATGATGCTTTCTATCACAAAAATAAGATAATCTCTGAAAGTTTTTAAGCATACCTTACAAAGACTCAATATGTGCACCCTTCGCATGCGCATGGCGGGTATTTCAATTGAAACGTTCGCAGTTGAGTTGCAACCGGTAATAGTTTCATGTCTCTCCACACACTGGTCAAGTAGTTGAAGAAAAAAGAAATAGGTACATTCTTTTATGGTATGCTTAAAAACTTGGAGAGATTCTCTTACTTTTGTGATAGAAAGCATCCTCTTACCACATCATTGGGTCGAGAATAAATTGTTTGAAAAGGGTACAATCTTTTATGGACACCCTGTATTTAATTTAATTAATTAAAGTTTTTTATATTTTAGTTTATTTACTTTACTTTATTTTAGAGCTTTAAGAATAACATTTATATATTGCTGGTCAATTTGTGGGTGCCTGGAACGTAAGTGATTGACTTTCCGTTGACTTACATTATAAAACGGTTTCATCTTACGTCGCCGATTCTAATTGCGCTAGTTGGTCTAGGAACGCATCCTCGGCGTAAATCGGCAGCTGCCTGTAGATACCTACAAGATGTGGAGTTATACATCTATGATGGTAGTAATATAATCAAAGGTGGACACTGATATCAAGAGCACAAAAGGCAACTGGAGTTTTTATTGCATTGGGAAATTTAAGAAATCGACGTAAATGAAATCTAACACAAGAAATATGAATCTTAGACTCAAATTTCAAGTCAGTCGTCTTGTGTGGCTCTGAATGAAACTTGGAGAAGAATAAAAATGACAACCAGAACGATAGCGACTGTCATAAATGGGTACTTGCGCAGAATATAAGGATTGAAGTGGTACCACAAGATTACTTACGGAAAACCGATGGAAAGAGTTCGACAAACATTAGTGGAACAAGACAAGAGGAGAAGACGGGTTTGTGTGATGTAAGACTGTGATGAAATTTCTGAATCATTTCTTAGCCTCATTCGTAAACGAGACACCGTACATAATTCGGCATACAGGTCAGCCAATGGGGAAGCGTTTCATTCACTAACTGTTTACTATATGCTCGGTATTCAATATGGGGGACAGCAAATCTGTGTAACCAAGGAAAGTAAGGACAGACAATGTGTGCTTAAGGACGGAGTACCTCACGGATGATGGACAAAAGTCAATATTAGGGATCATTATCTGTAAGTAAATGACTAGACTTTCACTAGGAGTGGTATAATGCTGAGGTAATTCTGAGTTGGATGCAGCGATACATGAACCTAGTAGTGATAACCGCTGTTTAGGCTGCTCCAGTGAAATGTCGGAGGCAACTAGGAAATAGATAGTTATCATAATAAATAACGTATAATCATAGAATTACAATAAGACCAAGACGGAGCAAATCCGCTGGGATATAAGCCAACTAGAATTATTTTGGTTTTTCCATCATGCACACATTGTCTACAATTGCACGGTTTTGAGGAAACTAATATCTGTGACGTCATTGCTTTTCGATGGGTACGCTTTGTCCTATTTAAGGAGGAACGTATGGAAGTCTAGGACTAGCGCAAAATTTAAACTGACAGACTAGAGCAGAGCAGCAGTTTTTGTCACAGGCTTCCTTTGCCATCTGCAGCTGTGGGCATACTGTATGACCATTGTGAGCTCGTTTGTATATTATTGAGAGTAAGCGAGAATGTATATATATATATTATATATATATATATATATATATATATATATATATATATATATATAATATTAATTAATCAGAATGTGCCTTAGAACGCGGATAATTGTGTTTCTAATCACTGTGTAATTATTGGAAGGAATCCAAGCCTATGTTTAATCAAATAAATTGAAAATGGAAACGAATGAAAAAGGAAAGTGTGTTTGAAGTTTTTGAAATGCTTTTAAAGAATTATTTCTTGATGGAATGGACTACCAACTGGGAACAAAGGAAAGAAAGAAAGTTACTGATTTATTGTATTAATTAAGGTATTACATAGTATTTTCTACAAGGCCTGATTAATGTATAGAAGCAAATCATGGACAGAGCTGTACAAAAGAAATTACTAGAATATTGTGCTACATAGTGAAATAATTGTGTTATTGCTGACTTTTTATGTCTCTTGCGACTAACTGCATATTGTCTGAACTGTCTAATATCATCTACTGACTAGATAAAGAGATAGTGAGCCAATACCATGTAGGTTAACTATTCCATTCCAGGTTACATCCTGCACTGAAGGGTGTGCTCTATCTGAAGAGCCAAAATCAGCTGGAGGAGACTCTTGTTGTCAAAGCCCTATGTAGTTACAGAGGGACATCAACAGAGCCACCTTTACCTTTGGAAGAACCTCATCTGTAGGATTTTCTCCATTAACTGTGGTTCAAGCCTTCAGAGGAGAATTATAAGCTAAGTGGCCTAGTTTTGGGCTACTTTTCAGTTTCACAAAAATTACCACAACCCAAATGACAGATGTGTAGTGATGATAAATCCTAGTGGTCAGTAAGACATATATCAGTTAATAACAGTGAAAGTATTACTGATAGCTCCAAACAAAGACAGTCTACATCAAGATCAAGGTTACAGAGGACAAGATGAACTATCAGTATAAAATTATAAAAACTGTAAAGTTATAGGATAGTGAAAGTGAAATTATCATATAGAATATTTTTTGTTTGTTGAACCAATTTCAGTTCAAGTGAAATTACTAAAAGAACACAAGAGAATCTTGTATATTGTAAATTGTACCAACAGTCTTTATTGACTTTTTTAAGTTCAGTTCTAAGTTCTTGTTGGTTAGTTATTAGATTACCCCTAGCTGAGTCATAAATTTAATCATAGGTATTATCCTAGTCATAGTCTTGGGTAGGTCTGTGAGAGGAGCACTTTAGATAACTAAGATTGCACAGTACCACCTCACCTAGTGATCTATACAGTTGACTTTAACTTTGGACTACTATACACCATTACTCTTTTCAGAGAATGGGGTATTTCTTATAAGACCAGTCTCTTATCTGGCGCTATCCTGGTATCATCTGATACACCTTTATGTCCAGGATATCGTGTATGTAAATAATTATAACCTCTCGCAACAAAGACACATTACGATAACTAGTTAAACGAATGACAAGGCAGGCTTTATTCTGGAACCACCAGGGTCAGAGAAATAGACAGGGTCAGAGAAATAGAGCGAGACCAAGCAAAAGATGGCGAGGAGAACTGGTGGCAGGTATTACAGAGATAAAGAAGACACTGAAAGGCCTTGAATGGATGGCACAGGACAGGTAGGCTGTTTTAGTTGAAGACATATGCTTCAGCGGGAACTAAGAGGTATTTATAATCAGGGCTGTGGAGTCGGTAGTTTTTAGTGGAGACGTCGGAACTCTTGACTTGGAATTGTATGCCACATGATTAGTAACAAACTGTAGCCAGAGTCGGCAGTCGGAAACTTGTTTGGCCAACTCTACAACCCTGTTGATAATGATGACTTTGAACTCGGTAAAATAACAGACCAGACTGAACGTAAAAACTTGGTTCCCACTCGCAGTGTGCAGGTCTATTAACAACCCATTACGTCGACTACTGGAACGGTAAGATCGATCTCGTACTTGCTATCATTACATAAATAGACATTACCTTCTTCAGGAGCGTCCGATTGGCAGGGTGGTTAGAGCGCTGGTCTCTCACGGCAGAGGTGCAGGTTTAGATTCACGGTATTGACACGCTTCAGTCTACCTTACTGTACTCGACTTTGAACTTGAGTTAGGGAAGGAAAAGGCAGCGAGGAATGGAACTGGTCCCCCCACCTCTCGATGCTGGACCTAGTATAGAGAAGTCTCTAACATTTCATTCCCCTACGGCAGTATCGCTATGAAAATAACTTTTTACCTTCTTCAAGCACCATGCCGGTTGGCGTAGGTGATCATGTGTTTCAACAGCTTCATGTAACTAGTCATCATCATTTTCTATTGCGCTTCTTACGAAGCATGGGGTCACTCTTGTAGCTGGTCACCTTGCAAGAAGCATGTACCAAGCTTTTATATGCTCCTGCAGGGGAGGCAATTAGTTTTACGTCATGAGACTGCCCGTCCCATGTACAACCTCACCTTAGTCGCCTTGTACGACATGCTTGAAAGCGCCGTAGTTCTTTTTGTTTTGGGTCTCTTCATAAACCCCTTGACACTACATGGGGCTCACCCACCTTGTGCTGTTTGTCAGATTTGTTGTTGACTTTGTTCCATGCTTTGATGTTAAACAATCTTTGTGGCTTTATATCTTCGTTTTCTATCAGTAGTTCCGCATGTCTATCTATTCTAGAAACAGTGTAACGGTAGCTACCCATTGCCTTCCGTCGGTATGTGTACGGTAAGAATCTCTGCCAGATTTGAATAAAAAGTCGGATACAAAAACTGACGGGACAGGAAAAGCTGATGCTTGTCTACTGAGAGTGAGTCTAATCTGTATTGAAGGACGTTCACTAACACGTGCTTTTGTTATCAAGTTCCGGTGTAGTTAAGTTTCCGTTACATGAAAAAGTAAAATGAGCCGAAGGGACTATGTACACGTAAAGGTTGTGCATAAAAACACTAGACCTTCTATTTGTTTTACCATGACAATTCCAGAGCAATCAGTGCCTTGTTGTGGTGAAGTGGGATGTTATAAATATTTATAGGGGACTTAGTGTACTGACTGAGATCAGCTGTGAAGGTATCTATATCTAATAAGAGTAGTGTATTATAGATAACCTTACTTGCTGCCACATATATATATATATCTCAGTCAGAATTATTCTGGAATAGTGTGATGACTACGTTGTATGTCTAGGGTATGTGTATGATGAAGTGTAAGTCATAACAACAACAGACAGATAAACAATTTAATTTATTCCACCACACTTGACAACACTGTGACACTCACATACATATAACACTCTAAAAGGATATCTTAAAGGAGTCACTGATAACTTTTCAAATAACAATATGTATTCATTGCTGTCATGAATGAATATGTGTCCTGATTCAAATACAAAGGGAACCAGGAATCACAATCAATTTTAATTACAAGTTATATGTACAGAATTTATCAATATGAATATTGTAGTGACATATATTATTAAAAGTATCCTATGTGTGTCAGTTGTGTAGTAGTAATATGAGGTAATACTGGTTTTGTTTTGTTCAAGCTCTGTTGGTATTTGTCATCATGACTTCAATAGTTTGTCTTTATTGGAACTAGTATTGGAGATGTTCTCAGTTCATGATATTAAAACAATTTACTTCCCCTCTTAAGTTTATGTTACAATGTTATTTTAAGATGGGGGTACATAATTTTGAGCTCAGCTGGCCACATCAGCTTATCTTGCGTGATGGCGGCAGGAAAGGACTCCTCTGCTCGATTTCTCCCCTGTGCTCTGGAGACACCTCACTGATAGCTAAATGGACCAAGGAGTATGCTGTCCGACTCTGGATTCAGCAAAGCTCTGACCAGGTACTGCTCAATACCATCAAGACCACGGTCCCTGAAAACAAGAAGGATGTACCTTCTACTTCATAACTAATTGATACTCTAGTTCTACACTGAGCACAATACACCACAAACATTGAGTTCAGAGCGTTAGGCCAACTGTCAGCTTCATCTGAAATACTTTATACCAGTATTAACCTCCTTAATGGTTACTACGCCTCTGCACTTCCAGCATTATTTCTTTCTAGTCAATCATCTAGGTGTCAGTGTACTGTTTGGCCATTCCATGCCGTTTTACTTTCCTCCGACACCTTCTGTTCAGGCTGGAGCATTATAGGCTTTACATCATGTTTGCTACTGAACTACACATATATACAGGCATAAATTAACAATTCACATTCAATTTTCATTAAAAGATACTGAATGTTTCAAGCTTACCACAATTCATAGAATAAAACACAGATACGTTGACTAGCAATGAATTCTGGCACAATTACTGGCACAAATTCCCATCTGCTTATGTTCCAGGCTTTTATTTAGCAAAAATATGAGCTGGCTTCAACGCACTGTTGCTTTATCAAGCTTATTTGAACTAGTGGTCTCGAACTAACGCTCCTAAGTGATTATATCAGCGAGTCTGGCCAATGGAGCCACGTTTCGACAAGTGTTTGAAAAAATGTTACCTTCCTACGTCTCCCCTAACAAACAAAGATAGTATTTATAGTCCGACCAATCGTGTTTAGTCTTATATTTGTTGCGCTCCAATCAATTTGGAGTTTACATGGTAGGCTATTTCCGTACGTAAGGTTTTTTCAAACACGTTAAAAAAAAAATTTTATGAGCAGAAATGATTTCATGCTGTCAGGCATCCCCACTATTTTATTTTGGTTATAACTTGTTAATTCCTAGACTATTTGCGTAACGTTTTACATATTCTTTGTCAGCAAGCCCTAAGGAACCCAAATATACAAATTTAAAAGAGCTAAGTGGCTGCGTTCAAAATATGCAATTTCTTCGACCTCCTGTTTCGAAGATGTGCTGTCTGGGTACTGTAATGTTTTCAAACGTAAACCCATCTATTGTCATCTTTTCTAATAAGCGTTTTTCAGGATTTAAAAACCTAACTCTGGGAAGGTTAGTGTTTTTATCACTGTCCGTCCGAAAAAGTTAGTGCATGTGGCCTTACACGCGTGATAGTAGTAATTGTGTATCGCGTTACGCTTGTTGGGGTGGCATTAATAGCGAGACGCGTGTTTAATTTTGCATGCGTTCCTGATTTTCAGCCCTCCCTTCTCTCTATCCTTTAGTCCATCTGTCTTTAGTTACGCCGTGTATAAAATGGAATGAATGAAATATTAAAATTAGGTCATTGATCAGCTTGGTATCTCAATGTTTTTGCAAGAAATACAGCACACGTTTCATTGAAGAACGCGGGTAATAATACAGTAGGCTTTTACTATCAACGTGAAAGCGTTACAATTTGCCGACGAAGTAGAAAACAAGGGGGATTTCGAGTACAGTCATTGTGACAGCACTGTTCTTTTACCATTTTTCTTTTCTTTATTAAATGTATTTGTTAGGCTTTATATTTACTTGATAATTTATATATGTGGATTAGAATATTCCACGACACTTGTAATACTATCATTTGGCTTCCTTAATCTGCAAGTGGAATGTTCCAGCTATACTGGAGGAACGCGATGGGAGGACAAGAGTCTAGCTTTAGACAACACACATTGAAAGGAAAACAGAAGATAATATTATAAGACAGAACTTGTTCTGGTATTCCTGGGTAAAAGAAATAGTGCAAAATGCGCATTGATACTATCATAGAGTTGTTCGAAGGCTGCGTCAAAATTATCTTCACATTCCTTACTTTTCTCTTCCTTCACCCTTGTATGTTTATCTAGGAAATAGTTGCGCCTGCGTTATGCTGTATGTCTGTTTTTCAAGTCTTCACTAATAGTTCTGCCATTTGATCCAAATGATATCTTCTTGTACAAAGACACTAAAATACTCTCTTAATTGAAACACAGTGATTCTCAGATTATTATATATCAGTGTTCAGTGGTCAACCCCAGGAAAACAGCAACGATAAATCTTCGTGTGTGTCTAAACGTGAGACGGGAATAATTGAACTCCTGACGTGGGAGAGTCCCCTGTTTTAACTTAATGCGAGCAAATCTTAAGTTTAGAAATCACCTTTCTGAGAAACCGATGGAAGAGACGAAGGCGTATAGAAGAGAGGCCCCAAGCTGGACATTATCTACATTTATATATGCCTTGAGTAAAACGCTGTTCTAATTCTGCTGCGAATAACAGTATTTAGCGCGCAAGTACAGAACCCAAGCCGGTTTTACAGCAACGAGAAGCTGATCTCCGGATTGCGATTCCTGTAATTTGTTGGGAGAGACCCTTCTAGTTGCTCGATGCTACAAGAGAACTAGCGCTTACATCTCAAAACCTCCAGTGGTGATCATAAGTCAACAACCCTAAGCAGTCTACACCTCGTATGCATCTCAACAGCATATAAGCAGTCAATATCTCATCAACACCACAACATCAACATCCCTTCACAACCAGGTTAACCAAAAGCCCCGTCATCTCTTGGACTGTGCTCCACATTTAAGCAAATTATCCAGTGGATATCCTACAGTGACGCCCCAGAGAGGTCCAACTGGGTACAGATAAGTTAACATAAACACCAGGTCAAAGTCAGAGTTTACTTTTCAAAGAAGTAGTCGAAAGAATTAACTCTCCGTCAGTGAGGAAAATAGCTTTTTATCTGAACCTAAGACACTGACAGTATTCTTAATTCTTTATAAAGTAATGTCATAACTTTTTTTCAAATTTCTGGTATTTTTCCATTTCAAGATAACATTAATTTGATTTTCTTCTGTATTTAAAAGATTTTTGTACAGTTGATAACTTACAATCAGTCTGAGTTCAACTTGGTAGATTGTTTGGTCTGTTCAGAAAAATCCGCTCTCCTTCCGTGTATTACTTGTTCACTACTACGTCTTCTTTAAAACGATTGAGTAAGAAAAAGTTATTCATCACCAGAAAAATACAAGAATTGGTAGTCTAAAGGTGAGAGAATCACTGACACCAACCAGTGCCCTTCTGTTAACTCTTTCACTCAACACTAGCTCACCTCTGTGAACATTAACAGTAGTTAATGGTCTATGTGCTTCAGACACATCTTCATTCCAATATCTCTAAATAATCTGGGACAGCTGTAGTAATCTTAATCATCATTAACATAGAGAGCACCATCACATTTTCACAAGATCAGATTGTTGACAGTCTCTCCTCGCTCTTATTTATAAATCTATCCTAGCTCCTATTTATAATTATATCCTAGCTCATATTTATAATTCTATCCTAGCTATTATTTATAATTCTATCCTAGCTCCTATGTATAAATCTATCATAGCTCCTATTTATAAATCTATCCTAGCTCCTAATTATACTGTTCAAAAAAAGAAACGCAACATTATTGCAGTGGTAATGGACACCAAATTTCAAACTTGTACCAAAATTTTATTTTACGGAATTAATGTTTCAATCTTGGCATGAAGAAACTTTCAGACTTTAACAATGAAATGATATTCATTAAATTTGGTTTGGACTTTTATTCTTTGCGACTGAGGCCTCCGCTTCAGTAAGGTGTATGCTTCCTCTGGCCTCTATCAGAGAACGACATCTCCTTGACATGGATCCGATTAGCCGTTGGATCTGTTGTTGTGGGATGGCTGCCCACTCTGCCCGCAGTGCAAGAGACAACTGTCGGAGATTGGCTGGAGCCACGTCTTGCTGGCGGAGTCGTCTGTCGAGTTCATTCCATAAGTGTTCTATGGGGTTCATGTCTGATGACATGGCTGCCACGGAATGGTCTGGACGTTGTTGTCAGCGAGGAACTGAGTGGTGAGTTGTGCCACATGAGGTCGAGCGTTATCCTGCTGAAAAATCGACCCTCGTGCAGCCAGAAGTGGAAGGACGTGAGGACGAAGCATTTCAGCGACGTATCGTTGGGCATTCAGGCGTCCTTCAATTTGCACCAGGTCACTTCTTCCTATGAAGTTGATCGCCTCCCACATTAGTACACCTCCACCACCATGTGGAGGAGCCTCATCAATGCTGTTCTGGGCGTAGCGCTCATGGACTCTGCGGTAAACTCTTCTCCGTCTATCGCGTCGCTGGAGCACAAAAAATGATTCATCACTAAACCAAACCCGTCTCCAGTCATTCCCAAAGGTCCATTGACGATGCTGGTTTGCCCACTGTAGTCGGTTCTGGCGATGCCGGTGCGTAAGAACAGGACCTCTGTAGGGTCTTCTAGCCCAAAGACCAGAGTCGTGCAGCCGGTTCCTGACCGTTTGATCTGAAATTCGACGAGCTGCTGACATTGACTGGACTGTGGAGGACGCAGATGCAAGTCGATTCCTGAGGTGACGCAGCCGTATGAAGCGGTCTTCGGCAGGAGTTGTGACTCTGGGTCTTCCACTGCACGGCCGGTCTGCCACTGAGCCAGTTTCTTGAAATCGCCTCCAAAGGCGACTAATGGTGCTTCTAACCACATTAAATTGTCTGGCCACTACACTTTGTGACTGTCCAGTCTGTAAACGTCCAATGATGATGAGTCTTTTTTTTTTTTTTTTTTTTATTTATCTTTCTTTCCACTTTACAATAAAGGTACATTTTGCATGAAGTACAAAAGAAATGCAAAAAAACAAAAGCATTGCTTGTTACATATGAAACCTCGTGTGCACTCACACTTCCATTATGTACTTACACAAGTTACAAGTAAAAAAAAATAAAAGAATAACTGAAAAAAACAAATACTTAGAAAAACAAATTAAGATATTAAGTAATATAGATTTTATATAGGCTTAAAGAGTAAAGTGGAATAAAAAAAAGTTGATTTAATTTTAAAGAAGAAAGAAAATTTGAATTGGTTTAGAGCTAAGTAAAATCCTATATAGTTCCTTGTATTTTACATGTACACTTGAAACTACTGATTAGACACTCCGAAAAGAGCCAAAGCATTTAAGAAGGAAACTGAAGAAGAGAAGAAGCCTGGAATCTGCACCTATATACCGATATATACGTACACACACATACATACATTCGTTCTGTTTTATTCTTAATTTATATTTCTTTTTCGATTAAAACTAAAAACCAGTACAATTTTATAGTACATATAACCACTCACTCGTACTCGCACTCACTGGCCCACAAACACATTGGAAATTTCACCCATAAAGCCAAAAATGGCTATCATTTTTAACATATGTACAGTCAATTCTGGGTTGAAATTACTTTCCGTTTTTTTTTAACACGTACACTACTTATACATTTCCCTTAAAATACAATTGCAGTATATGCAAAAAAAGTATAGTGTTTGTCTTTTTTTTTTGAAGATTACGTCAGCTGGGTTAAATGCTTTGTTTTCTGGGTGAAAATATGTAGAAACAGTTTTGCATTAAAGACCCTTTGCTCGTAGAGGGCTTTATTTCTACACATCCATGCCAGATGTCTATATTCTGCTAGAAATGTTTGTAAATGTAATTCAATGTGTGGAGTCATCCTTGGAAGGATGCAGAGCATAACTGCTTTATACATATCTACTTCTGTTGTTGCATACTTTTGTAATATCTGTTTCAAAGTGTTCACAGTTTGTTTCACTGTGTCGCAATAAAAGAAAATGTGTTCCTCTGTCTCCATGAAGTTTAATCTACAGAGTTTACATTTTATTCGTACTGTGATTTTTTTTCTTTTCTCTATACATGATTGGTGTTGAATTAAATAATAATCTATAAGTTATTTCTTTTACCCTTGGTGATGTGTTTGTTTTATGTAACTGAAAGAAAACCTGCGAGTAGTCTGATATACCATATTTATATCCTCTTTTTATTCTTTGGTAAAGCGGAGGTTCCTGTGCTAACACTAAATCTTGATATATCTCTTTAGTTGTTCGGTGTATTGTTTTTTCTTTTCCTTGTATGCATGCGTCGCATTGTTTTTATATAAATTAGGTAAGACTCCGGAATGGTGCGGTGCTGTATTGTTAAATTTACATAATTTTGCTAATGGTAGTCCAACATAGTAGTGTGCTAAAGGATATCCCTGTGGTTCATTTATTATACTACTTATAAATTTGATTCTCATAGCTTGAATTTTGGTGGATATATCTTGTAGGGATATTCCTCCTCTTGCTTTGTTCTGTATTAATGTTTTATGTTTTATGTTATGTATTGTGTGACGGAAAATGAAATGTCTGATTAAAGAATTTAATTTTTATTAGAGTTCTTTTTGGAGGGTTAAAAATATTGGATATATATAGTAGCTTTGGAATAACATATGTGTTTACTATGATGCCCCTACCGAATATTGTAGCGTTTTTATATTTGTAACATTCTAATTTCTTTTCAGTTTTTAAGATTACGTTTTTCCACATTTCTTTGTTTGTTTTATATGGTATAGACATGAAATTTACTCCATATACTTTCATGTTGTTAGTTTGTGTTAGCTGTAGGGGAAAGTCTGTTTTGTTAGCCCAATGTCCTATGCCCATTATTTGTGATTTTTTAATGTTGATTTTTGAACCGCTAGTTATGCTAAATGTATCGAAAGTATCTAAAATGTTTTTTATTGATAATCTGCTTGAGGGGAAGAAGATTGTGTCATCCGCGTATGCTATTAGTTTCTTTTCACCTATACCTGGCACATGGACGCCTTTAATACTTGTATTTTTCCTGATGCTCTCTAATAAAGGTTCCAACACAAGTACATATAGTAAAGGAGACATTGGGCAACCTTGTCTGACTGATCGAGTGAGAGGAATTGTTTCAGATATATTGTGATTTATCAGCAATCTGCTTTCCGGTGCTTTGTATATGATTTTTTATCCAAGATCTGAAATACTGGCCGAAATTATTTTCTTGTAAAATTTTGTGCAAGAAGGCATGTGAAACCCTATCAAAGGCTTTTTCTTGATCTATGGACATTATTGCTGCAGGTGTGTTTTTGTCATGCGTGTATTGAATGATATCCCGAATGAAATGTGTATGTTTGTTTACGTTTCTGTTTTTAACTCCACATTGTTGATCCTGATGGATGAGTTTATGCATAAAGGGTTGTAGTTTTAATGTTAAGGCTTTGGCAAGAATTTTGTAATCTGTATTAAGGAGAGAGATTGGTCTGTAATTTTGCATGTATTTCTTGTCTGTACTTACTTTGTGTATTAATGTTATGTAGGACTGGTTTAAACTAGCGGGGAGTTCTTCTTTCTTAAAAGCTTCGTGAAGTGTTTTAAAAGGAGAGGTCCGAGTAGGTGAAAAAATTTCAAGTAGAATTCCACTGATAGACCGTCAGGACCAGGGGTTTTTTGTTTTTGTAGTGTGTTTAAGGCGGACTGTAGGTTGTTTATTGTGAGAGGCTCATCCATAATGTTTTTCTCGTAGTCATTCAACCGTGAGCTGTAGGCTGGGGAGAATTGTTCTGTTGGTGACTGTATAGGGTCCTGAGTGTATAATTGCGAATAAAACTCGTGAAAGGCTTGGGTTATTTCCGGGGTGGTTGTTAATTCTTTGTTTTCTTTATCAGCAATTTTGTGTATTTGTCTGCTTTTTTGTATATTTTGTTCTATTGCTAGAAATTGTTTACTCGGTGTCTCTTGTATTGGGACGTATGGTCTGGTTCTTACTTGAGCCCCGTTAAATGTGTATTGGTCATACTTTGTTATTTCTTCTTGTAGTGAAAAAATTTGTGGGGCGTTTCTGTCTAACTTTTCAGTTAGAAAAAGTGCTTTTTTCTAGCATCTGTTTTTGTTTTTTAATACTTTTTTGTATGAACGTTGCAATAGACTGTGTTACTTTTTTGATTGTTCCTTTTAGCAAATCCAGTATTGTGTTATGTTTTTCTGTTGGTACATTACTGTCGTAGTCTTGAATGAGTTTTGCCACAGTTTTAACATAAAATTCATTTTGTAATAGTGAATTGTTAAACTTCCAGTGGGGAGATCTTTTCGTAAGGTTTATATGTTCTTTTCCGTTGACCGTTAGAAGGACTGCTTTGTGATCCGAAAAGTTGGTAGTATGATTTATATTTCTTATTTTATTAATGGTATAACTACTATGTATATAAAATCTGTCCAGCCTCGAAGAACTTCCAAAGGGGCGTGTTCTATCTGTGTATGTTGTTTCTGTTCCTTTTGGGTATTTTTTCCTGTATGCGTCTGATAAGTCGAGTTCCTCTAAGATGTCTTGTAGTATGTCTATTTGTTTATGTTCTGTCTTTCTTTCTTTGTTCCTTGACTGTATTTTCGCTCCTACTCTATCCATTTCATGTAAATACTATGTTAAAATCTCCTCCTATTATGACTCGATTTCCTTTATAATGTTGAGTTTACCGTATCAGATAGTGTTTGGTAGAAGTGAAATTGTCGTGTCCTGACTGCTGGGGCATAAACGTTTATTAATGTGTGTGTAATCTGTGTGATCGTTTGAATTTCTTATTTGTATTATTGCAAATCTACCTTCTCTATCTTTATTTTTATGTGTTATTTCCCATTGATCTGAAGTCTGTAAGATAGCTACTCCTGTGTGTGATGTTCCTAGGCTAAAATGTGTATCTCGTAAACCTAGGATTGTTGTGATGCGGTTTGCACGTGATTCATCATTTACAAGGGTTTCTTGTAGAAAAAACAAAGTCTGGTTTGTATGTTTGTATTAGGGCTACAATTTTATCTGTCTTATTTGCGAGACCTCTCACATTGAGGGTCATAACGGTTAGAATGCTTGTCATTGTTGGGAAGAATTAATTTTGTTGTGTTTATTTAAACCGAATTCTCTAGTACATAGTATAATACACAGTTTCGAAGTTATAAGGTAATGAAAAACAAACATTACCTTCATGAAATCCATACAGACACTTGCATATACACCTGTGCTTATATATTTAACTATGTATCTATTCATACTTATATCTACACAACTTGAGTGTGCCCAAGAGGGACTTGTGAATGTATAAAGATAGATCAGTAATGTTTTTAAATATTCACGAGTTCCCTTTCTGTCCGTTCGCATCGTCCCTTTACCACACCACGTTCTTAAGTGGGAGTTCATTTTGTATGTTTCAAAAAGTCTGAGTTTGTATAAGTGCGTTTTCGTTGTCATCCATCCTTAAGGCAGTTTCATCACAATTTGGGTCGTAGTAACCTTCTTCAGCTGTGAGGGTAGCCCAGGGAGGGGAGGTGTAATGCTTGAAAAAGGCGTGTCTGGAGCCGAATCACTTGAACTATTCTTTTCTTTCTGTATGCTGGGGTGACTTATGCTGGTCCCTGGCGTGGGTTGAGGAGATGGCTGTGTTGTTCTCCTGATTTTCGTCTGTGTAGTTTTCTTTTTGTTTTGTTTTCTCTTGTTGACAAATAATGTGAACCTGTCATTGGTATTGCTTTCAGAATCCGATTCTGACAACATAACGTTATTTATGTTTTCTGAAGAGTTGTTGACAACTGGCAGGATGGTTGTTTGGGTCTCCTGTGTCGGTGGTACAGGTTGTACCTGTTCTGTAGTTTGTTCCTTGACCGGAGCTGCATTGAGAGTCGCTACCTGGGTTTTTTTCCGGGGGCATTGGTTAAACCCAGTGATTATCTTGTCCACACATCGCACATGGTGTGCGTCGACCTGGGATAGTGACGAAGACTTTCAGGTTTTTCTCCTGGCCTTGTGATTGTAATTTCATGTTTATATAATGGGGAATGTCTCTTGTTGGGTTATACAGAAAAGCCCACTTATCTGACGCATTTTGAATTTGAAAGGCCGCGGCCTCTTTATCCCCCGTGATAGAGGCAACGATTGAAAGTACTGCTTCTTTTTTAATCGTTGGGGGTAGCCAGTTCAACACACCCTTTGCTTTCTCCTTTTCTTGGTGTTCAATGATGATGGACATTTTTGGGTTGTCCCACTCGAACTTTTTGCCATGTAAATTCTTATAGTGGGTGATATGCGCCGAAGTGGTTAAAGTCGCGTACCACTTTAAGGGGTCAGCAAAGCGATAAAGGGCTGCGATGCCTCTTGGGCCAACTCCTGCTGGTCCAGTCAAAATACTTGAAATAAAAGAGTACGACGCCCTTGCTGCCTGTGGACCGGAGGTTGTTAAACAACCAGCGTACCAGGTCTGTGGAGTAAACCACCCTCAAAAGCCTCATCCATATTTAGAGTAATTTCTGGAATTTCCATGTTGGATTGTTATTTGTCTAAACCAATATCCACTAGGAAAGAAAACACACACACTCGCACAAAAATCAGCACGAGAAATCCGAGTAGAAAGGACAAGTAAATCCAAACCTATGCTACTGCAGCTAGTCTCAAATCCATGCTTGCGCATTGAATTTTCAACTGAATTTATTCGAGGAGCGTCAATCTTTTATAGGCATTCAATAATATGGTCAGAGAGTTTTGTGTTCAGTAAGTTTCACGGTATTCTCATGAACCTGTCACGAGTTATTGTCAAAAATGTTGTTTTGGCCTTGACCTCTTTCATGACCTCACGAATCATGAGGTGAGTAGAATTCAGGTAACCACGAGAAGTTAATGACCAGGGGGACACAGTCGATAGGTTGACTGATGTCCAATCAGCGAATATCTTTTATGAAAGTAACACCAAAAAAGTTGCGTTTCTTTTTTTGAACAGTATATAATTCTATCCTAGTTTTTATTTATAATTAGGGACCCAAAGATGCAGCAATTGAGAATGCAGTCAGCGATCCATAGCTTGACTGCTTGCGTCAGGGTCAGCGAACCAGAGCTGACCAAGACCCTACTCCACCTCCACGTGGTGATCCTGGAAACAGGCTGCATCACTGCATTCTGGCTGAGAGAGTAGGGATCGAAGAGGTAAGGCAAACTCGGTCCCAAAAAAATGCCGTGCTGAAGTCGGATGTGTCTGCCGAAAGGCGCAGATATCGCAGCTCCGGTGTAAACAGACACAACGCAACCAACGTCCTTTTCAGGACGAACGAGGAAGAAGAAGAAGAATTTATAATTATATCCTAGCTCCTATGTATAAATCTATCATAGCTCCTATTTATAATTCTATCCTAGCTCTTATTTATAATTCTATCCTAGCTCCTATTTATAATTCAATCCTAGCTCCTATTTATAATTCAATCCTAGCTAATATTTATAATTCTATCCTAGCTCTTATTTATAATTCTATCCTAGCTACTATTTATAAATCTATCATAGCTCCTATTTATAAATCTATCCTAGCACCTATTTATAATTCTATCCCTAGCATTTATTTCTAACTGTAACTTAAGATTTTATATATAACTGCACTCTCATATTTTATTTCTAAATGTATTTTCAACTCGCATTTCTAAATGTATCTCCACGTGACACTTTTAAAATGTGTAATCATCTCTTCTAATTATATTCCTAGCTCTTATATCTAATCTGGTCACGAGCTTTAATTTCTACATTTTTTTCTTATTTATAAATTTGTCTCCCAGGTCTCATCTCTAAATGTAATGCAGATCCTCTATCTGATCCAATTTCCGTTGAGACATTCAGCAGGTCACCGCAATCCTCCGGATCTATATTTATCTTTTCCATCTTCTGGGCCATAGAATTTATCCTTGATATTTTCTTCATTTCTTCGCGCAATCATTTTGCCCTCAGTTCAATAGATCTTACGATTTCTTGGACAAGCCACCTCAGTGTTCTATTCCAAGCATCTACGGATCTCGCTAAGTGACCGTTTACTTGTTCCGAAGTTTTGTTCATTCTTTTTTTCGTTTCGTTGATTATTTACTTTCTTGTTTCGGTATTTCTTTCAGGTTTTACGATTTTCTTGTATTATTATTGTTCTTTTTTCGCTCATCACTGTGGGTGTTTACTTTTTCCATCTGCTTGTATCGCTCATTTGGTGTATGTTTCTCATCATCGTATGTTTTTGTAGTATCTATATGTAATTCTTGTCCTTGACACCTATTTGTAACTGTGGCTGACGAAGGGTAAAACCCGAAACGTCCCTTGTTTCATGTGAACCGTTATTTGTAGAACTGATTCAATACTGTTTTATCGGTTTATACACTTATATTCAATAGATCTTACGACGATAACTATCATTATAATTGATATGTCAATCTATTTCTACAGCTACAGCTGTCCAAGATGCCATTTCCTCTCAGTGATGAAAGGGCTTACGTTTCTGATCGCGTTCATGATTGGCAGGGAAAAAAAGATACTAATTTCACTGGGTCTGTCTATCGCAAAAACTACTGGACCAACTTTGATAAATTATCGTATTTAAAACTTTGGCACAAAAACAAAAAATTGTAAGCGACATGACAAATTGGAAATGATAATCTGCCATCCACTTTTATATTATGCTATACAAATGTATGGATATTTTTCTGGGTTTTTTTTTTTTCGTGCATTTGGTAACAACAAGTGGCCCCTAAAACATATTTTATCCCTTACTTGTTGTAAGATTGTAAGTTGCAACTGATTATCAATTTGTCACAACAGTTATCGACTCCATCGAGTAAAACTCATCTTTACATAAAACATACTTCGCTAAGTTTAAAGCACACACGAAAGTGGGTTATTACTGAAGCTGTGTTTAAAACAAACACTCTCGGACCTAACTGTTAGAAGAAATACGGCGATTTGATTGGCACTTACCGTTCACCATCCGACGCCCGCTCTTTTAAAAATGAAATAAATTTTATATTCGCAGTTTATTATTTCCCTTACACTAGAATCCTGACTTTAATGGCCTAATTTCCAGCTTATTGTACATTGCTTTACTTATTATATATGGGTGTGAGGGCTGGACACTCACTGCAGATATGGAGCGAAGGATTCAGGCTTTCGAGCATAAATGTTATAGAAGAATTTTGCGCATTTGCTATAAAGAGCACAAAACAAATGTCTTGTTAGAGAGAAGATAACCACCTATGCAGGCCACCAAGAACCACTTTTGTCAGTAGTGAAACGTCGAAAGCTTGCCTGGTTTGGGCATGTAACTCGTCATGACTCCCTTTCGAAAACGATCCTCCAGGGAACAGTCGAAGGTAAACGGAAAAGAGGAAGGCAAAGAAAATCCTGGGCTGATAACATCAAAGAATGGGCAGGACACGGTTTTTCCACACTTGTACGCATTGCTGAGGATGGAGAGCAGTGGAGGACCCTGTCTGCTGATGCTTCCACCATGGCACCCCTACGACCCATGACGGGTTACGGGTTGAGATGAGATGATGATTATATAAAATTGCAAGGTCGATGTCTGTCAAAGCTTAATATATTAAACTGTGTCAAGAAAGGGAGTGCATGCAGAACTTCAGCTCTCTACGTTTGAGTGCAACATGAAGATTTTGAGCGTGAAAGATTTGAAACGTGACAAATAAACAAAGCTCATATGATCTTAAATAAAAGTGGTTTAAAAAAACCGATGTCAAATGAGACAGACCCGAGATATGAACACAAAGTAACGAACTAAGATAGCACAACAATTAAGAATAAATAAAGTAAAGGAAAACTATAGCCATGTAGAGATGTTCTCACCGATGAACACACGTCAATGGTAGTAAAATTATAGGACTTCATTATTATTATGGTAGTAGTGGCAATAGCAGAACAGTATTAATAGTAGTGGTAGGAGCAGTATAGCAGCACCAGTAGTAGCAATAGTAATTGTAGTCGTAGCAGTAGCAGTGTTAGTAAATTTATTATTGTCATGTTTTGAAAATATGAAACAAAATGAGAGAGAATACGTTGATGATAATGAAAAAGACCACACACACACACACACACACACACAAATGTGATCCGTTTTATCTTGCTAGATATTTCATTTCCGTCATACAGGAACAGGAACTTAAGCTAACATTTAACAGTTATGTTTAAGAACTTTATCCAAATCCATGCGAAATGAATCAGCGACGTCACGACCGAGAAATCCAGCAATATTATGTTTTGTGTCTACGGACAAACCCACACCTCAAACAGGTAAATAGAGGTAATTGTTGGGAAAACGTACCTTTTGTTTATTTATTCTTTTGTTGTTGAACAGTAAATGTTGGGGAGTTTTGGAAATAAAGGGAAACGCGAAAGAAATCAGAACACAACATAATTGGGGTTCTAAAAGGTGAAGGTTGAAAACAAGGTGAAGGTGATCTCTCTTCGGTGGTTACCGTCACTTAAATTCGATTCTAGTTTTTGTATTTTTTGTAGAATGAGTGAGTTGGACTAGAATGTAATCACGTTAGGTATAATTATGTTTTTGTGTACCAATTTTTGTTGTATGTTTGTTTCTCTCTCCCTCCTTGTCTCTTCCTCCCTGTCTCTCACTCCCTGTCTCTCTCTCTCTCTCTCTCTCTCTCTCTCTCTCTCTCTTGGGTTTCCTCGATTTCAGTCACTCATCCGATCTTTAAAACATAATAAGATACTGGACAGTGGAGTAGAATGACGAGAACAGTAGACAAGGTCCGCCATATTGCCTCACGTTTTCTGACTGGCTATCCAAATTTATGTTGCAGCTAGCCTTAACTTAGCCCAAACACTGCTTCTTGCTTTACCAAACAACTAGCCCTAACAAAGCTACAACCCTGTTTCGAGCTTTGTCAACAAGCTATCCTTAACCTAACCCACCCCAAGTTTCGGACTTTGTCAGAATTAACAACTCCCTACAAACACTGAAGCCGTTTAAAAATAAAAAAAACCATAAAAATAAAATTCCAGCTGGAAGCATACACCGCGTTTTTTGTTAACATGGCAGCCTCTAGTCTACTGTCCGCTACTTGAACCGACAGTAGATAGTACACAAACTGACGAAATAACGTCACAATAATACACAGCAGAGTTTTTTCTGGGATACCTTGGCTGGAAGAAATAGAGGAGTACTAAAAAAATACACAGATAAGAGAATTGGTGACAGACCTAAACCTGATTATGAAAAAGAACGTGAAAACGGATGGTATGTGACGGGGAAAAGGGGGAGGGTTTAAAAAAGAAAATTTGCCTCGTTTTGGAGAGGCGCGTCCAGTTCAACCTTGTCGGTTATATTAGGGCGCATGTCCAAACATAAAAGACCTTCAGGGGTGCTTGGCGTGAACATATAGGAATCCTATACTCCACAAGGAGGTAATAGGAATAGTGATGATGAATGTCTGTTCTCCAAGTGACAAGAGGAAACATGAGAACGAGTGATCGCCATGTATATTAAATAGAAACAGAGATATAGAGGGCAGCGCAAAAGAACAGGTATCGAGTTGGTGATGGATGTCTTAAAAGCACAAACTGACAAGACAATAGGCAGCAGCACGCGCATTATATTACAAACAAAACAAAACAAAACAAAAAACGATTAGTCATTGTTACACATAAGAATTTCACTATGTTATCTGTGTACTCAATTTTTTCTAATGCAAGGTATATAACTCTTGGAATTGGAGTTACGTTTTACTTTAGGTGGTTACCTGTTCTTATGCCCTTCGGTTGCCAGGTATTATTGTAAGTTGACCGATGTGGGGTCATGTCCATTTATGGAGCGCTCAGGCTCACTTTTCTTGTAAACGTTTGTTAACCTGCGTCGATAGTTATTTCCTATCCTTATAAGGCTCGATTTTAAGTGTTGTTCTTAGAATGTGCCCATAGCTTCGACGTTGTGTGAATTGTATTCAAATCGAACGGTTCTGCGCATGTCTGTTGTGGGTTTTGTACCAGCTTCCGCCCAGGCAGTGTCACAGATTTTGTCGAGTGAGACAGACGCATTTTCAGCGTCTGTCATGTTATATTGTTCGGGAAATGGAAGTCCTCTATAGTGTTCATCTCAGATGATATTTCCTTTGTGATTCAAAGCGCCTGGAGGCGAGTGAGTTGTGTATTTATTCTTGAAGAGAAGGTAATTGCTCTACAATTGATTATCATTGTCATTAACTTTTATGATTGACATTTTGTGCCTAGTTGTCAACTTTCCCTGGGCGGGGAAGCGTCGACGTTATGAGAAGTTTTCAACTCACGAATCACCATGTTGTTATGCATCGGGTTGATGCATGTCCTAAAGGCTATCTGCTTGTTGGACTTTGCTGCTCTGGCGGTTCCACGTCAGTTTAGGTTTGATACCATTGTTATTAAAGGAAATCAGAGGACATTACTTGATACTCCAGAAGTCGTGCCTGTCTTGCTGGAGGTCAGAGAAGGAGAAGGAATTTAATCTCCTGCATTTATACATTTATAAAGATATCGACTGTTATAGAAAAGGATGATGGTTTCCACACCTGAATACATTTACAGTCGTTTATGATGCATTGAAGCCCATGATTTAATTCACCATTATTATGCTGTCTGCTGTGAAGTGTTGTACTGACTATGTCGATATAATGAAGACTGTTCTACATGTTAATGTCTACACATCTTGTCATTGTGGCGTCCCAATAAATGATGGAAACGTCAGTAGCAGTTACAACGTTCATTGACTTTCTACGTCGTGAGTTTATGTGACGTCCTGTGAGGACCATACACTTTTACAACTACCTATATGACCATCAACATTTCTACACATATCACCATCAACAGTCATGTCATAAACAATATACAACAACGGATAAGAAGTAGCCATTCCTGACTTACAAGGCGACTAAAATGAGGTTTTGCATGAGATTTACAACCTCATCATGTACAACTAGCTGCTACATAAAGCATCACTGCAAGATCATGGCATTGCCTGGCGCGAGCTTCTTACATGGTGATCACCTGCAGTGGTGCATCCATGCTTCACACAGAGTGAACATGAAAATAATGATCATAATTATTATGATTTGACATAACATGGGAGACTTCACCATGGCCACAGTTTATTTGTCCTTTAAGTATGGAAAAGTCAGTCGTTGGGCAGTTATTGTGTCAGAATCTCAGTTCAAATTTCAGAAGGTTTAAAATGGATGGCTACGGCATGAATGGAAAACATCCAATTAAGCCTCAAATCTTCAGCACCTGGTATGGATCTACTGTCCTGGTCATGCAGGAATTTGCGGCAATAAGAAAGCTGACAGGTAAGCTTCGATAGAACCCAGAGGTTGGGACACTGGATCCGGGTCTATCATATCAAGGACATACACCAAAAGCAAGTAATGATCTTCTGTTAGAGAACAACACCGCAATTGATGGATTAACACGGTTAAGATTGCTGGAATTTTGCATCAAACGTAAGACTAGCAGTAATGGACGTATGGGAGGATGCACCCAGATTGTATACAACCAGCGCGCTACAGGAACAGTTATCATTTATATCCTTCGACATATGCAAAGATAGACTGAGCACCTAAGGTTTGCCTGGAGTGCAGTGATTTTCATCAACAATAACATTCGCTATTCTTAACGTATGCTTGTTTCCCCCTTGGCTTCGGAAAGATGTCATACAGGTTAAGAACTCCCCAAGGTGTCTTAGAAATACATTCTTATATAGGGTTGCATACCATGCAGGTGAAACTCTACGTCATGGCTGAAAGGAATTTTTGAAATGCCAGAAACTGTACCAAAGCTGTAAAATTTCTCAACACGATCATTCAGGGCCATAATACTGGTAGCGTATTTAATCAAAGTAATGACAACAAATAATTGACCAGGTAATTACAACTACCAACATAATTGCTTGCCATATAATTTTTTTTTCAAGCGATATAAATGTTTAAATGTAGTATATAAAACTGTTGGTAATAGTTAAACACATGAAATCAGAGCTGACAACAACACCAAGTTAACAAAATAAACAAAAGGCTGCTGAACAGTCTGGCTAGAAGCAATAATTTTCAAGCAAAATAAGAGAATTGCATACCAACCAACCAACCTACCTAGCTATTTAACTGCCTACCTACCTGCCTACCCCTTACCTACCTGCCTGTCTCCCTGCCTGCCTACTTACCGATCTATCTGCCTGCGTACCTACATACCTGCCTACTTACCTACCCATCTACCTGCCTACATGTCTGTCTACTTGTCTGTCTGTCTTTCGTCCGTCCCTCTGTCTGTATGCTTGTCCGTCTGTCTGTCTATCTGCCTCTCTGCCTTCTTTTCTGCCATCCTGTCTATCTATTTGTTAGTCAGTCTTCCTGTATGTCTGTCTGGCTGCCTCTCTGTCTGTCTAATAGTCTCTGTATATCTCGGTATCAATGCCACAAATATTGTCACAAATCGACTTGTTTGCTTTTTCGTAATTTCCTCTCATCACCTTTATTATCTATTATCTCGGCATATTTAACGCGCATAATTTCGCGCCTATCCTCTACTCAGAATTGTTACCCTTTTTCCTACTGTCATTGTTCACGTTTCATGCTTCGATGCATGACAGGGCCAGACAATTGCCCATCCCTGAGAGATTAATTGAATCACCAAATTTGATAATACCACATTGACTCCAGGTAAATGCGAGCATAAAGTGTTTGTTCAAGATCGCATAATCGCTTCCGATCCGACAGTTGAATGGACTTGCAATACGGGTTTAATTATATAGACCACGATTTGTCTAGACAGGCAGTCGGATTGCGACATGTCATGTGATACAAGAGATCGGCAAAGTCTGATAAACTAAGTAATCAGACTTCCGAATTACTTGGGATAGGTGATTATAGATAAACGCAATCTTGAAAGACATTTTGAAGAGTGAGCGGGAAGTGGGATTTAGGTAAACTGTGACAACACTTTACCGAAATCGCTATTCCATATATGGAAGATGTAACAAGATGGATTTCAGACGACCCCTTCTCGATCTCTCTTTCACTACGGCAGTAATCAGTTATATTTGTTGTACTGATTATTTACGTGCTTTTTCATGGTCAGCACTTTTTTTTCTCTGCTATGTATCATATATTTTGTACTTTCATTCTTACACTCCTTTTAGTAATAATTCGTCTTGTCTGTTTACCTGCCCAGCCCTACTGAGATAGTAGACAGGTGATGCAATATTGAAACTGCAGTCATGTTGGTAAATTCTCGTGTACCAAACCTTGACCGCGACAGATTAACACTAAAATCGCCCCAGCGTATTTGTTTAATCGCTGATAAGGCAAGGGTGCGTCTTCGCCAAGGTGGTAAAGAGACGGGTTTTGTGTGCTCAAGCAACAGATAACGAGATTAATCGTCTGTGCGACGCCTTATGGACAGACATAAATGACATAATCGTTTCCTGTCCGACTTTCACGAAGACATTACTTTATATGAAAGTAATATGTTGTTACATCTGACACAAATTGTCGTATGAGTTTACATATGTGTCTGCCTACCAGGCAATCGGATGCTTTATTATCATATATGGGAGAGGTGACTTCTGCATCATGCACATAATTTTTCCATGTCGGATATAATTTTAAATTTCCCCACATGTTTGAAAACGATTGGTGCTTTCTTAGCATCGTAACAAACCAAATGCCTGTGCAGACTTCCAATATAATCTGACAATTTTTGCAAGTCTAGTTCACTGTGAGAAATCGCTTGCCAAGACGACATAACCAGACTGCGAGAAGTTAGAATTCAGAATTCCATTTATAAGGCCGGACTTTTATTGGAGTATTTTGGAAAGACCAGGAAAACTCTATCATTTTTAATAAGGAACCGGAATCTGAGGAAACACACTGAGTCATAGAAGGAATTATCTTATAAAAGTAACGACCTCAAGAACACGTGTAAAAAGGCATCTGCTAGCGCCTAAACTTTATTCATCCGAGCAAAATGTCTATGAGCCAGGATTGACGTAAGTTGTGCATTTTACATTTTATAGTTTTTCATTACTAACATGTGAATTAATATGTAAATATTACCATGTGAATATTAATATGAGAAAATCGCTAGTGGATGTCCAAGTCATTTGAGGCTGGCAACCTCAGCTTATAGAATGATGATTTCATAAACCACCACTGCAAGTGCTGATGACAGCTTTATCGCTAGTTTCTTCAAGAGAACTAAAAGCATAAGTAGTCCCAAGTTCCATATGTAGCAGGGAGAGAAAGATGAAAGAAATTATGTACATTCTAAGTATAATATTTACATTTTCAAACCAGTGTAAATGTCTATGTAAACATATTCACGTTAAAATTAATGAAAGTTTCAAACTGTTCAAGAAGTGTAGATATAAATGAAAACATATTTAATTTATATTGTGAACACTTTTCAACCAGTGGATTTGTAAATGTAAATATATTCTATCTGTACTATTAACCTTTTCATTTAAAAGTAAAGGAAGTTTTCTCTTGAGGGATTAAGTTTAATTCTCATCGAGGGTAAATTCTGAGGTAGATGGGATGGTGGAACAGCGAGAAGGGGACACATAAGTATGTGTCGGAAAATGCAATACTCAGGAGAGCGTTTCGTTTCTGTTCTTTTACCATAGCTGTTTGTGGTAGCAGTTGAAGGTACTATCTCTGGAACAAGAAGGGAACAGTGATCTGAGCTTTAAGACGAGGGACCAACTTTGTAGACACTCCCTGACATTTCTGGGAACGTGCTGCGTCCTAACAACATTGACCAGCGACGAGCGTAATAAGTCTACTAAGAACCAAACCATCAGCGGGAGCAGAACCTACCATTAGCAGATAAGTTAAACGTTAAAGCTGCCATGTGAACTCCTTTATAAACTTTCATCCCATCACAACAGTGATGACAACTTTCAGTAAATCATTATTCAAATTTTCTACAACCTTGTTAAAACTAAATATTTGTAATTATACAAATTTAACTTCGATTTAATCATTTTAAATGTACTGCATGTTTGTCTCAGTCAATTTACTCAATACACTCTAAACAGAGCTATACCTTAATAATAAAAATTCCACTGAGTAAATCAGGGTGGGGGCTTGACGAGCTGAAATTAATAATTGCTTAATTTTTCTTAAAAGGCGGCAGACCGATATAAAGTTAACAATTGCCCTGCCAATGCAGCATTGTTCTTGACTTCGGAAATATCTTATGAAACACCCTTGAGATAGAAGCATCATTATCCTTCTATCTACCATTCTGCTAAAAGTAATCTTGTGCGAAGGTAGGCACATTTGAAGGCCCATATTAAATACTCTGAGTTTTGGCCACTGTTAGACCACTACTACGAAGCAGGGAAGGCAATCCGTCACAAAAGGTGGCAGTTTAAATTCTCAAACGTATGAGTCACGCAGGAAATTTCATAAGCACTACTCTATCTTAACATGTACTTTGAATGACATTGGTTTGGCAATTCGAGTTGTCAAATATAATCGCTCTGATTGGGAGTTGCCTAATAGTAGACAACAAGAGTGCGTGGGTGAAGACTGAAATATAATGTACGACTTTTTAGACACACGACACTGCATTCCCGAAATCGTCAAGTAGACAGCTCGGACTAAAGCCAGGAGAGAATAGAAGTTAAGGTTCTGACTTTATATAGTACCAGACGTAGAGGAACATTTCTGAACACTACAGCAAGGAAACCCTTGCTATTCATACAGAAACAGGACTTATACAGGACTTACTTACAAAGTCGCAGAAGGATTGTTAATAGAACTAAATACCCAGACGTGTGTTCTAGTCATGTAAATCAAGTTGCCATGACTATTTACCTAAGCAAGAAGTCTAAGATTTCTCAATTATTGAGTTTGTGGCACCACTACGAGGCGACCCGATTATTTTGTGGTTTAAGAGCTGGATGGACATTTGTAAATCTGCATTCAACTGGTGGAGAAAAATTCTTACCTTGACCAGCACAGATTAACACTAAACTGAACTGAACTGAACTGGCAACGTGCCCTCACCACAGAGACGAATCTACGGAAAAGTAGCATCGGCACTTCAGCATTTTGGCAAGTCCCAATTTTAACACGTCACACACGACCGAACTTATTTGCCTACATTCATCAAGCCTAAATAATGTATGTGGAAAAAAACCCCTTTTTTTTAAAAAATAACCAACGAAAATTTATTTACAAGTGTTAAAGTAACGTGACATTATTACCTCCCCTGCTTTGCAATAGTGGTCCAACAGTGGCCAAAACTCAAGAGTATCTTATATGGGATGCAAATGTGTCTATCGTCACACAAGATTACTCTTGGCAGATATGTAGATAGAAGGGTAGTGACACTTCTATCACAAAGGACTATTCACAAGATATTCAGGTAAGCGAAAACAATGCTGCATTTGGCTGAGCACGTTAATTCTAGAATCTGCCGACAACTTTTGTGATGGATTAAGCAATGGTTTATGTTAGCTCATTTAAGCCCCCACCTCTGATTAACTGAGGGGAATTTTTATTATTCTGGTATAGCTCAGTTTAGAGTGTGTGTAGTAGACTGAGACAAACATGCATTAACTTTAAAATGATTAAATCGAAGTTAAATTTGTAAATTTACAAATAACAAAATGTAATAATCACTTACGTTTTAACACTTTGAAAATAATTTGAATAGTTTAAAAGAAAGGATTCATCATTGAAGGATGATATAATTTTTCTTAAAAGTTCATGTGGCAGCTTATATTGAACTTAGCTGCCAATGACGGTTCTGCTCCTTCTAATGGGTTGGTTCTTTTTACACTGCTCGCGCTCGTCGCTGGTCAAGGTTGTAGGGTGTAGCTCGTTTCCCAGAAATGTCAAGGAGAGTCTACAAAGTTGGTCCTTCGTCTTAAAGCTTTGGCCACTGTTCCCTTCTTGTTTCAGAGATAATACTTTCTGCTGGTATCACCAATATTTATGGTAAAGAATAGAAACGAAACGCTCTTCCAAGGATTGCGTTTTCCAACCCATGGTTAAGGGTCCCTATCTTCCCATTCCATCATCCCATTTAACTCAGAATTTACCCTAGATGAGAATTATATTAAATTTCTCGGGATAAAACTTTTTTTAACAATTAAATTGAATAGCTTTTATATTTACTTTACATTTAAATATGGAAAACGAAAGAGAGGCCGACCAAAAACAACCTGGCGTAGGACTGGGGAGGCTGAGATGCAAAGAATGAACCAGAATTAGGGCACTGTACGAAGGATGGCCGCCGACCGAGCAAAGTGGAATCAATTTGTTGTTGCCCTACAAGACGCCACTAAGCGTGATGGCCCCTGACTGCTTTGACGGTCGGCGGCTAAGGATCAAAGAAGAAGACATTTAAATATAAAGGTTAATAGTACAGATAGAATATGTTTACATTTACATTTCCACTGATTGAAAAGTGTTCATAATATAAATTTATTATGTTTTCATTTATGTTTACATTCATTTGAAAAGACTCCATTAATTTTAAAATGAATATTTTCACACAGACATTTACACTGGTTTGAATCTGTAAGTATTATACTTAGAATGTATATAATTTCTTTCATCTTTTCCTCCCTGCTCCATATAGAACTTGGAACTACTTTATGCTTTTAGTTCTCTTTACGAAACTAACAATAAAGCAATCACCAGCCCGTGCAGTGGTGGTTCACGAATCATCATTCTATACGCTGAGGTTGCCAGCCTCAAATGACTGGGACATCCGCTAGCGATTTTCCCATATTAAAATTCACATGGCAATATACATATATATGTTAATTCACATGTTAGTAATGAAATATAGAATGTAAAATCACAACTTACGCCAATCCTGGCTCACATACTTTTTGCTCAGATGAATAAAAGAGACTTGAATCGGCGTCTTACACGCATCTGGGGTGTCGTTAATTTAATAAGATCCCTCTCTGACTTTGTGTGTTTCCTTCAGTCTCCTCAGACAGCGGCTTTCCTTATTAAAATGATAGAGGCTTCCTGAGCTGCTTTTGTACGTCCTGATAAATACTCAAATAAAAGGTGCCCGGTCTGATCAAATGGAATTCTGAATTCAAGGCTTCACTCTGGTAAGGTCTGGTGTCTTGGCACGCGATCGTCATAGTAGTTTTGACTGACTTAAGCGTTAGGTTATATTCACAGCCTTCCCACGCATTCGTTGTTATGAAGCTCAGACGATCAGCCAATCTGATTTGAATATTTTGCATGACTCATCTAGTGCAAAATTTCACACATTACTTTTCTGAAAATAGGCTGTAAACATCCGATTGCCCTGTGTACCGACACACGAACACGTCGGTAACCTCATACGACAACCTTTTTCAGATGTAACAAATTATTACTTTCGCTAAAGCAATGTCTTATCTGTTGCTTGAGCACACACAAAATCCGTCTCATTACAACCTTGGCGGAGACGCACCCGTGCCTTATCAGTGATTAAGCAGATTGCGCTGGGCGATGTACGTGTTAATCTTATCTCATATATATATATATATATATATATATATATATATATATATATATATATATATATATATATATATATATATATATATATATATATACATAAAGCTAACAACAGGAATTTCACTGAATTAAATCAGCTGGGGGCTTGGACGAGCCAAATCATACAATATACATCTTCACAAAAGGCTGCGGGTCAGATAAAAAGTTAACGTGCTCAGACTCATTTAGCATTGTTCTTGACTTCTGAAATATCTTGTGAATATTCCGTCGAGGTAGAAGCATCATTATCCTTCTATCTACAACTCTGCCAAGAGTAATCTTGTGCGAAAGTAGACACCTTTGAAGACCCACATTAGATACTCTAGGTTTTGGCGACTGTTGGACCATTACTGTAGAGCAAGGGGAGGCAACCCGTGACACATATCCCAAATACAAACACACTTTTACTATAGCTCCACAATTTTGAATGTTTTCACCACGTTCAACATAAAAAACTCCAGTTACTTCACATGAACAGGCATTTAGTTTAAGACAAATACCCAACAAAGTGCGTATGGCCTATAAACATCTTAAAGTATTATATTTAAGAACGTGCTTCCTCTTAAACAAAGTCTAATGCATTCACAAAATGCTGTCACAGAGATCTCCATCTTAGCTGTGGCCTCTTGTCAAATATAAAGGAAGACGTAGTCAACACTGAAACACACTTTAAGTGCCTAAGCTAAGGCTTGACTTATTAAAGGAAAAATTAGTTTCTCTGCTGCTCATTCTTGATACAATCTTCCTCACGACATGAACAACATGTCCAGTTGTTACTTACACTTTTCGATTACTTTATCAAAGCTAATTATATGCCCCTTCCCCAATCTAATTATCTGTTTTCAAACTATTAGTAGCCCTCTTCAGTCATAACTGACTATAGGAATGTGTCCCTGAGGTTATAGCCCTTAGCTATTTATTGTTCCTGGTGTTCCTGCTTGCGTGCTATTTTCTTTTTTGCTTGTTGTGAAAGCTTCTTTTCGTGCAATCTGAGGTGGCACCCTAGGGAGCTTTGCATACTTGTGCAATCGGCAGCTTCATCCTCCAGGTTGCTGGATTTACGTGCAATGATTTCATGTCTCTCTTACACACATCGTTGAACCTCAGCTGCGGTAGCACGAGTGCTCTTTTGTCGTCTGCCAGTTGTCCGTAGAAAATATCTTTGTGGATACAACCATCTTTAATGCGGCGGACATGGTCAAGCCAGTGTAGTTTGCGATGTCCAAGCCACGTATACATGCTTTGACGGCCAGCACGTGACAGACCTCGACATTTGTCACTTTGGCCTGCCACGAAATACCATTATCTAATGTATTATTAATACAAAACGTTTGATGCCAATGTCTTTTAAAAATATTTTACTGACTTGATTATGATAACAAAACTATACATATGCTATAATATTACCTTAGGAATGCTTCAGTTACTTACAACTAATACTTCAAACGAATGTGAGAATGAATGCATCGAGTATAAAAGACAAGAGAAAGAAAAGGCAACATGTTGGAATGGTCTGCTTGCCCGATTCTCAACCCTTTAAAAATTAATTTCGTTTACTTGTTTGTTCGTTCTCTTTCTTTCTCTTACGTGAGCCTGCAAAAAGCCTGCCACGGGCCAGATATAAAAATTAATTATTCGTTAATTCGTTTTAAAAATGTGCCATGAATGTCAAGTATTTTTCTGGGCTTTTCTAGACTTTGCATCCACCACTTCCGCTTTAATGCATGAATTCTCCATTCTGCGATTTCCTCGAGTTTTGGCAGAATTGTCGGTGCTGTGTATTGATTTTGAAGACCTTGCGATGCTCTGTTGAAGGATTTACTGCTCACAAGTGAGATCTATGGGTTCGTTCACAAGTAATGTATCGCTGTGAATTTTGAATTCTGAGAATTTTTGGCAGAATTTATTCTGTACGTTTTCAACATTTCATCTCCTTTGTTGTTCTCTTCCTCTTCTTCGTCACCATTTACATCAGAATTATAATTATTATCACTTTAACATCACAATTATAATTATTATCACCATTTACATCACAGTTATAATTATTTTCACCATTTACAACACAATTATAATTATTATCACCATTTACATCACAATTATAATTATTATCACCATTACTAGGGTTACCATTGTCAGTGTGTTCTTCGCAATAGTAATTATCACGAGCTTTAATCTACCGATGAGTGTAACTGTGGCACAGATAAAATGACTGCTGAACATTTGCTTCAAAGATGCCCAGCATATGCGGAACAGAGATAACGCAAATGGCCGCGCGCCACCAGTACCATTCGTGGAAAAGCTCTACGGAGATTCAAATAGCCTCAAACTGACTACTGCTTTCTTTGAAAACATTCAAGTAGATGTTTGAGAATGTACGAAGACGAAGATGAATCTACCTTAAACCTAATTTGTATTGTAACAGATAGACGCCATACTTCTGCATCTTCCCATCTGCATCTTCTCATTCATCAATAAATTCCTTCTCGTCACTACTGTAGTTTAGACCAACCGCTGTAACTGGTATTCTGGCAGAAAGCCGCACCACAGCATGCATATGATCTTGTAGTGATGATTTTTGTAACAAATTGTTTTATATAATGAATTTGCCATCTTCATCCACATCCTCACATTAATGGGCTTATTACTTCATACAATAAAATTTTTTCGCCAAATATGATGCCGTTAGCGAAGCTGCATAAGCAGTGTGCATGAAAAACGGTGTCTTTGGTTCATTCTTGAAATCTAATCAAATGCGAAAAATACGCGGTGAAAAAAAAAGTATCGTCTGGTAAAGCGCTATGTTGAGTTATTGTTCCTGCATTGCTTGTTTAGAGTTGTAGAACCAGTACAGAAGTTATCACCATAACCCAAAGCTACAACAGTGAAGCCAAACGTGTTTACCGTCTGATGAGGTGTATTTTTAGGTTCATCAGGCACTCTATAAAAATTATAGCGTGTTTTCGCTCATGAACGGAATTGAACATCAAGTGGTGGAGGTACCTCATGTAGAGACTATCTTGTTTCTGTTCTAGGATCTGTATTTTTAGTGGTATATCCAAATTTACCGTAATAGATTTGAAAGTTTTGTCATTAAATTATGAGTTACTGACCTTTGTGGTGGTATTCTGAGGTGCGACTTTGGTCATTTGGTCCATGTGGAGTAGACAGGAAAGATTAGTGCATGTCCTTCAAGAGAATAAACTCCACGATAGGAGCTGATTGCAGTACTGACTTCGTCGATGTTTCGACTTAGCTGTGAACGTGCACATAGGTTATGAAATCAGCGCACATAGAAAACTTAACCACGAACTGAAAATTAAATTCAAATAAAATGACAATAACAAATCAACCACAGCCGTCCATTGAAAATAACTTATGGTTTAAACTTTCACACACTGTCAATTTTGTGCGCACGAGTTTGTTTCACTGGGGACAACATTGCTCAACTCGATCTTGTCGCGCACACAGGTCATTGACGATCGGAGGGAGCTTAAACATTTACTCAATGGGTGTACTAAGGGGGATAACACGGGTCAGTTGTCTCCGTCCCCCGTGTGACTGTCAGGGGGAGGAAGGTGCCATCGGACACTACTGTGACAGTTCTTGCTGTTAAAAATGTTTGCAAGTGTGTCTCTTTAGTAGGGGAGGGGGGGGGGGGGGGGGGGGGGGGGGAGGCAAAGGAAGTTTCAGTCCCGGCTGTCAAATACTCTCTATACGCCCCTGCCTTCATTGACCTTCTTTAGGGGAGACACTGAAAGACCGATAAGAGAGGCAGGCCTGAGACAGACCACCAACATAATGAGATGTGATTATATGTGAGGACACTGATGGACTTAAGTCGCACAGAAGTGCTCACAATGAAAAATGATATGGTGTAACATACTGAGTGGGACTCCTATAGGAAGCAAAACGAAATATGATGATGATGATGATGATGATTGATGATGATGATGATGATATTTAGAAGTGCTTAGAATCAGACATTTACTACACATAAATCGTACAATTATGATGACGATGATATTTAGAAGTGCTTACAATCAGACATTTACTGGTGTCGAAGTGGCTATGAGGTATGGCGTCCGCTTCGAGTTCTAGAGGTGCAGCGTTCGATTCACAGATGAGGGAATATGATTTATGGACATTTTTTTCAGAACCAGTGGTCCTAATGATGTCATACTCCCCCCCCCCCTCCCCCTTGTCTCCCGGGTAGTGAGATCGGATGGCTAGTCTTCTCGGATAAGGGCGAAACAAAATAGGAGATTCCGTGTGCAAGTTGCGCACGTTAAAAATCCCACGGCAGTTGGAAATCGTAAAGAGTAGGCTTATCAGGCCGCAGGGAGCCGCGGTAGCATAGTGGTTTGTGCACTGGCTTCCTAGCTCAGTGGTCTATGGTTCGATCCCCAGATGAGGTGGGATTTTTTTAGGCCGCAAACGGCTCCTGGGTCGACCCAGCCCCGACACGTACATTGTACATTGATGATGATAATGATATTGAATGAGAAAAACAAAAGATAGTAGCCATTAAAGAAGAACCACAGTGGAGAGCAGAGCTGAAAATAGACGAACTGATAACGCGCCGGCACGGACGTAAATGGGACATGAGTAAAACAGCCCCGGACGACGAGTGTATGTGAGAGTTCCACGAGGGCACGAGATCGATATTTTTGGAAGATGTCATGAGTGAGAACTTTCCCGCCCTCGGCGTGCAGACAGCACGGACACAGAAGTGATGAGTTGATACATTTTGTTGGTTAACTTCAAGTGCTGTTTTGATACATTTCCTAGTGAACTAGGATAGAGTTAATACTTTACTACATTCTATATTAGTACCGTTATTGGTGTGTATTCTGTGGTTAACTTGACTCAGTGGTGATAGTATATTCCACTGTTAACTTGACGTTGCAATGTGATATATTCTACAGCGAACTTGAAGTGGTGCAATGGTACATTCTATGGGTACCTAATAGTGGTACGTTTTATATGTTCAATAGTTGAAGTGGTGAATTTGGGTTGTTCTATTGTAAATTTGTGGCGATTTCGTATATTCTACGGTTAACTAGTAGTTTTGCTAAGAAAGTTAACTGGAGGTCGAACTGTACTTATATTTTACGGCTACCTTGAAGTCAGCTGCTGGTATATTCTGTGATTAACTTGATCTGGCGCTTTTCTATATTCTACAATTACATGAAGTGGTGCTAATGTACATTCAATGATTACCTTACAGTGGTGCTGTTGGTATAGTCAAAAGTTAATTTTAAGTGGTGTAACGGAGCATGCTTTGGATAACCTGAAGTGGTATATTCTGGGGCTAGCCAGTAGTGCTATAGTATTATCTCTAGTTCACATGAAAAGCTGCTATGAAACACTCTGTGGTTAACTCGAAGTGCAACTATGAAACAATCTATGGTTAACTCGACGTGCTTCTTTTGTATACTCTTTTGTTAACGTGAAGTTATAGTATGGTTTCTTCTCTGGTTAACTCGAAGTGCCACCGTGAAACAATCTATGATTAACTCAAAGTGCTACTGTGGTATGTTCTTTGGTTAACGTGAAATGCTAATATGGCGTATTCAATGGTTAACTTGAAGTACTTCTATGAAACAATCCATGGTTAACTCGAAGTGCTACTATGATTAATTCTATGTTTACAATTGAACTGAGCGACCGACTGGCTAAGTGGTTAGAGAGCTTTCCTTTCACGGGTTCCGGATTCAAAGCCAGGGAACGTCGCGCTCCAATCTACCCATCTGCAAATGGGCACCTGACTCTGCTCTTGAGTTAGGGAAAGGAAAGACAGAAGGGATGTGGCCACCATATTTCATAAAGCTGAACCTATCATGGTGAAGTCTCTAACACTTAACTCTCCTTCGGCAGTTTCTGCTATGGGACTACCCTTTTTGTTAATATTGAATTGCTGCTAAAGTAGTTATTTCTTCGGCAGTTTCTGCTATGGGACTACCCTTTTTGTTAATGTTGAATTGCTGCTAAAGTAGTTATTTCTTTAACGTGAACTGCCCTGGTATTTTTGCTTGTTAACCTAAAGTGGTGTTATTGGAATATTCAATGGTTAACCTAAAGTGGTGTTATTGGAATATTCAATGGTTAACCTAAAGTGGTGTTATTGGAATATTCAATGGTTAACCTAAAGTGGTGTTATTGGAATATTCAACGGTTAACCTAAAGTGTTGTTTCGGAAAATGTTGAAATGGTATATTATAATGAGCTGGTCTGTATTAGGTAGTTAGGTAATTAGAGGCTAACAGTATTCCTGTATGAAACATTGTTTGCTGTACATTTATGTTTTATTTAGTCCCTTTGTCTCTCATTGTCCCCTGCCTTTTTGTTCTTGCTGGCGACGAGAATTGTGTGCACGAAATGTCCCGTGCCAACCAATGAACTGTTCCATGTTACAATATTCTATCTCCCACTGTTGTCCTACAGCACTTTGGTTGCATTACTAAATAGGTAAACAGGTACTTCCATAGCAGATACTGTCGTAGAGATGGGAAGTGGTAGACTTCACCATACTAGGTTTAACATCGAGAGGTTAAGTGACCAGTTTGCTTCATCGCTACCTTTTCCTTCCCTAACTCAAAGAGCAGAGTCAGGTATCCATTTATGGCTGGGTAGACTGGAGCGTGTCCGTCCCGTGATTCGAACTCGGCACCTTTGCCGCGAGAGGCCAATGCGCTAACCACTCTGTCAATCGGACGCTCATTACTAAATAATCTACTTATTCATTCATTCCTTTTTCGCTTCTTAACCAGTATTGAACCACCATTGTAGATGACCTTATTGAACCACCATTGTAGATGACTGTTGCTGTCATTTTCGACGGAGTCATCTGTCAAGTTATTTGCCTATGTTTTATCATAAGTATAATTGTGTCTTTACCTGCGATGTCAGGTTGATTAGGGGTTGTCTTCCCTTGTTTATTCATTCATTGTGTTTTGACCTTTAGGGTCAAAGGTTGACAGTTCGGGCGTAGGCCTATGGGAAGGTTTTTTAAGCGGGAGAGAGATATACTTCCGGCAAGCCGGGAAGGTCCTGTTTTTCTGAAGGGACCAAGAGTCCATTGTTTTTTCGGGGAGAATCTTCGAAGTAACTGCTATGGCAGTTTTCCCCAGTGAATCTCTGTGCGTCGGGATGACGACAGAATTCCTTGTTATGTTCTGAGGATTCATTTTCCAGGTAATACCGACCTTTATGCATTATTACGCTTTTCGGTGGCAGAACATGTAAAAGGATTACTTAGTGTGAACTGCAGCTCACCGATCCTATATATTTCAGAACTTATATATTTGTGCTCGAGGTAGCCATCCAAGACTGTTAGTCTTTGAACAGAAGTACACAGCCGACGTCAGAACGAGGCCTGTGCTTTCGGCTATTATACTACAGCCTGATAATGTGCAATTGGCGGGGAATGCCAAGTTGCACCTATGTGTCAAAGTGACTAAGGCATCTGACGCGTTTAGTCAGAGATGCCAAGGGCGACGCTACGAACTGTCATTATTGAAGAACTTTGCTATTGACCATGCACGTCTATTCCGATGTTTACCTTTTTGAATGCCAAATGTATACCTATCGATTTCCGGTCAGCATGACCTTGTTACACTGACTGTTCCTGTTGATACTATGTGTGTTCTCGTCAATAAATGTCTTGAAACATGCCTGCAGTGTCCAAGCATCCTTGACTACTGCATGTGAGAGTATGGGTTGCAGGGTCTTCATATATACGAGCCTAAACACATTCGCGCCTTCATTCGCACCCACACTCAGTTCATCATACGCTCGCACTACACATCTAACAACAAGTATACTGTCTTGGGCCAGTGATCACCTCAACAAGAGAAAAAGACAGTTACATTTCTTCCCCACACTGGCCACCAGAAATGTAACTGTCTTTTTCTCTTGTTGAGGTGATCACTGGCCCAAGACAGTATACTTGTTGTTAGATGTGTAGTGCGAGCGTATGATGAACTGAGTGTGGGTGCGAATGAAGGCGCGAATGTGTTTAGGCTCGTATATATGAAGACCCTGCAACCCATACTCTCACATGCAGTAGTCAAGGATGCTTGGACACTGCAGGCATGTTTCAAGACATTTATTGACGAGAACACACATAGTATCAACAGGAACAGTCAGTGTAACAAGGTCATGCTGACCGGAAATCGATAGGTATACATTTGGCATTCAAAAAGGTAAACATCGGAACAGACGTGCATGGTCAATAGCAAAGTTCTTCAATAATGACAGTTCGTAGCGTCGCCCTTGGCATCTCTGACTAAACGCGTCAGATGCCTTAGTCACTTTGACACATAGGTGCAACTTGGCATTCCCCGCCAATTGCACATTATCAGGCTGTAGTATAATAGCCGAAAGCACAGGCCTCGTTCTGACGTCGGCTGTGTACTTCTGTTAAATAGGTTATCATCAACCCTGCAGTAATGCTTATTGTAGACATAAATCCCGCCAATCTGCGGTTCCCACAATATATCTTCGTCACTGGATTTCTGGACAATATAAAGACTAACAGTCTTGGATGGCTACCTCGAGCACAAATATATAAGTTCTGAAATATATAGGATCGGTGAGCTGCAGTTCACACTAAGTAATCCTTTTACATGTTCTGCCACCGAAAAGCGTAATAATGCATAAAGGTCGGTATTACCTGGAAAATGAATCCTCAGAACATAACAAGGAATTCTGTCGTCATCCCGACGCACAGAGATTCACTGGGGAAAACTGCCATAGCAGTTACTTCGAAGATTCTCCCCGAAAAAACAATGGACTCTTGGTCCCTTCAGAAAAACAGGACCTTCCCGGCTTGCCGGAAGTATATCTCTCTCCCGCTTAAAAAACCTTCCCATAGGCCTACGCCCGAACTGTCAACCTTTGACCCTAAAGGTCAAAACACGTAGATGACCTTATTGAACCACCATTGTAGATGACCTTATTGAACCACCATTGTAGATGACCTTATTGAACCACCATTGTAGATGACCTTATTGAACCACCATTGTAGATGACCTTATTGAACCACCATTGTAGATGACCTCCTTGCAAAAATCGTGTACCAAAGCATTCACGAATTTCTGCAGTGATAGTTTATGTAGCTATTCGTTTTACATAATGCTGCCATTCACAAGCACATCCTTAAATTAGTAGCCTATTACGACATGCCTGAGGATGCAATAGACATTTTTCTTTCTTTTGTCTCCTTACAGACGCCCGGGACTTACACGTGGGGTCAGCTACATTAACCTTAACTAAACTTATCTAGATTCTGCAGTTAAGTAATGCAAGGTTAATAAAATACAGTGGTTCAACAATTTTTTAGCAAATCTTACTGGTTAACCTTGTAGCCAGCTTAAAACTGAATCTTGTGGTTAACTCCAAGACGCTATCACGTGTAAGGAAAATAAACTCGCGCAGGCGTCCCCGGATGTAAACAATGGCGTCACATGAAAAATGCGGAGCCTGTTTCAACGAAACAATAAATATGTTAGGTTTGGTAATTTAAGACATGATCTGGCATTTATATCGTGAAAGGTTGGAAAATAGCGTGGTACTTAACTTTTGTTAATTAAATAGAGCCAAATATTGCGTGTTTTCAGTAATTTAGCCAAAGCTATCCCACACTGCATGTGTATCAACGTGCTTTTTTAATTGATTACACTGGCTAACAAAAAAAAAATTTTTTTTTCTTTCTCTAACATTTCTATGTTTTTCTGGTCAATTTTAATGCGCTGTTTTTAAATCTGCAAACCGTTTTTCTCTATCAGGTCGGGATCTCGAGAAATACGCAATTGAAGTTTTTTAACAACGCATACAGTATTATAACATCATTCGTACAAGAAGTATAACAGTTATGTAGGCTTGAATTTCTTTGCAGTCGACTTTCGTCGGTGAATGGCATGTGGTACATCGCGATGAAACATCCAACAATAATCGGCAAGCATGGTCACACTCCACCGTCCTTGATAACGTGACTCCATTACGGCGATATCTTGATGGAATCGTTCTCCATGTTCATCGCTGACTTCGCCAAGGTTGTCAGGGAAAAAGTCAAGATGCGAATCGAGCAAATGGATTTTGAGGGACATGTTACAGCCCATAATTCTGTATGCATCTATGCACTGCTTAACAATATGCACATAGTCGACAGATTTGTGATTTCCCAGAAAGTTATCGACGATCGATTTGAATGCCATCCATGCGTGAAGTTCACTACCATGTAACAAGTTCTCGAATTGTTTGTCTGCAATAACTTTCCTAATATGAGGTCCTACAAAGATACCTTCCTTTATCTTTGCATCGCTAACTTGCGGAAACTTTTCTCGAAGATAAGTGAAAGCTTTGCTCATTTTATCTAATGCTTTTACGAAATTCTTCATGAGCCCCAACTTTATATGTAACGGTGTTAAAATGATGCTGTCTTTGTTAACTAATGGCTCGTGTATTACATTTTTATGCCCGAGCTGCATACGATCCCTGATAGGCCACACCTTTCTTGCATAATGTTCCTGTCTGTTGCGGGCTGTCCCATTCACATAGGAAGCAACAAAATTTAGTATACCCAGTCTGCATGCCCGTGAGAATTGCAATGACCTTTAGGTCTCCACAAATCCGCCATTGGTAGTCATTGTACTTTATTTTTGCCAAAAGTATAGCCATATTGTCATAAGTTTCTTTCATATGAACAGAGTAGGCGACTGGAATTTTGCAATCGCAAATGTCATCATCCATCTCAAAGTATTGAACAAGTTCTCTGTGTCTATGACGAAATTTAGATATCGGAGTATTGGGCGCTAAAAGATTCCATTCTTTGAGTCGCGACCCGAGTAATTCCACTTGTCCCTTGGTAAGAGCGAGATCACGTATTAGATCTGAAAGGTTAATTAAGTGAACACCATCATTCACCGGTATATAATCCGAGTCAGAATTAGTTGCTGAAGCAGGTAAACTATCACTTTCTGATGGTTCATTCACGTCCAACGGATATTGTTCTGGTGGAACTGGGATCGGACACGTGATTGGATCACGAGACACTGGTTTCGAAACCGATTCAATATTTGGATAAACCACAGACTTTCTAGTTTTAAAAGTGAAACCATGGATATTTGTCAAGCAGAAGTAACAATCAGTAGCGTGATTTGTCTTGTTCATGCCATATTACTGGCACTCCAAAAGGCATCGACTTATGCTTCGGCGATTTTCGTAACCAACCTGCCAATGTATTTGCACAAAGTCGAACAAACTGCATTTGGCTTCCAAGATTTATTTGCATCATCAACTTTCGAATCGAAATAAAGTTCATATGCTTTCTTTAGTAATGGTGTAAAGTTTTTCTGGTGAACACGATCGGTAAAATATCCGCACACGTAACAGAACAGATCAGCCGAATTTCTACAACTTCTAGAAGCCATATTTCGCTCAGAATTATTTCAAAATACAGTTTTTTTTTTTTTTTTTTTTTTTTTTGTACGCCCGCTGATATTCGAGGCGAAATCTCAGGTTATTATTAATGTCTAACCTGACATTGATTTTACGTGAGTATCCTATTTTCTTGTACAGAGACAAGTGTCCCTCGCCATTCAGGCAGATACTCGCCGTTTTCGGAGGTACCCATTAGAGCTGGGTCGGCTCCGGAGCCGCCAGTCCCTGGTCGACGACACTCCTTCAAATGTACTCGCCAGGTCTCGAGTTAATCCAGTCCAAATCCCGGTCGACGAAAAATCCTCAAATGCCGTCACCCGGGTTTGATCCTGAATCACCCGGTCGCCAGAGCGGTGTTGTAACCACTACGCTAGTGCGGCTCCAAAATACAGTAACTATTGGAAAAATAGCGTAACATATGTCATGCATCTTTTAGCGGTATAAAAAGTGGAATTATTTTGCATTTTATTAATTTTTAATAAGTTATGTAGTAAAAATGAAACGGAGCACATAACGGTTTCCCAAAAATATATGTATTCACAAATATCTTAAAAACCTGACGTGATAGAGATAAACGGATTTCAAATTTGAAATCAGCGCAAAAAACTGACATAAGAACACTTATTCTTATATAAGAAAGAAAAATGTTGTTTGTCAGTGTTATTTACATTCATTAATTTATTACTTTTCAAGCTGTCCGTGGATAACACCCCTACATGTTCACGACAGTCTTCCTGTCCCGTACTATCCGTTCAAGATGTTTTCATGGCTTTATTAAGCTTTCATTTATGTCTCCAGTTCTCTTTTCTGTCTAGTCTAGGTCTCTCTATCTTCTTTGTTTCTCTCTGTGTCTCTCTATATCTCTTTGTCTTTCTCTGTCTCTGTCTATATATCTCTCTGTTTCTCTGTCTCTGTCTCTCTGTCTATCTCTGTGTCTCTCTTACTCTCTTTTTATCTCATTCTTTCTTTAACCCAGGGTATTTCAGGTCAAGGACTATTGACGTTATTTGTGGCTTTACGCTCCTACACGATGAAGTACCCGACCTCATGGCCAACTCCTCATCAGCCTAGTACTTTATGTCTGGTGAGATACCGTGAAACTAATCTCTGGGCCCCTTCGGTTAATGTACATCAGTTGAAATTACATCTTATATACCTCAGCTGAAGAGGTATCCTGTATTTACATTAACGAAAGTTATCTTCAGATGTCATGACAGTCCTATTGTATGGCTCTCAAACATGGAGAACAACAGAAACAACAACTAAGTAGTTAGAGAATTTCATTAATGGCTGCTTGTGTAGAGTACAAGGATTGAAATGCTAGGACACAATCTGTGATGTGGAACTGATGACAAGAGCCAGGCAAGTGCCAGTGGAACTGATGACAAGAACCAGGCAAGTGCCAGTGGAACAAGGGATGAGAAGCTGGATGAGACACACCTAGGAAACTTGTTGAAAGCATTACAAGGCAGTCTTTGTTATGGACTTGCCAGGCTGAGAGTGGTAGAAGGGGACATAAAAATACACAGAGAAGCCATTAAGGCAGAGGTTGTTAATATTTCTTGTGCCACTGTTCTTTTGATTGTCCGTTGAAGGCTAGGATCCACTTTGATTGTCCGTTGAAGGCTAGGATCCACTTTGATTGTCCGTTGAAGGCTAGGATCCACTTTGATTGTCCGTTGAAGGCTAGGATCCACTTTGATTGTCCGTTGAAGGCTAGGATCCACTTTGATTGTCCGTTGAAGGCTAGAATCCACTTTGATTGTCCTTTGAAGGCTAGGATCCACTTTGATTGTCCGACGCAGGCTACGGGCACCTTTGATTGTTCTTTCAAGTTACCATTTGGAATATGGACATAAAATGAAGTCATCATCCAAAATATATAATGATTGCCTTACTGAAACATCTGTAACCAACAGTGTAAATATCCCACTTGTTTTTCAAGAAAATAACGAAAAGTGACGTATCGCACCGTGAAATCTAAACGTTGACCATTGACGGTAGGTCATGATATGGTTGACTACATAAATCCAATGAATTTAAAGTGGGATGGAAAGAAATGAAATACCACAGTGACGTCATTAGGACATACAGCAGAAAGAGCACAACATGATTATTTACCTGTCATGTATTGGCGGGTTACTAGCTCATTATTGTACTATTGTCGCGTTACTGACTCATTATTGTACTATTGTCGCGTTACTGACTCATTATTGTACTATTGTCGCGTTACTGACTCATTATTGTACTATTGTCGCGTTACTGACTCATTATTGTACTATTGTCGCGTTACTGACTCATTATTGTACTATTGTCGCGTTACTGACTCATTATTGTACTATCGGCGTGTTACTAACTCATTATTGTACTATTGGCGCGTTACTAGCTCATTATTTTACTATGGGCATGTTACTAACTCATTATTTTACTATTGGAGTGTTACTAGCTCATTATTTTACTATTGGCGGGTTACTAGCTCATTATTTTACTATTGGCATGTTACTAGCTCATTATTTTACTATTGGCGTGTTACTAGCTCATTATTTAACTATTGGCTGGTTACTAGCTCATTATTTTACTACTGGCGTGTTATTAGCTCATTACTTTACAATTGGCATGTTACTAGCTCATTATTTTACTATTGGCGTGTTACTAGCTCATTATTGTACTATTGGTATGTTACTAGCTCATTATTGTACTATTGGCGTGTTACTAGCTCATTATTGTACTATTGGCGGGTTACTAGCTCATTATTTTACTATTGGCGTGTTACTAGCTCATTATTTTACTATTGGCGTGTTACTAGCTCATTATTGTACTATTGGCGTGTTACTAGCTCATTATTGTACTATTGGCGGTGTTACTAGCTCAGTGTTGTACTATTGGCGTGTTACTAGCTAATTGTTTCACTATTGGCGTGTTACTAGCTTATTATTTTACTATTGGCGTGTTACTAGCTCATTATTGTACTATTGGCGTGTTACTAGCTCATTATTTTACTATTGGCGTGTTACTAGCTCATTATTGTACTATTGGTATGTTACTAGCTCATTATTTTACTATTGGCGTGTTACTAGCTCATTATTTTACTATTGGCGTGTTACTAGCTCATTATTTTACTATTGGTGTGTTACTAGCTGATTATTTTACTATTGGCGTGTTACTAGCTGATTATTTTACTATTGGCAGGTTACTAGCTCATTATTTTACTATTTGAGTGTTACTATCTAATTATTTTACTTTTGGCGTGTTACTAGCTCATTATTTTACTATTGGCGTGCTACTAGCACTTACTTCTGAGAGAGCCAGAAATTAAGACCAGATATCAGGGGCTTATTGCTACAGCGGTGAGAAACACAGATGAACAACCTGATGACTTGGAAACCATCTGGCTTAAATTCAAGGACATCATAAAGACAGCTGCTGCAGAAGCATGTGGTGAAGTCCGACTTGGGAGCAAGAGAAAGAGGACACCTTGGTGGACAGAGGAAGTCAAAGAGAAAATAAGAGAGAAGAAAATGGCATGGAAACAATACTTAGGAGCTAAAAACACAGCAGGACAAATGGAGAAATATAGAGAATATGTGACACTCAGAACAGAAGCACAGAACAAGGTGCTAGCAGCAAAGCAGAAGTCCTGGGAAGAATTTGGAGAAAAGCTAGAAAAAGATGCGCAAGAAAACCAGAAATTGTTCTATAAGACCCTAAAGAACACGAGGAAGGAAAAACAATGCCCTCTCAAATTTATAAAGAACAAGCAAGGCAAATTGCTTACTGCCTCGAAGGAAGTAATGGAAAGATGGAAAGAATATTTTTCAGAACTCCTGGATGGCGAGCAAGGTCAAACATCAGAAATGATAACCACTGGCACAGAAGAGGAAACCAATGGTGATGAAGATGACATAAATATGGAAGAACTGAAGGCAGCACTGGAGAAAATCAAGATGGGCAAAGCAGCAGGGCATGATGGTATAACACCAGAAATGGTTAAGTACATGGGAGCATCAGGCGACCTATTACTCTTAAGGGTCCTACAGGCAGCGTGGTGCAACAAGACCATACCAATGGATTGGGAGATTGCCATCATAACACCAATTTTTAAAAAGGGTGAAAATCGACAATGTTGAAACCATAGAGGCATATCCCTTCTCATTTTCCCTGGTAAAATCTACTCTAGAATCCTAGAGCAGAGACTCCGACGCCTAGCTGAGCCACAATTGGATGAGGTCCAGTGCGGATTCCGAGCAAACCGAAGTACGCAAGACCTAATCTTCACACTCAGCTGAGTGAAAAGGCCCTTGAGTATAAGAGTGAGATCCATCTTTGTTTCATAGATCTGGAAAAGGCGTTTGACAGGGTCCCTGGAGCAAACTTTGGGACTGTTTGGAAAGGAAGAACTTTCCAGCACCTCTGATTCATGCTATACAGAGCTTCTACAAGTCTTGCATACATTATGTGAGGACAGCAAACCATAAGTCAGAAGAATTCAGGACCACCACTGGTGTAAGACAAGGTGATATCCTGTCACATTATCTTTTCATACTCCTCATGGAAGATGTCATCAAGGCATGTAAGGAGAGAACAAGAAATTATTCAGGGGGGTACTGGAAGATGAGACAGGTCTGTATTTCAGAGCTGGCATTTGCTGATGATGTTGCCCTGATTGCTAAATCAGAGGCACATCTCCAATCCAACCTGCAAGTCTGGATGGAAGAGCTGGAGAAGAGATGGATGGTCATAAGCAGCTCTAAAACAAAAACCATGGTGATATCACGAGAAGAAAGAAGACATCAGATTAAGCTGGGAGAACAGGTCCTGGAGCAGGTTGACCACTTTAAATACCTAGAAGCTATTATAGACCGAAAGGGAGGCATTAAAGAAGAGTTAGTCACTCGAAAAACATCAGTCAATGTCTTCTATAAACTGTTTACAACATCAAAATACCCAAAAGATAGCAAGAAATCATTTACATACAGAGGAAATAAAGAAGCATGGTGTGCCTTCACCGTATAAAGGAAAACAAACCCAAAGGTTGAAGGTTAGCACTAGGTTATAGAATAACAGTATTGGTACAATATCAGATCAAGTAAAGTAAACAAAATCAAACAACCAAATTAATAAGTAGTTTTCCCAGCAACAATAAAATCATCACACGCTCTCTCTCTCAGGTCGCCACCTCTCACACTCTTACCTATTTGTATTCTTCCCGTGGGTCTGTGGTATCCCTTGGTAAATTTATTCCACGAACATAATCCCTAATTCACTGTTGATTAGTGTATCACCCTAGCTGTCGAGGATACAAATTGGCCCCAGTTCCCCCCCCCCCCCCCCCCCCAAAAAAAAAACAACCAACTAATGAGGTGAACTCCGAAAAGGTTAATTCCACAATGAATCCTGGTGACGATATAAATCATAAAGGGTGTCTTCACGGTTCTAAAACTATCACTGTTTCTCCGATGGGTTGCACAGGAGAATATAAGTATAGACACAGGAACTACAACTGAATATCTTCGTTGCGACAACTCTTGCAGATTTGGGGGCGGGCGGAGGAAAACAGGCATGTTTCCCGCTCGGGCTGGAACGTCTATCTGGATATAGGGTTTACTACAAATGTTAAATAGTGTGAGAATCCTTGGTGTTTACCGGTTTAGAGAAGGAAATACTACTAGTGTTCTGGAAAAAAATCCTGTTGCTACAAATTTTAAAAACGATGATGATGGATTTTTCTATCGGCCGACTCTTTGCAAGAGTGCCGGTCCTGCCCAGTGTATAGATTAGTACTCCGCTTGGATTACAACTGTCAGATGTTGGGGAAAATAATAATAATGTTTCAGGTATACGCCACTGTTGGCTGATAAAATAATATCCTGGATTTTGGTAAGTCCAGTAGTATAATTTATAGTCATACAGTATCCTCGGCTAGTACACGCTTATAGCATGAAATGGAAAAGCAAAAAGACCGCTCGTTCGTCCACTTGGGATCAGGTCAGAAATCCAGAATGAAAATCTCAACGAATCACTTTTTTAAAACAATAATCCAAAAGAAATGGTTTATGACTACGCGCTATACTTCTTCTCAAAATTCTGACTGACGACTGATGGTTGGGTTATAGAAACAGCCGTATATATATCATTAAATGGCTTTTCATCTCTAGTGGCGTTAATTCGCACTTCCGTGTGGGACACAAATTCAGAAGCTAGAGATTCAAGATAAAAGGCTTACGTTTCGGTCTTCCAGAGGTTCTCGTCTGGAGTGGACCGACATATAGGGGGAAAAAACTTAGCTATAACACTCAACCACAACCCAAAACAATATCTAATCCACATACTCTCTATCATCGAGTAGATAGAAAATAAGAAAAAAAACCAAACAAATGAATACAAAAAGCCCAGATATACCCCGTTATCCAACAACTCATACCACATTGATCACATATCTAAAGACAACATTATATAATTGAGTAGAATTATATAAGAAAACTACAGTAATAAAAAAAATTTGTTTGTTAAAATATAGAATTATAGCAAATAAAAAAAAAAAAAAATAAAGAAGAAAAAAAAATGATTTAATTGTTA